>JBAIAA010000428.1:600000-1100823 GCA_037893245.1 Crossaster papposus | reverse complement strand
CACCGAAGTAAAATATCTTCATAGGCGATCAAGCGAGACATGGTTTCCTGCCCGTGCAGTGGGGTTGTTAAAGGATCATATTAACCACACTATACCTGGCCTTGACGTAGCGATCGCAGGACCGCAGCCGTACAAGGATGTCTTTAATAATGCACAAGTAATATGCAGCTTCACGTTTTGAGCTAACCTTGTAGACTAGGGAGCGATGTTATTCGTTGTTCTGGTTAAATACCAATATTTGAAGTTAACATTAAAAACACATTTTTATATAATCATTTCGAATTAATTATTAGGTAGCCTGTTAGAAAAATGTTTCTTTCTGGCATTATGCGTATGGGAGGAGGGGGGGGGGGGGGGGGGGGGGGGGTATTACAGGTGGAAAACCCCCCCCCCCCCCCCCTTTAGTCAAATGTTAGGGAAGATATACTATCTTTGTATCAATTTCCCCGTAATTTGTATCTTTTTTTAAATTTAATTGTCCTGGTAACGTCTCAAACACAATCAGATTATTGTCTTGGGTCTTTATCTTTTCATTCCTTTCTATTTGTAGTGGGTTAAACCAATTACATTGTTTTAATATTCACACCAAAACAAACTCACTTCCCGAAAAGTGATACTTCCCGATCCTGCAAGCAGCCATTTTACAAATGGCATCCTCCACGTCTAGGGCAATTAGGACCCATTTTGCAACGTAATTTTAACAACTCTGCCCTCAGATTGAAGCTAAAAAATAACAGGGAGTTGATCCTAGGCTATATTAACACAACCCCACTATATTAACAAAAAATATAGTTGGGGGGGGGGCACATTTCATGCTAATGAGCTCGGGTAGAAATTTTCCCTTCAATTAGGGTAGTGCACCCCTAGACACCCGCTCGTGAGCTGGGTCCAATAGTGGCTAGGCAACCAATTTCATAAAATATGTAAGCACAAACATTTGCTTAGCATCAGAATTTATCCTGGGGGGGGGGGGGGGGGGGCAGGGTTACAAATCAAATAATTTTAGGGTGGTGTTTATTGTTTGTGACTGGTATTCAGCTGGCATTTGCTTAGCATAAAAAGGACAAGCAGTTTTGGCTGGTAAACAGTTTTTATTAAGCAAAGCTGTGTTTGTGCTAAGCGTGTTTTGTTGCTTACCGGTTTTATGAAAATGGCCCCAGGGCAGGCGCGAGGATAACACGGTGGCTAATCAAACGGTCGCCTGTGACATTTGCATACAAGTGTAAGCTAAACGAACTGTTTCTGCTGTGCGCATCAATTTTCAATATTAAACTCATCACAATTTAATGTAGATTTCCCCGGACGATATCACGAAATGTGCATATTAATTTGTAAATTAAAGATACATTGGTTTATTTTCGTTTGGCAATTGATAAGTGCATACAGTCGTTAAAAAATAAATTAAATTTGGCGTACGATTTCCCGAATTTGCACCGAATTTAGTATCTTGATAATTCAAGAACTACACTGGTTAGTTTTTATTGACTTCCCATCTATTCTGATTATAGCGAGAGATTAATGGTAAACCGTACAGTTATCGTCATGCCAACACTGCGCGTAGGATGAACGCTAGAGTAAAAACGAATATTTTCACTTGCTTGTTAAGATGTTTTCGTGTATGCGTCCGTCACTGTACCCCGATAAAGTCATGCGTCATTACTGTTCCCAAATCTATATTGCATAAGTCTACATTCATTGATAGCAGCAACGTTTGGGAACCAGGGAGAAATGGGTTTTTGGAGGGTTGTCGGTCTTTAAATATGCCAGCATTTTATTGGTGGCGATTGCGGCGTGCGTAGCACTAGCAGCAACCGTCGTGTGTACCTCAGCCTGTCGGTAGAAGGGCGAAGTCGAACGCGGCCCAAGAGCACCGCGCGTTGGCCGGTCACTCCATTGGGAGCTACTCCGGGTTGACACTAGTCTTGGTTCCAAGACCATGGTGTTTGCGCGCACACACAACAACCAACGTTCAGATAGTTTTACGCGGGTCTCACGCATAGAGGGCGCTTTGTAATTTTGTTCCCCGGGTCTCATAGAGGGCGCTTTGTAATTTTGTTTCCCAGGTCTCACCAAGGTCTTGGACTTTTGCAACGACGGGTCTTAACTTTTTCATTGTTTTTCTGCAAATCTCCCCCGACTTTTGGGGGAAGCCAATCAGAGACCGCGTTTGACTTGGGTCATGAATAATTAGTCAATGTGGCAGTACAAGTTCAATGCAGCCAGCGTACTGGACATGCGACGATTTATAATAACTGTATACTGCCTGTGTGCATTTGGCGGGAAGCTGAGACCCGTCTGTACTAGCTAGCTGTACTAATCATTTCATTTTATGTGAGCGTGAACTTTCTGGCCAGCTAGCGCAGACGTTAACAATAACATGGCCGCTTCTGTGAGGAGTGTGCGGTCGTGTTTTTTATGCGGTACACAATTAATTACCTGTAGTGTAAGCATTATGTGTCTTTAAATTGCTCTTCGACAAAAACGAATCCATCGATCAATAATTTAGCTGATGAAATTTCACACATAACGAAAGTGGACATACATCAACTAAAATTAAGATATGTGTGCAACATTTGCCAACGCCAAGTTATGAAAGTGAAGTCACATCGACAAACCAGCGAAGAAATCCAGAGAAAGTATGTGGCTACTTTAACAACCCCTGTTTCTTCACCAAAAAGGAGAATGTCACAAAAAAGGACAGCAGAATTTAGCCCTGGTACACCGTCTGTAAAGGTGAGAATTGAAGTGACATGCCTAAAATTGTAATTTAAAGTATCATAAACAATCTGGACCGGCGATGCACTTTTGTGTAGTTTTTAAGTTAAATTAAATTTAAAAGTAGGAAAAGCATACTTAAGTTCTAGAAACTATAACTAAGGCTCACGGGGGCCGTAGTTTCTAGAAGTACCGTACTAGGAAAAGCATGGCCCCACCACCACAAAAACTCCTCATTCCATCTTTATTCCTTAATACCAGCAGTGCAGCACTGTCATGGGTCCATTCCTGTGCATGTTTCCAAAATAGTGAACATGCATTTCGCTATGTTTGTAGCCCTTGAAAGATGCATTAGAATTGATTGCCATTAATTATAAATAATTTATCAACATGCCCTTCATCTTGTATTGTACCTGTCGTGTTGATTGGGAAAAGGCAAGCCACCACTTCCTACTAAAGGGATTAGTTTAAAAAAAGACCAACAAACTTTATTTCCACAAATCCATAGGAATACACTGTATGTAGCACCCATTTTCTTTGGTTCATGGTAATTTTATCACAGTTAATTTCCATGTTGCAGCCTGAGAGAAAAAGAGTTCTGCAGGAGAATAAACAACCTGAGCGGTCCTCAAGAGCCAGTATGAAGAAGAGTATGTGTACATCTTCCACTCCAGACATTGAGGTAAGATAAGATTACAGGTAAACTTGGCTTGGGGTAGGGACAATTAACTTCAAATCAATGTGGCTTTAATTGGGGATAAGGGCAAACACATGTGTTAGCTGTGTTTCCTATTTCATTGAAGAAAAAAAATCTTTTGTGGCCAAATATATTAGGGTGAGATGATGAACACAAATGCTGTGAATACAATTAAGACATTTACATGTATGTATTTCCATTTAACTAATTTTGTGGCAGCCCAAGTAGGATTAACCCTAACCCCCTAGGCCCTTTTTGCTAGCAACCATCCTCAATCCTCCAAAATCCTCATTTTTTTTTAAAACCTCATTTTTTTTAAACCCCATCTAGCCTCAATCCTCAAAAATCCTCCACACTTGAAACAACATCATGTGCCTCAATTCTCCAAAATCCTCATTTTTGTTATCCTCAAAAACTGCAATGAGGATTCTGGGGATTGAAAAAAGTCAATCCTCTAAAATCCTCAATATGATTTTTTGAAAACCCCATTCAGCCTCATTCCTCCAAAATCCTCATTAAACCCCATTGTGCCTCAATCCTCAAAAATCTTCCACACTTGAAACATTGTGAAACAACATTGTGCCTCAATCCTCAAAAATCCTCATTTTTTTTAAATCCCATACAGCCTCAATCCTCAAAAATCCTCCAAAACTGCAATGAGGATTTTTGAGGATTGAGGAGCGTTAGGGTTAATTAAAATGCCTGTTTAGAGCCTGTTAATTGAGGCCAATTTATAAGTCAATTCAATCTTCATTGGGCATTTCCGATGAGCTCTTAATTTATGAAAAAAAATGCTTTCAGCTGCTTTGTAAGCACTATGTTCATTCATGAAATCAACAATCATGCATTAATTATTTTATCAAAAATACATCACATCAGTTGATATAAATGCTTGATTGCTTCCATTACCCTATTTGAACTGTTTAAGATGTATATAATGTAGAAGTTTAAATTATTGTTATAAAGGATAACAATTGTTTACAAAAATAAGAATCAAGGAGTTTATGCACACATTTACAATAAAGTAAACCAGTGAAGATTTGCAGTAACAGCTTGTGAAATATCTTATGAGTTGTAAGATGGTTGTGACAAGAACCAGTGGTTTGTCAAGTCATTGCTACTTGTATGAAAACATTTAGGGGGTTGTTGTTGTTGTTGTTGTTCTTGTTCTTGTTGTTCTTCTTGTTGTTCTTGTTGTTCTTGTTGGTTTTTGTTGTTGGTTTTTCACAGCTGTACAATACCTCAAAATAATATTCAACACTTCTTTTTCAATTCGTAGGTAATTCTTCACCATGGCTCCAAAGTGGAAAAGAAGATGGTAACATCCAAATGGCTGTCAGCAGTTTCTGCTATCACTGACAATAATGAAGAGCGTGTAATAGAAGAAGTAATGAGACTAAAAGGTGCAAAGGAACATCTATTCAAGGTAGTAAATGAAGAATGTGAAAAAATATGTGCACCGTCAACCAAATCTTGCTTTAGAGATTCCTCACTCCACGGATTGACAAACTTCAGTTTCAGAAATCAACTAGAAGAACTGCAACTCCATGCACCTACTTTGCTTCAGGTCCTGCAAACCTCAGCAACAAGTAAATACATTCCAAAAAACAAACTCAGAACCATGGAATCCCTGACACCTAATCTAATGACTGCAGCATCAATATTATTTAACTGCAGATCTCAAGATATAAACTCCCACCAGTTACTCAATGGATTTACAATTCTAGAGGGTGGCTGCAGCAAACAGGTCTTCAAACGTTTGCATGCAAGAGGACTCTCATCAGCATACCAAACTGTGTTATCCAAGCAAACTATTTTTGGTCAGGAATTTGACCAAAAAGTCAAAGAGTGGGCAGAATCATCGGCAGTCACAGCAGCAGATACATTGGCAGACACAGCAGCAGATACATCGGCAGGCACAGCAGCAGATACATCGGCAGGCACAGCAGCAGATACATCGGCAGACACAGCAGCAGACACATCGGCAGGCACAGCAGCAGACACATCGGCAGACACAGCAGCAGACACATCGGCAGACACAGCAGCAGACACATCGGCAGGCACAGCAGCAGACACATCGGCAGACACAGCAGCAGACACATCGGCAGACACAGCAGCAGACACATCGGCAGGCACAGCAGCAGATACATCGGCAGGCACAGCAGCAGATACATCGGCAGGCACAGCAGCAGACACATCGGCAGGCACAGCAGCAGACACATCGGCAGGCACAGCAGCAGACACATCGGCAGGCACAGCAGCAGACACATCGGCAGGCACAGCAGCAGACACATCGGCAGGCACAGCAGCAGATACATCGGCAGGCACAGCAGCAGATACATCGGCAGTAAACACATCAGCAGTTACTTCTTCACTTTCAACTTCTTACCAGCTCGTAATGGATAATGTTGATATGCGAGTACGTGCAAGACACACAACCAGAGACCATCATGGGGCTGATTTTCACATGGTTAACACGATGGCAGTTAAAGATCGCGTAACAACGTCTTTGACCAATCTCAAACCAAAAGTAAATGTTGATAACCTTGATCTAGGAGTATGTCTTCCGTCAATTTCAGATAATAAAACATTGAAATATAACTGGTCAATTTTAATAGGACACATAATTGCAGATCACCTTCCTGCAATGCAGTGGATAAAACAGGAGCTGCCCCAAGAGATTCATCACAGCCATATGTCTGAGGCTAGACAAAAGTCAGAAGTGGTATGTAGAAAAGAAAAAAAATCTCTAGTAGAACATATGAAATGATGAGTGTCTGTCTAATTAATGCTTTTATATTATCAATCTACCTCATAATTATTAAACAATAAATAACTGTTTGTGTTTTCATGCTCATGTACATTTTCAATCAAACACAGACGGGATTGCTTAATGCAGGAAAATGCACAAGAGCTATACATGCATGTGGTGGGTGGGTGAAATTTTAATTAGATGCATTGTCCAAAATTTGAAATCTGTGGGTGAAACAAAATTAGCCTATATCCCCCCCCCCCACCCCCCCCCCCCCCCCCCCCCCCCCAATCAGCCAGCATCCGCAATTTAATTGTGAAAATTTACTGAAAATCATATCATTGATAATTTCATTCAAGAGATTGTATTCAATTTCACCATAGTGGGCTACTTAATGTACATCGTGCATGAAGTGAATAGAAAATAGTCATTATTGATATTAAATAAAATGGTAAAATAATAACTTTCAACGATTCTCACTATTTTGTAAACAAAACATTTACAAATCTATTTAACACAAACTCTTACTACTCACATTTGAACTTGTTCTTCATTATTTAGATTTAATGGGTGAGTCACCAAATGTTATTATTTCATTTCAGGTTAATCTCGGCGTCATCATGGAGAATGAGAACACAGCAGAGGGTATTCTCAAAACTATGCATTACATGCACCAGTATGTTCCTGGCCATACAACAGACAGTTTGACTCAGGTCATCAGTGCTGGTGACCTACTATCCTGTGAGCGGGAAAGCAGTTGTCAGGAGCAGCAACAAAACTCAAGTTCTCCGAGCTCCAGATTTGAAGGACTGATGCCAGTCATCGCAGATTTCCATACATATGCCAATTTCTTGGAGGTCAGACATTAAACTAATTTGTATGTAATTTGTAAGGATAGAAATTTCCCCTTGTGTTAATTTGCACACAGTAATTGTTTGTCAAACATAGGTTGTGCAAGCAGTGCTTCAACAAATAAACAAGAACAAATAGAACAAGTTAGGCCTAAGTGACATTTTAGTAAAAGGTTTTGCTCAAATAAATCAAAATGTTACACTCAGCTTTGTTTTGTTGTTAAAATTATCATGCGTCTTAATTCCTGTAAATATGACTTGACACTTTTCTTTTTTTCGACAATCACATCAGAAGGAACAACTTCACATGGTGATTGGCTCCAAATAATTATCTTTCAGCAAAATATTTTTCAAATCAGTATTTTCTTGTACTGTTTTTAAAAAACCATTACCAAAGGTGTGATGAATATTTGTATTTTACCACTTTGCCCCTGTTTGACTACTCGTACATGTTAATGCATGTATTTTATTAATGAACACTTTTATTTTTAACTTCCCACATGCATGCAGGTTATCTGGAAGCATCTGTATGACCCGTCATCAAGTGCAGAAAAGGGAACCCTGTATAATGCAAGAAATTTCCTTGAAGCCAGAAATGTAACAAAAGACCCAACGAGAGATATAAACGCGGCATCTGATTTGATTGAATCATACACTAAATCATTGGTGGTTACAGCAGCAATGACATTTTTTAAGATGCAGAATGTAACAGATGAACCTCAGCAGAATGGGATTGATTTCATGGTCCATCACGACAGGAAAGTGTATGTCCTGCAAACAATGTCTGAAATTCTCGATAAATATGTCATCCCTTCAAATGATGAACTGAGCACCGAGACTCCTCGGTTCCAGTGTCAACATTGTGCAAAGTCATACTAAACAAAGAAAGGTCTACAAAAACACACCCGAGATAAACATGCTACAATCCAGTCAGCCAGGACCACCACCACATCACACCATTCATCTAATGACAGCACTGATCGGGACCATGTATTTAACTATACAAGATGTGCATTAAGTATGGGCCTACTTTCTTTGGATTTTACCGATGCAAGGAGACTGGGTGATGGTGAGCGGCTAATGATCATCTACAAGTACTTACTTCTCCACTTTAAAGCGGGTGGAAAACCTAAATATAGTTACCAGGTTCTGAGACTCCTAGCACAAGTCAACTGGTTCCTTTCACCACGATTGGCCTACAGCCTCACATGGAATCGATTTGTTAACAAAACAGGAACAATCAAAGGTAACATTGAAGTTGACAGAGAAATGGAGCACCATAACAGAATTTTCAAGATGCACTGTAAAGCGCTGAGAGGGAAAATCAGTCCCAAAAGTGTGGAGAGGGTCAGTCACTCTGCCCAAGTAATTAACAACATTCTTTGTGATGTAGACAAACAGACATCCTTCAAGAAACCATCTGGGAAGCATGGAACACCAGACATTAAGAAAGATATCATAGCCATGACAATGGAAATGCTACGTGGCAAAATATTCGATTATAAAGCTGGCAGGCAATCTTCCTCATTCCCAAGCTTTCCGCCAACAGTGTTTGGCAGTCTCAATGTCCCAGACATGTTAAAATGGATGAAGTCAACAATAACAACTCTAAGTCAACAGTACATTTTAGGACGCTGTAATTAAAGGAATGGTACAACATTGGTGATAAGTTAAAGCATTCGCTATTTCTACAATGCTAGCTATTCTGTTGGGATGTTTTTTAATTTTATGCATTGTACATGTAATGGAACCAAAATTGGAACGCACATGATTTGTATCTTTAATCCACAAATTACCAGGGTTTCGTGTTTGTTTATTTTTTTGTTTATTTTATTTATTTATTTATTTATTTTTTGGGGGGCGGGGACACATCACATCCTACATGTATGACTTGACATGATTATTGGTTACATGATCCACTTTCAATCAAGCTTACAATATTTGCCTGACCGATTTCTGAGGAACTACAGTATAATACCAATCGTCTACACCTCCCTTTAAATGATGTACATATCCATGAAACGTGCATTTATTCTTTAGTCAAGGTGCTTGAAGCACACTCTTTTTTGGGGAGGGGTGTATGCCTTTGGGGTACTGCCCACAAGGGTCTTGACTAAAGGCATAATGTACAGTAATACGATTCCCAATAGTTTATTTTATTTTAAGCATACTGCTTTTATGTACATGTATGCTTTGGTTATATTTTCTGCAAAACACAACTTGTCGTTATTTTCTTTATCAGAGAATTTCCTAGAGACTCAAAAATGTGCAATTTAGAATTTTTAATTGTGTGTGATTACAGTGTGCAAAAAGTGCCCATGTTTTGAAGAACGTACTCAAAATGTTCGAATACATGTACACATTTGAACATTATGATTGTTCTGGAAGGTATAACCATATGGATGAAATTTGTGTCTATGTGGGCCTATGCATCCATTCCATGTATGAATTACTGGCCCTTTTTAAGAGGATTACCACAGTTACATGTACTACCTTTAAACCATGTTCAAACCATGCAAGATAATATACATGTACGATACAACACATGTATGTAAAATTTGTCAAGTGAATTTTTTGATAATCGCCAGTTTACACTCCCTTTCAAACTAAGTTTCACTTTTTCAAGTTATACTTCTTTGTTAGTTCTTCCCTTTGATCTCCATCCTGGACCCCCTTCCTTGTGGTTTTACACCTTCTGTTTTTGTTCCAACCCTGTCTTTGATCCAACTCACACTGACCTCACCCTTTAATCCCTCAGCCTAATCCTCCTTTTGTTGATTGTTCCTTTGGACTCTGTGCTTTTTCTTTTGTGTTTCTTGATGTGATGTGCTATATGTTTGTTTCTTGTACACAGTCATTTAGTCCCTGAAGAAGATCTTGTTAAGGTCAAAATATTAGGCCCTCTTAACTTATTTTGATTTGTATATTTCAGGTCATTCCAGCCAGTAGGCAGTTTGCAGCAGTTTTATCCTTATTCATGTTTCACTTTTCAGCTAGTTTGGAGTTGAGATGAACATGTTTTGTAAAGAAAGAACAAATTGGAACTTGTTTATTTTTGGTGATTAAGAAAATAATTAAAATAGAGTAAATGCATTAAGGCTATATACACTGTAAATGTACAAACATTTATTACAAGTGTTTTTTTTTTCAGTTTTGGATGATAGGCAAATTTATTCCATGAAACATTCCCAGAAAACATACAAACTTTTACTACATGTAGTTAGTGTATGACATTTTCAATGGTTTAAAAAAAAAGAACATTCAATCCAATCATCGTTATTTAAACTATTTTGTATCCTACCTGATCGGCATACAATTGTATTGCGAGGTTTTCAAGAAAATGGCCTTGTCCTCTCAAAGATGAAATTCCAGGCCTGTCAGACTACAAATCTCTCAAATATGAAAGTATTTCAAATGGAAATATTTCTCAGCAGGATTTGTACCAGTATGTACTTTATAAACATTAGGGCCTAATGTTTCAGACAAAAGAATTACAAACTTTGGTGATGTTTACAAAAGCTATCATACCTTAATATTTGCTGCTTAAGCAGCTCTATTAAATTGTGCTCAGGACAATTCTGTTTTACTTTTTCTGCCATTAAATTCAAATTCTGTGTGGTACATTGTATTATGAGGCCATGTCACACGAGGCAATTTACAGGCAACCAGTTCCAGGCAATCTTCAATGAATAAGAATATTCATTAACATTTCAGTTTTTCATTATTTAAGTGAGTTACAGCTAGAAGAATGTCTCTTGTGCTGCCCAAATTGTTCCTTGTGCAAGCAGTGCAGTTGATTGCCTCCAAGTTGCCTGAAAATATTTCTCTGTGTGACATGGCCTGTAGTTGTTTATTAAAGCTACATGTACATCATGGATAAACATGTACATGTTGACGAATGACAGAAAAAAAATTACAAAAAGTTGTGTAGATAACCTTAAATTATTACTGTTTCATTATTTTCTCAAGTATTACCAGGCATGATACTTGGTCCTTGGAAATAAGTAGGATTTTGTTGTTTATCACAAAGGCTGACCTGTACTTGTTCATAATTATGTTAAAGGTTTAACAGACTTTTCAGGCTTTTTAATTACAGCTTTTCTTAATTTTTTTCAAGGGCAAAATAGAAATCGGAAATCGGACTTAATTAGGAAGAACATTATGCCTGTAATACATTGCACCAGATCAAATAAAACAAGAGTTCCTTCCTAGATTTAGTATAGTTATCATGGTGCACATCAAAATTGTAATACACACACACTGTTGCTGAATTTTTTTAGTCTAGCTCCAACAAGACATGCAGGTGAACAGAATATTATGCTTAAGCCACCCTTTTTTCAATTTGTTTTACTCAAAACCAATTGAGTCAGTGCACATTCATTTTGCAAAGATAGGTACATACTGTACACAATGTACATGTATATGATTGGTAAAAAGCTTTTCCCGTGCCAGGTCAAAATGATGTTAAAGGGGAATTCCAGGCTCAATAATATTTTACCTAGTCTAAAAGAATATATGGTAACATACTGACTCCGCAGAGAATTTGTTTTGATTTGTTATCGAGAACGACACACGCGCTTATTATATTCACGATTTCTTGCCATTCAGGAGTACAAGGGCGACGCCATATTGTTCAAATTTCCCGCCTTGCCTGGGAAATTATGACGTAGTGTCTGCACCTCAATGCACATCGCTTTATTGCCTGTTCGCACTGGTATCCCACCTTGACGCGGCCAATTAAATTATGCAGACGTACAGTGTATGTTGTACGGCGCCTGACTATTGCGAGTACATGTATTGCATTTCTGTGCAGAATATCGACTTGACGCGCCACAAACTATCGTTTATTTTTGAATTTTCTGATAAGAATAGAAAATCTGTGAGCTAGTAATTTTGGCATCAGGTCCTCCGTATGATTTTGAGCCTACTTTCACATGTACAGTACACATTGTGTATACACTAGTATGCCATATACACTAGTATGCCATATACACTATGCCATACACAAAAGGGATCACTTGCATTCCATGCGCGTGCGGGGCCGCTATCGTTCGGGCTTCGCGTACTGATGGTGCAGACACTACGTCACAATATCTCGGAGGTATCGATAAACAAGAACAAAATGGCGGCTCGCATGACGGTAAGCGCAGTGCGAGAAAATCTGTGTTTTACATGTATATGATTACCGAAACCGATAAAAATGAAATAAAAATCAAGTCACAATGGCAATTGACACTCTAACATTATGCATTTATAAACTATGGGTGGAGTTTCCCTTTAAAATTACCAACCAATCGTGGGTTAGAAGTGGTACCAATTTCATAATAAAATACTTCAGCTTTTAAAAATATATTGTAATACTAAAGCAGCACTGCTACTCAGTACGTTTGACAGTTCAGTGATTTAAAGGTAAGGCATCGTATATACTTTTGATCAGTCACTGTCACTATAAACAATAACAGGTTTCCTATACTCATCTGAGACTTCATCGTTGTCACTCTCACTTTCACTTAAGGAACTATTGTATAAAATGTCATGCATTTCGACTGGCATTTGACTAGAAAATTTGTTGCAGATTTCCCAATATATGTGCAACTTCATGATTGGGAAATTGCCATCTCTGGCAAAATTGTGTGTATGTAAATGCCAATGCGAGCTCACTCACAACTTGGTTAATGGTGGCACTTGACAGACCGCAGACAATGTCTGGTCCCGCGTAGATGTGGTCATCTTGCTGCGCTGTAGATGCCCCTTTGACTTGTGCTTGAAAGTGAAGTAATTCACCCCTTATTTGTTCCTGTACTGCAATCGGTACAAATCTCATGGGGATTTCAGACCCTTTAGGCCCCGAATAAAGTCCAATCTTTATACTTTGTTCAACAAAATTTGGTGGTCGGCCACAATGGTCTCCTTCACAGGAACATGTTAGAGCACAGTTGTCACAGCAGTTGTGCACCTTGATACATGGAGCTGTCTGATGTACCCCAGGAAACGCTGTGTGAATTACGTCTCTCCTACATGAATCTGTATTTAAGAATGATTTCATCTCTTCCTTGATGGGGATGCCACTTGCAGATGGATATTTAATGAGGATGGAGTAACTCTGTTTACCGTCCCTCCCAGCTCTACCGCTTAGCTGAACGTAATCATCAAGGTCAGTCGGTGATCCATACATGACAACATGGTGAAGACCTTTAATGTCTACACCTAATCCAAAAGCAATTGTTGCAAATAGAACCCTGACAGTCCCATGTGGATCAGAAAAGCTATTCAGGATGTCTTCTTGAACTTCCGGTTGTGTGTTTGTGTGAAACATGTTGAAATACACATGATTATCTGCAGAAACAAGGCACTTAAACATGGAGAAGAGCTCGCTGCATGTTTTTCTACTTTGGCAATAAATTATCAGTCTCTCAGTGTTAAGCCCCTTTTGGGTGATTTCAGAGCACAACCAACCTAACATATCTTTAGATTGTGTACTTTTGGTTTTCAGCACAATATGTTTCATGTTGTGAAGTATTGGGCTTGTGTGAATTAGCACAACATTTCTCAATGAGAGACTGTCTGCAACAGCTTTCCTGACTGAACTGCTGGCTGTGGCAGTCATCGCAATCAATGGTGTATTCATTTGGAGGCGACTCCGAAGTTCTCCCATGTTTCCATACAATTTTCGGAATGCTGCTGTTTTTCCTGCAGATTGGCCCCTGTAAAATACCAATTATAAAACGTGCAAGTTACCAACATTCACCGACAGTAGTTATGATTTTATATCAAGTGCTAGTAGTAGTAGTAGGTACAAATGCATTGTACATATTTGAAGGTTGCATTTTATTGTTGTAGTCCACCTCACATGTATACAAAAGTATGCAATTGCAATATTCATTAGGTAATAACAGTGCGAGGACCCGGTTATTACTGCCTGATAATGACCGGGTTGGGGGATGACCGCTGGTACTAGCGGTCATCCTTTAAATAATTTTTAATAATACCTATTTAACAAGAAAAATTGTCAAAATGCTCCACATTTCGTGACTTTTCTTCTATTTCCAGTGTTTTGTTTTTATGTTCAGGGGCCATATTTTAGCTTATGTATGGTAACCTGTTTCTTCAATATGTGTTATTATTACCCATACTTTGAGACCAGACTAGCTGACTACTGAAGCCCACCATGCATAGCAACACGCTAGCGTTAACAGACGACACGCACATTTTGAAAAATGCCACGCGTATAGATTCAATTTGTATTACGTTGGGGGTTGGGGGTTGGGGGTTGGGGGTTGGGGGTTGGTTAAAAAAATGTTGGCGTGAATGCATGGTTAGGATTAGGAATAATAATGGCTGAAACGGTGGTGGTTTAAACAAACATTCTTTCATTACAACTTTTACTGTGGTCTAAATAGAATAGTGCTATATAAAAGCCCAGTGTACATGTATGTACATGTATGTATTGGACTTACCATTTTGTAACACAATGGCTTTCATCGATGAATAAGCCACATACCCGACTGTACACAGATTGAAGTTGCAGCAACTCGGTACCTTTGTCACTCAGCAAAGCTTCCGGACTGGCAAACAATACAGAGTATTTACCCTGTCCAGCACATTCCAAAACCTCATCTGTAATCTCTGCAATTGCAGTGGCAGCTTCTAGACCAATCGCCTGACATCGTTCCAGCTGGTTCATGGCTAAGGACTTTAGGGGGACAACAACTATGGCCAGAGATTTTGGAATGCTGCAATCGTCTGGGACATCGACATTGTTGGCGTTTAGGAAGTCCCAACACATTGGCGCTGCTGGGAATATCACACTCTTTCCAAAGCCAGTAGGAAGACAAACGAAGAGGTCGTGCCCGCGAAGATGGCATCAAGAGCTTCAGACTGTTGCTTCTTTAGAGCATTCAAGCCTAAACGACTGCATGCATGTTCTTTAGCTTGAAATATGTCTGCCTCGCTTAAGCTTAGTTTCATGGAACTGGAAGCGGCCATGATGATTGTGATGGCTGCAGAGTTCGAGTCATTCATCGACCTTTAACCTCGTAGCCAGCTTCAATCATCACGTGATATGAATATTGCATATATTACAAGTCATTTACATAGTCTGGTCACGCCTCCAAATAGGAAAAGTCCAAGACCTTGGTGGGATCCGAAAGTCGGTGGGGAAAGGGGAAAACAATCTAGTCACAGCGCCCTCTATGTTTATTACTAGTTTATGTGCTCTATATCTGAACGTTTGTCGTGTGTATACGCGGTACGCGCGCGCAAACACCATGGTCTTGGAACCAAGACTAGGTTGACACGGGTCCGGTGCGCGGTGCTGTGCCTGAGGGAAGGCGACGCCCGTTGCCGGTCTTTAAACTACGGAAACATATTAACTACACTACCTGGCCTTGCCGTAGCGATCGCAGACCGCAGCCGTACAAGGATGTCTTTAATAATACACATGTATTATGAAGAGTACGCTTCACGTTTAGCTAACTTTGTAGTGTAATTAGTGTAATTACCCTCGCCGAAATAAATATATGCATGTGCGATTAAGCGAGACATGGTTTCCTGTCCGTGCGGTGGAGGGATGTTAAAGGTAGGATACACCATTGGTAATTGCTTGTATTATCATGAATGGGTGGATTGGGGGGGGGGGGGGGAGGGGGTTTGAATTGTATAGTAAATATCGTTTACCTGACCTGTCCGAAGTTTTACAATCATAGATGCCGAGAAAAGCACGAAAAACAGCGTTAGTTGTCAACCGGCGTCGAGCAATTATTCTTATGTTTTTTTGTTTTTTCGCGATTTGATTTTATAAAATTCAATTTTTCTCAATAATTACAGGATATCTAGTGCAAAAAATTGCTGGATGCGTAGAATCATTATTTACTTTCAAATGAGTAAGATATTTCTTAATAATTTGGTAGTAAATATTTTCGATATCTGCCAATAGTGTATCCTACCTTTAAGGAACATATTAACCACACTACGGGATTGGTAGCGGATGTGTCCGGTATTGGACCGATTACATGCGTGTTATGTTGTATAATTATTAATAATGAAAAATGGTTGGTCTTACCGTATCAATCAGAATGACCTACAGATTTCTGTATTGGAGAAATGCTTAAAAAGACAAATAAAAGGAGTGACAAGTGTGCTGTCAGGAACTGCCACTCCAAACATAATATATTGTTTGTTGCTAATTGCGGGATATCAAAAAGAAACAAACTTTATGTTTATGTGCTACTTTTCTAGGAACCATGCTAAGGCCGAAATGCTATATGATGGTCTCGAAGAGTTCCTCTGCAAGGCTAGGTAAAATATGTCAACATATCCTGTATCTGTATGTTATTGGGGCGCCCTTGAGATATTTGAAGATATTTGAGATATACCTAAAGTCCCACGGGACTTTTCAAAGATATTGTTAATTTCAGTTGACTAGTCTACAAATATATGATTTTATTTGTAACCAAGTCGCTTTGCTTTATGAACCCGGGCAATTCCAGATATTATTACTGGTACCATACAACTACTCCATTTTGCAACAAAACATAGCACATAAACATACCCAGGTTTCAACGGAGGTGTTTTAGCTTCATTCACTGGCCGGTAGTTTGGGTGTGTTTGAATACCTATAACAAGTAATTGTTCGCTAAAAGAGGGTGTCAAACACCCCCCCCCCCCCCCACCCCCTTCCCCCCTCTGTACACCTTTGGCATCACATACTTATTATTTTAGTAATCTACTATCTTGCACATATTAACAAGGTAATAATTATTTAAAGTTGCATTGGTTGGTTTGTTATTATATGATTACATTATTATAGCTGAAATATGTTAAAATATCCTCTGTATATAATTATGTATCTACAAATGGTTTATCGTTAAAGCTATAGTTTACAGTTTGGGTCAAATAATTTTAGGAACTAAAACTTATCAGTTATCGTTAAAACGAACAGTTATAATTAAATTATGTTTGAATGGTAGAAAATTATACAAACGGCTAAGAAACAGGGCTGTTTTAATTAAAAAGCAGTTGTTAACATAAGAAGGCGCCCTCAAGACACCTCAATTGTCAACCATATTTTGATCAAAAGATTGAATCATAGTGAATGTGATGTTTGGTAAATTTAATTATTTGACCTTAAAAATGTATGGTTAATTTCCAAAAATGTTTTAGGATTTATTCATATTTTCTTATATTATGAACCGATTTCGACCAAATAAAGTTTGGTCTATAATAAACATTACATGCTTGTTCTGGATTCTTCACTTATTTGTTCATCACCTCAAAAATATTATTTTTTGAAGTGCCCTCTATACCAACATGGACCTACCCCTAAAAATAAAAAATGTCTACCAAGTAAAATGTTGTTGTTTTCCGTTTTTCCTTCACAATTTTTATCTGCCAGGTATTTCAGACTGCCAACATGTTTGTTATTGTTCTTTGGGATGCCCTTGGGACATTTGGATGGGTGGCTTGCTTTCATACAAAAAATCCCACGGGACTTTTTTTCTGTGGAGATGTTAACATGCAGGAATACAAATGATATAATTATAAATGAATATGAATAATATAAATGATATAAATAAGAATAGAAACAATTACTTTTCTTAGAACTTTCTCTCCTTTACAACATAACGAACAGGGAATTTAGCGTCAACTTTGCCAATATACTGATCCCTTTCTCCTTTCTCTTTTATCCCATCGGAATTGTTTTATTTCCATCTTTATAACCCTCTAGCATTTTGTCATGATCACTTTCTGTCAACCTGTTTTTTCCTCTTTTTTTAAAAGTAAATCATTATAAGTAGGCAATACATTTCATCGTTCCGTGTCATTGGTGATTTTATTAACGAATTAGTATTCGGTGAATACACGCTGTACTTGAAGGTTTAAATAAAAAGTTAATAATACTTCGTGCTAGATTTCGACAACAATGCGGTACAATTAAATTGACAACTGACGTGACTGACTGACTATTTATGTTGCCAAATCAGCCAGAAACGGCAAGGCTATATGGCCACACACTTATTAAAACTATCCACTCAATGTTATTGTTGATTGGAGCCAGCAAACACAAAGGTGTTACCATGGAGACTATTTTCAGAGATTTAGTGGCTTGCACCACATAGACATCTAATAAAAGCTAGACACAATGTATACTTGTATCGTTGTAGTCATTGTTCTGAAAATAGGCTGCGGCACAGAACACACGCGTATTGCGAACATGCGCCCTCTTCGCGCACGCCACGCACGCGTTGAGAAAAATGGTGAAAATACTCCGAATTTCGCGACTTCGCGGCTTTTTCTAGGCCGTTTTACAAACGCAGCTTCGTTTCCGTATTTTGGCTTTGTTCATGTAGTTTAGCAGTGGTACAGATGTTTTCCTAGTCCCGGATTTGTCCTAGTTCCGGACCGCTTCAAATAAAAACCTACCTTGTTATGGCTTGGTCTCCAATACTATTTGTTTAGATGAAGTGCAGTTTGAAAAGAATGATACAAGCTTCTTGATACATAAGTAAAAATAAGTCTAAAAGTCTCCAGTATTAAAAAATCTGTCAAAGACTGAACGTTCATTTTTTTTCCTAGTTCCGGATCGCCCGTAAAATACATGCATCAACTACACGCGCGCAAGCGATTTCATATGACGTGTTCTGTTGGACCATGGAGTTTATTCCTCCATGGTGGGACAAAGTTTATCGGCTCGTTGCCGCGCGCCACACACGTACACAAACAAAACATTTCAAAGCATTTTCTTGCAAGTCCTCTTTTAAAACTTTATTGAGAGTGAAAGTATTTGAAATTTATTTTAAACTGTATATTTATACAAAATAATGAATACTTTATCAGAAATATAGGCTTGATTCGGGTTGGTTCTAGCGTGATAATTGTTCATGTACGAAGCAGTTTGTTTTTTACTCGATCCGGAATCGGTTAAACTGATCCGCAACTAGAAAAAGGGATGTCGGTATATTTGACGTCGTATTTTCAAATAAAGAAGAGCAAAAATATCGAAACAAAAACTGTAGTTTTTCCATCACTCAAGGTAAACTACTAAACCTATTTCATTTAAATTTCGAGGATTAGACTTGCCGAAAACAGCCTGAATATTTGTTGCGATCCGGAACTAGGAAAACGTCTGTAATGTGGCCAGAATGCAGCCCGAAGCCGGGGTTTAGAAAACGGCCCTTGGAAAGCCCATGATATTACTACATATAATGACCGGCACGTGATCGAGTCTCGGCCAATCAGAAGCCTTCAACTCTCCTAGGTATTTATTAAATATGAATAATATAAATGATATAAATAAGAATAGAAACAATTACTTTTCTTAGAACTTTCTCTCCTTTACACCATAACGAACAGGGAATTTAGCGTCAACTTTGCCAATATACTGATCCCTTTCTCCTTGCTTTTATCCCATCGGAATTGTTTTATTTCCATCTTTATAACCCTCTAGCATTTTGTCATGATCACTTTCTGTCAACCTGTTTATACATATATTTTTTAAAGTAAATCATTATAAGTTCAATTTTTCAATTCAATTCACATTTATTCAACGTTGTTTTGTACATAGTGATTCTTACACTAGTTTCTTAAGTACATATCTACCAAAATAGGATATTATTATACTAGGTGTAATTTATAAGAATACATAATTAAACAACAACGTTAGGTATAGGGTGAAGCAAAAGCTTTTGTTCCCTAACCTTGAGACAGACAACTACAATGCACAAGACAAATAGAAACAAAACACACGGACAATTAAGAACATAACAAGCAGGAGTAACGTTACAACGACGATAACTCTGAATCTATCCAATTCCCAATTACCTAATTGTAAGGTTCGAATATTATAAATACACATTGAGCAATTTAATTTTTAACTTTTTAACAAATGTAGATAGAGTTGATGATGTTTTTATCGAGTCACTCAGAGCATTCCAGAAGTTAATACCTCGCTGTACAAGACTGTTTTTCAACATTGAAGTTCTACTAGAACAAACGTACAGATTTTTCTTCGATACACTTCTAGTACAATATTGATGAACATTCGAGGTTAAAGTAAAGCATGTATCAAAGCAACGTGGAAGTAATTTATTTATATATTTAAACATGAATTTACCCAAATTCAGGTAATATAGGTCATTAAATCACAAGAGCTTAAGGTTGGCAAATAAAGGATTAGTGTGGTCACGATATTTGGCATTACTTATAATACGAACAGCTCTTTTTTGTAAAATGAGAAGTTTATCACACTGAGAAGAGCAACCACCCCATGTAAGAATTGAATAATTTAGATATGGGAATAAGTAGGAAATACATTTCATCGTTCCGTGTCCTTGGTGATTTTATTAACGAATTAGTATACGGTGAATACACGCTGTACTTAAAGGTTTAAATAAAAAGTTAATAATACTTCGTGCTAGAAACGGCAAGGCTATATGGCCACACACTTATTAAAACTATCCACTCCATTTTATTGATGGTTGATTTGAGCCAGCAAACACAAAGGTGTTACCATGGAGACTATTTTCAGAGATTTAGTGGCATGCACATATATAATAGACATCTAATAAAAGCTAGACACGATGTATACTTTTATCGTTGTTCTGAAAATAGGCTGCGGCACACGTATATTGCGAACGTGCGCCCTCTCCGCGCACGCCACGCACGCGTTGAGCGTTTTGCATACTTGCACATTTAGCGGTAAAAACGCAGTAGAAATTATATTTTTGGTAAATTTTATGAAAATAAATAATGCACTTCAAAAATTATTGGTGTCAACCGCCCCCCAAAAATCAAAGGGTAAATTATTTCTCTGCACTCTTACAAGCCCCTGCTCATTGACCCGTCATCCGGGTTCTATTATTTGTCTCAATACCTTTAAGGATCAAATGTAGGAGACTTTTTCCTTGTACAAATGACACATGCCGATCTTGATATTCATTAGGTCACATAGAACCCGAATTCTGGGTCAATTCTACTCCCGGCTCGTTGTAAACTGAGGAGATGGGGACAAATATCGAGCCATAAATTCAAAATAAAATGCAAAATCTTTTTGTTATTTACACCTAAGTCACATTTACTCTACGGCTAAGATACGGCGGCCGTAACACCCCGAAATGGAGAGATACCTGCGGCGGCCGCAGAGGCTCTACGGTGGCCTCAGGGTCGCCCTATGGCGTATCCCTATCTTTTACAGGCCGTAGAGGTCGCCGTGGGATTAAAGCGCTGAGTTATAACTGTTTTCATTTCTAGGTTCGCCGTAGCAATTAGACACGCCGTAGCCATGCCGTAGAGCGGTTCCACGGCGACCATACGTCGGGCGTACGGTGGCCTTGCGTTTACCATGCGTTAGTCTGACCGCACGGTCGCGGTATGGTCCCCTGCGGCCACCTTGCGGCGTCTTGCGGCGCCTTGCGGCTAGCTTGCGTCTGCCTTGGTATTTGTCAAAAACCTACGGCCGCCGCAGGGACGCCCTAAGGCCCGTACAGTAGCCGCAGGTTTTCTGTCTCCACAAAATTCAAAATACGCCGTGCGGCTACCCGAACATTATGTGACTGCTACAGTATATGACCGTAGAAATACTGTGACAGTCCTATAATTGCTATTGGCCGTAGATATTTTAGACCCCACGGCCGCCGCGGCAAATGTGACTTAAGCTTTAATTGAAATGGTAGATACAAAAATGGGGTAATGATTTAGGTATAGGTAGGCCTCTGTCACCATATCTATAAGAGCGAGGTGGAAATAATGTCGTCGGAAACATGAACATTACGCTTTTGTTTTACCTGAAAGACCTTTACATTCGACTGAACTTTTGAAGCTAAATTTCGCCAACAATGCGGTACCACTATACGGAATATAAGGCCATGACTGAGCGACTGTTTACGCTTCCAAGTCAGCCAGCATTCAGCGAACTCGTAAAGGGGAGTTTCACCACTGAGGTCAAATGGCGGTCGCGGAAGAAGTGGTGCCGGGTTCTGTCTGACGCAAGATATAGATATCAACATGTATGTACATTATTTTAGCGTCCGTTAGAATTGAGAAAAGGGAGGAAACAATAGTCTCCATGGTGACACTTTGATGTTGGCTGGCTCCAATCAACCATTAATAAAATGGAGGGAACAATTTTAATAAGTGCGTGGCTAGCCTTGCCGTTTCTGGCTGATTTGGCAACATAAATAGTCACTCAGTCACGTCAGTTGTCAATTTAATTGTACCGCAATGTTGCGGTACAGCGTGTATTCAACGTATACTAATTCGTTGATAAAATCACCAAGGACACGGAACGATAAAATTCATTGCCTATAGTAATGATTTACTTTAAAATTAATATACACAGGTTGACAGAAAGTGAACATGACAAAATGCCAGAGGAAAATAGAGATTTGAAATGAAACCATTCCGGAGGAATAAAAGCGGGGGGAAAGGGATCAGTATATTTGCAAAGTTGCCACTAAATTCCCTGTTCATTATATTGTCAAAAAGAGAAAGTTCCAAGGATGGTATTTGTTGCCATTCTTATTTATATCATTTATATTTGTTATATATATTCATTTATATTTATATCATCTGTATTCCTGCATGAGTCCAATCACAGTCTAGACAGCTAGTCACCTGACCACGCCCATTTCTCAAAGGTCACTTGGGTTGCCTACAATGACAAGAGAATGTGAGATCTTCATTCTTTTAAACTACAACACCAAATTTATTAACTAGATTTTTGACATAACAACAATTCATAGCTGTGGGCCTAACGAACACGTGTAAAATGTTGTGATAATCTATCGTAAATGTAATGTAACTGTTAAGAGTGGGTCCACGTAAATATTTCATATAAGTGTCCTCGGCATTTTTTTTTTATTTTGTAATATGAAAGGACTTGGTAAGCAAGTAACCAAAATTGAACTAATTTTTTTTTCTTATGCCCGTTGCCATGGTAACGGGTCATTTTGTGTTTTGGGCATTTTAAGCCAGTTTTGGGGCCGTAAAAACAGTTTTTTTGCTTATTTAAAACAAATCACCCAGCCAAATTACAAAATGTTATCACAAAATTAACTATATCATTACAAAGTATCACCCTTGCCCTTACTTGAGAACAAAATAAAATTGTTTAAATTGCACCCTTATGCTATTTTTAGAACATGCATTAAAGCATGTTTTCAGAACTTGTAAAATTGACATTTTTAACAAATTTTTGTCTCTTTAAAAGTCACCTTGCCAGGGGTCTCAGAATATTTTCCTTTTGGATTGGATTAGAGCCAACATTGGTCTTTTCATATCTGGTGAGAAAAGTTTGGGGGATTGTATCCTCTTGAGGCAGTACTGCATCAACAATTGTAATTTTCCCAAAAAACGAAAAAAACGAAATTTGAACTTTTTCTTTAGTTTGAAGTAATAATACACACAAACAATAATATTTTTATGAATCTTGCGCCTTTTTCAAATCATAAGAGTGAATTGTAGGCCTATCAATTACTCCTATTGAACAAGCAGCATTTTTGACGGCGAAAATCTAGACTAATCCCCTCCACAACATTTCTTACATACCATTTTCTGATAACATTTTATTAGTGACATATACAAAGAGGATACTTGTTGTGAACTAAAACATTATTTCTACAGAACCCAACAGCCCCTTTAAGCACGTCACCCCTCAAAAACACAGCTTTATCGCCTGCAAGTGTATCCAAAGTGTTGCGTTATAGCGCCCCTATTGGCGGGACTCGAACCTGCGACCTCCAGAATAACGGACCGGCGCTCTACCAACTGAGCTATCTTATAGTCTTTGCCAACGACCACTGTATTTGACAGTGCAACCGCACACGATTTATATTCCCATCAGCTCCCTCGATCACGCAATGGTCTTTGCAAATTGCTTAAATGGGGCGTGACTTTTAAATACAAATTCGACCATTCGAATATAGGCATAGCTTCTTCACGCAGTCAACTACCATTCAACTATGTTGGCAGTCTCCCAAATTGTCAGTATCTTTGTTCGAGGACGCCAGTCGGAAGTCACAAACACCATAATGCCGTGTCGCCATGGGATCACACTCGATTTTACGATACAACCTGGGAAGCGACATTGTGGGGATCACTCAATGAGGATACAGCTTTTTATCTTATACCACACAAATAAACCACATACATTTTTTTGTTTTGATTGGTTTTAAAAAGTTGTTATATGGTATAATAGTTCAAAATATAAAAAAATACAAGTGCAAAAAAGCCCTATGTTTTGTTCTTCGAACTGACATAGCTCTAAGGGAGCGCTATAATGTAACACTTTGAATACACTAGCAGGCAATAACGTTTTGTTTTTGAGAGGTGACGTGCTTAAAGGGGCTGTTGGTTTGTTTTTTTGAAATAATGATTTAGTTGGGTTCTGTAGTAATAATGTTTTAGTTCACAACAAGTATTGTTTTGTCTTTATATATATCAGAAAATAGAATGTAAGAAATGCAGTGGAGGGAGTTAGTCTAGATTTTCGCCATAACAAATGCAGCTTATTCAGTAGGAGTAATTCACAGGCCTACAACTCACTCTTATAATTTGAAAAAGGAGCCAGATTCATAAAAGTACAATTGCTGTGTGTATTATTACTTTAAACTGAAGGAAAAGCTCAAATTTCATTTTCCCAGATTTTTGGGGAAATTACCATTGATGCAGTACTGCCTAAAGAAGATGCAATCCCCTAAACTTTTCTTAGGCCCCTGTCACACTTGTCCGAATCTATAATTCCATTCATAAATCGATCTGAAATATTATTAATTCGAACACGTTCGGAGAGAAATGTCAAAAAACCAGCCAGAAATGAAAATACACCGATCATAATCCGGTCTTATTCCGGATCTAATAAGTTGCTATTCCGATTGCAATCCGTCTATACTCAAAACCTCTCCGATCATCACCGGACATGCCACTTTGAAAAATGTATTGATCTCAAGACCGACCGCTTTTATAGCAATTTTGCCGTCCCCGGATCTCCCGCTGAACCGGAATTTATTCGTTATATGATGTTATATATAATTACATCGTGGTAATGCGGTATATCGTCGGATTTAGTGACATCAAAGTCGGTGCGTCCGTTTTTTGATCGGCATTACAATGGTGTGGGTTCGGAATTAAATCTGAATACATACGGTTATCGATCGGAATCGGAGGCCTTTTCCGTACTCTTCCGTACCTATTCCACATTGCAACGAATGGCAACGAATGAGTACAGTGCATATTCCGTGTGTATACCGGATACCGTCCGTATTGAGGTTGCCGCGACAATTCGGATAAATTATTAAACAGGTTCAATAATTTCTCCGAGTTCCTCAGTGCATCACCGAACGTACACGAGTATATAGCGTTGGAAAACCGAGGGAAACCGAGGGAAATCCGTTTGAGTTCAGTTCAAACCGATTAAACACCGAATTCACAATTTTTTACTCGGAACATGAACGGAGTGACGATTCGGACAAGTGTGACAGGGGCTTTACCAGTATGGAAAGACCAATGTTGGCTCTAATCAAATCCAAAAGGGAAATATTTCAGGCTAAGACCCCTGGCAAGTTGAGGGACAAAAATAGAATTACAATTTTACAAGTTCTAAAAACATGCTTTGACGCATGTTCTAAAAGAATTTAACCATTTAATTATTTTCTCAAGTAAGGGCAAGGATGATTCTTTGTGATCGTTGATTTTGTGATTTAATTTTGCATTTTGGTTGCATAACGGGACTGTTGGGTTATGTAGAAATAATGCTTTAGTTGGGTTCTGTAGAAATAATTGTTTCGTTCACAACAAGTATTGTTTCCTCTTTGTATATGCCACTAATAAAATGTTATCAGAAAATGGTATGTAAGAAATGTTGTGAAGGGGGTTAGTCTAAAGTTTCGCTGTCAAAAATGCTGCTTATTCAGTAGAAGTAATTCACAGGCCTACAACTCACTTGTATGATTTGAAAAAGGCGCCAGATTCAACAAATGTTATTGTTTTCGTGTATTATTACTTCAAACTAAAGAAAAAGTTCAAATTTCATTTGTTTAGTTTTTTGGAAAAATGACAAATTTTGATTCAGTACTGCCTTAAGAGGATACAATCCCCCAAACTTTTCTCACCAGATATGAAAAGACCAATGTTGGCTCTAATCCAATCCAAAAGGAAAATATTCTGAGACCCCTGGCAAGGTGACTTTTAAAGAGACAAAAATAGGTTAAAAATGTCAATTTTACAAGTTCTGAAAACATGCTTTAATGCATGTTCTAAAAATAGCATAAGGGTGAAATTTAAAACATGTTTTTTTTTTCTCAAGTAAGGGCAAGGATGATACTTTGTAATGATATAGTTTATTTTGTGATAAAATTTTGTATTTTGACTTGGTGATTTTTTGAAAATAAGCACAAAAACTGTTTTTGCGGCCCCAAAACTGGCTAAAAGTGCCCAAAACACAAAATGACCCATTACCATGGCAACGGGCAATAGAAAAAAAAATTATTTCAATTTTGGTTACTTGCTTACCAAGTCCTTTCATATTAAAAAATAAAAAAAAAATGCCGAGGACACTTATATGAAATATTTACCATTTGAAATGTTAAAATTTTTGTTTGTACAACACCACATTGAGCAACCAAACTAATCGATGTCCCTTTACACGTGAAACCGTTTATATTTGTTGACATGATATTTAGGCATTTCTGAAGTAGGTGTCTAGTTTGAGCTACAATTAATGAGAAATGACAATATCTTTAAGTTAAAATTAAAAGTATTAATGAATCTCCTGTCAATCCTGTCTTCTGGGTCACAATGTCGCGGGTTGGCATTATAATTTATGGAATAACCCATATATGTATGTGAACCAGAAAACAATTTGATAATCAATATAAATATCTATTCTTTTTGATAAAGCTTATTATACCCGGTTTCTTCGGAACAATCATTCTCCAAAAAGATACAATCCACAGTGTTACTGCAAATACGAGGCATAATCCTTGTATCAGTTGATTTTAAAAAGTTTCAAATCTTACATAATTACTTTTTAATGTTTAATTTGAAATGCATTAAAAAAAAATTAACTATTTCAAAAAATTGATAAAATTGAGAACCAAATTGTAAAGTTTTGTCATTTTGAAGAGTATAGCAAAAATGCGAAGTCACTCAGCAGAAACGTTAATGCTACAGCTAATAGTTATACCCCGAAGACACAGTATTTTGGTATTCTGTGGTTCGTTTTTGAGAAATTTCACTGAAAAATTGTTGTGTTCACAATTTAAACAGAAACCACCAAACTGAACACTGCCCTCCTGAAATGACGTCACAGCAACAGCGCCCTCATTTGTTAAAACAAGCATATAGAACGAATTGCAATGTTAAAATTTAAAAAGGATGTCAAATTGTTTAATGTTAATACATTTTAACGGAGTATAAAGTTCTAAAAAAATGAACAAATAATCGCATGAATCCTTGAAAGGGAAATATTGAATAAGGTTAATTAATCACTCATTACCTACATTTTAAAATCACAAGTATGTTCCTCATAGAAAATCTCGTGTATTACAAAACAAGGATTGTTAAACAGATAATCACAATTTGTACATTTCGTTTTTAGCACTTTACTGATTCTGAACACATCTATCTTAAATTATCCCAGGCGAATATACAAGCAGACGTAACTTTATATCAAGAAAAATCCTTCTTTGTTTTCATATCCACGAAAGTTTATTATATCCACGAGGTGAAGAGAAAGTACATTTTGTGGTAATAATTAAGGTTGCAATTACGCAGCTTTATCACATTTCTAATATATCAATGACACAGAGTCCTACTTTTTTTACCAATGTAAAAAAGGGAAATGCAAAAACAAACATGTTAGGCTTGTTCGATCAAATTCCATTTTAATCCAATTCCTAATTCTAGGTTGCGATGAGAGCCCTTTACTGGTCCTAAACACATCCAACTTAAATTATCTCAGGCCAATATACAAGCAGACGTAACTTTATATCAATATTTGTTTTCATTTTTTTTCAAATCCACGAATAAATTGTATCAACGAGGTGAAGAAAAAGTACACTTTGTGGTGATAATTAAGGTTGCAATTACGAAGCTTTAACACGTCAATAACACAGAGTCCCACTGTTTGTTTTAGTACAACATTAAAAGGAGCGAAATGCAAACACAAACAAAAACATGTTAGGTCTGTTCGATCAAATTCCATTTTAATCCAATTCCTAATTTTAGGTTGTAATGAAAGCGAAGCATTCGCTTACCTTGCTTATACTTTATACCTCTGCCGCCGGTTGTAGTAGAAACAGTGTTATCTTTTACATTTTCAATGCAGTGAATATTTTGTTGCAAATAGGTTAGGGTCTTTTAAAAGAAAGTTTAAGTTTATGTTTGCATATAATTGTTACATTTGTTTTCATAAGAGGCCGATACATGCAGAAATATCCAGGTTGTTTGTCCATTCTTTAATTTACCGGAAGTTAAAGTTTAAAGATGGACTACAACGAAAACTCACACATTAAATTTATTATCGGACCTTGTTTATGTTGTGTTCAGGTAACACTTTATTGTTACGGTCATGTTTTTCTCTAAATAATTTTGTTGCAATTTGACCGAAAAAATTAGACCTCGATTCTTCGATTTTGAAATTTCCCGCCCTGTACTGGTTCCCGGCAAAGATCCACCGAAAACCACAATGAAATCCACAATATAGTACCAGCGGACTTGTAAACCAGCGAAAAGTGATGACGTACTACCCATGAGCAACCGAGAGTAAACAAAAAACGCCATGTTATTCCGTGTGTATTATGTATGCGTTTTCATGAAGTTTTTACGAATCTTGTTGTTATAGTGTATCACTATCAGCTACAATAATGCCAACTTCATGTGTTGTTGGTGGATGCACGAGAAATTGTTCGAAGAATCCAGAGATTCATTTTGTGCAATTTCCGCGGGATCCTGCGTTATCAAAGGAATGGGTGAAGTTCGTAAATATTACACGAAAGGATTTCACCTTCTGACATGTCTGACCTTCTCGGCAAGAAGTAGGCCTTTGATTTGTTCAGCACATTTTTCAGAGGACTGTGTTGAACTTTCAAGTGCTTTGAAAAATTCACTGGGATTGACAACAAAGTTTCGTTTGAAGCCTGGATCGATCCCCACATTGAAAGCGCCAAACATCGAGAGAATTCGTACTACTACCACCAGGCCTACTGCTTTTACGTCGGCCGAGTCATCGGCAACCGCCGGGTCTGCCGTGGCCGCAGAGTCATCGCCTTCTCTCTCGTCTGGTGAGCTCCCCTCATCGCTAGAGCTGCCATCACTGTCCTCAGAAGTACCTCCACGAAATGCCTCTTCCTCATCTCTACTGTGGTCTTCCCAATACTCGCTGCTATCGGACATTTTTCGCTGTTTTTCGGTCGAAAATAGTTGTACCAAAATATAGCCTAGCTTGTCCGCTGTTATTCCGCATTGCATTGTACGGTAAAAATGCACGCACACGATCGACCCGAGTAAATCGTCATGGGTAGTACGTCACACACAAAGTATGAATTATTCATGAGTTAAGGGCTGAAACTGAGTTTTTCTGGGTCGTAGAACGCCGATCAATTTTGGTTTTGTTGTGCATGAAGGAACAAGTTTTATTGAATACTAATGATATATTAGTAATCATTATACATTTCTCGAACAAAAAAAGGCAACAAAGCCTTTATCATTATTCCGTTGTAGTCCATCTTTAAAGTAGAAACAGGATTATAACCTGTACACTTTCGATGCAGTGAATGGTTTTTTTGTAAAAAGTATTTTGTAGCAAGTTCGAGTTCAAGTTCAGATTTTAAGAGATTTCAAGGCTGGTGCAGTTTTGTTTAGCTCGCGATTGTCCCTTCTTCAGGAGTGACATTCATGCACCTCGACGCAGGCTGAGTTACACACGCATGAGACGTTCGGCGATAAGTCTCTTGGATTATGTGGTCGAGAAGGCAGGTTGAGTTAAGAACACGGCCGCGGAGTCGGTAAAGATGCATTATTGACGAAGTTGAATTAGGCTGTGAGTGCAAGCAGCTCGACGAACACAAAAAAAACCAGTGGGAACCCGTACGGTCACAGTCAAGGTCATCCATTTTGTCATTATATCCCCCTACAAGTTGAGCGCAATCTTGATCGCCGTATAGATCATCTTGTTGCCCATCACCCCATTCCAGGAATGGCTCGCTTCCTTCCTGACCGTCACACTCCCAGGTTCCCTCAACCTCCTTGTCATTACAAGCGATTAAAGCTGAGTAGTCGATTTCCACTTTTCGCGCCATATCTGTCATGAAGTGCAACTCATCGAGCGAGCGAGGAGCGGCCATCTTGCCTCCCATGTCTTGGCAAGCCGACTTGGCCTCATCCCAAGTTTGCTTTACCCGAGGAGTGAGGCGATAACACTCCTTTCCCCACAATTGCCAGTGCGGCGGGCAAAAGCATTCGAGAACGAGCCGAGACTGACAGGGACCTGACGCAAATTGAGCATTGATCGCTGAAGTTATTGCTACAATGCCAAAGACTTCGAAGAAGTACATGATGATACGTTCAGATGATGGTCTAGAGAGGATATGTTTCTCGTACACCCGTCTAGAAAATTGCACCACTGAGGTCGAATGATGCGAATTGAGAAGTGATGGTTGCAGCAGAAAGTATGGGCATCAACAAGGGATATTGTCGACTAGGTTACATAGCAGCGTCTCTTCAAATTGAGTGATAAGCGCCAATGATGACAGCACTCGCTGTCTAATGGTTTTAACAACCATCTATAATGCACAGTGGCGGAGGGGGAGTGCAGGGAGGGAGGGGGTGGGGGGCGTCGCAACCCTCTTCCCTGGGGCCGCTGCGCAAAGTTGATTTAATAAAATTAAAAAAACGAAACTTCCGAAAGTCGGTTGTATCGATGTACATGTATAACGTAGTTTCAGAGGCAAGTGGCAAGAAAAGGTGAATGGTAACCCCCCCCCCCCCCCCCCCTGAATGGAAAGTCCCTATATTGTAGCAGGTAACGCTGTTGGCCTTACGGGCACCTTTGTTTGCAATACGGCTCTTTGTAATGCACTAATGAGAGACACGAAACAGCCGTAGCTCATCCAATATAATTGACACGCGCATCATCGCATCGCATGGCAAGATATTGTTAGCTTGGGAGTTCAGCTATCAAAAAGCTATCAACAAGTCAGGGCGGTCTGGCGCCGCGATTCTTCTGCCATTGAATTGTACACAGGTGCGTTAGTCATTTGACTAGTAGCAGTACAAACTTCCAACACAATGCATATTCCTGGTATCAGTGGATTTTAAAAGTTTCAAATCTTACATAACTACTTTTTGATGTCTAATTTCGACGAAATTGACGAAATAAATAACATTAATATTGATTAAATTGATTTAAACAAAAAGGTAAAATTTCGAAAAATTGAAAAGTTTTGTCAATTCGAAGGGTAAAGCAATCATTTTACGTAACTCGGCAGAAACTTCAATGTTACAGCTAATTGTTATACCCCGAAGACAAATAATTGTTGTACTCGGTGGTTCGTTTGTGTGTGTAAATACATGTATATTCTTGTAAGCGAATAATCAACCCTCTCTCACAAAATGTATGTTATCACTGAAAAATTGTTGTGTTCACATTTTAAACAGAAATCACCAATATCAATTATTATGTACATTATTTCAGCGTCCGTTAAAATTGAGAAAAGAGACAAAAACAAATATCCATGGTAACACTTCCATGTTTGCTGGCTCCAATCAACCATCTATAAAATTTTTAAAATCAACTGATACAAGAATTATGCATTGTATTGGAAGTTTGCAGTAATACTGTGGATTGTATCTTTTTGGAGGATATTTGGTTCTGTAATTAACCGGATATAATATATATATATTATTAACAGTATATATATTTATACTGATTTTCAAATTGTTTTCTAGGTACATATATGGGTTATTCCACAAATTATAATGCCAACTTGCGACATTGTGACCGAAAATAGAAACATTGATTGACAGGAGATTCATTAATACATTTCAATTTAACTTATAGATATTGTCATTCCTCATTAATTGTAGCTCAAATTAGACACCTACTACATAAATGCCTAAATATCATGTAAACACACTATCAACGGTTTCACGTGTAAAGGGACATCTATTAGTTTGGTTGCTACATGTGGTGTTGTACAAACAACAATTGTAACATTTCAAATGGTGTGGTTGTTAACAGTTACAATACATTTACGATACATTATCACAACAGTTTACACGTGATCGTTAGGCTCACAACTATGAATCTGTATACTTTGTTGTTATGTCAAGAATCTAGTTAATAAATGTGGTGTTGTAGTTTAAAAGAATGAAGATCTCACAATCTCTTGTCATTGTAGGAAAACCAAGTGACCTAAGGTGATCTATGAGAAACGGGCGTGGTTAGGTGACTAGCTGTCTAGACTGTGATTGGAATCATGCAGGAATTCAAATGATATAAATGATATAAATAAGAATGTAAACAAATACCTTCCTTGAAACTTTCTCTTCTTGACAATAATAGTGAATAGGGAATTTCGCGTCAAATTTGGAAATATACTGATTCCTTTTTCCCCAGTTGTATTCCACCGGAATTGTTCCATTTCCATCCCTATATCCCTCTGGAATGTAACATCATGCACGCATAACCAGCAATTACGAAGGTTGGTGGCCTTGAAACCACTTTGGATAAAATAACTTCCTAAGAATGTTTCTTTCTGAAAAACGAACAGAGCATCTGTTGTTCTTCATATCGGCGTCAAGTTTGATAGAAGGGATCGGTTACTCCATATTATACACAGCGGGTTGTAATTTCTCAGTTGTCAACATGGTGGGGAAGTCGAGGGGGGGGGGGGGACTTGATAAACAAAAAGTGCGAAAGTTTAACCTGGTTACGTGCATTATGCGCATTAACTTGGAAAACCTACAACCGCGAGGGGGTTAACTGACTATAGGGGGCGCTGTTATACGTGCAGATACTCATCAACTTAGAGTGTTTTAAAAACCTTTGCTTCGTCTTCGGTTCGGCTTTGGCTTCGCCTCCGACTTCCGAATCACTGAGAAGCAAATAGAGATGGAAGCAAATGACAATATTCAAACTTTCGGGTTCATATCGACCGATTGGATGGTTTCTGAAGCACAACAGGCACCAACATGTGGCTGGGGTTTCTGCAGTTGGGAGCCTAACATCGATAACAGCTCGTAGCTGGCATCTTCGTCTCATGTCTCTTACTGCCTGCCTTATCCCAAATTGTCACAGTGCTGATTTATGTACCTTTCTGCCATTGTTTGTTCAGTCACATATGGCAATGACCTTATGAACCTTATACCATTGGAAAGAATACATTCTTTCAGACATTTATCTTTTCTGAAATATTCAGTAGTTTTGCAATAGTATGAATTTTAAAATAGGTATCATTTTTTTTTTTTAGACATCCTGTATTATTACGAACCCATACTGGGTTCGTTTTATTGTGCCATAAATTATCCACATTGCATGATGTTTTTTAAAACCGTTCTGTAAAAAACGTCTAGTTGTACAAAAGAACTGTTAACGTCATCACTTTTGTTTAATTGAAGGGAGTTCTTAGATTTTGCCTTGGACATTAGTTTGGAATCTCAAGCTCAAATCTGTTTGGCCTTTTTGTTTCTTTTGATATTTACCGCAAATTCAATGCAATAAAAGGAAGAATTTCCAAACAAACAAAATATTAAAACAATGTGTGAGAAATGAAAAATACATAAACATTTTCTGAACTCCTGAGAAAACCACAACATTTTGCAAGCATAATGACCACCACAAAGGAGGGTACCATCCGTCTCATATCTTGCCTAATATTAAAAGCATGTGCACCATTTTTGAATAAAGTACAGGATTTACAAAAGTATGTAAAAGGCTAACAGAATAATATACAGACATTTAAACAGTTTGCACACGATTTTACATTGCAGGTTTGCAGCTGAACTTGGCAAAGACCCTGATGCAAACAAGCCATGTTGCTAACTATGGAGCAGAAGTGCGACAGTTTGCAACCACCCTGTACTTCTACTCGCCTAAGGCATAATGTTTATGTCCGGAGTGTCTTTCATCTTCCATCCATAAGCACTCTACATTTATGGGTTACAAACGTCAAGGCTCTTTCCGGCTTTTCCAAGCATGCATTTGACTATTTGAGAGAACGCCGTAGTTTAAATGATGATAACTACAAGGTGAGAGTTTATACATGTAGATATGTTTCGAGTTTAAGAATGACCTTGGACCTCTGCTTGTCTCTAACACAACCATTACATCCATGACCCAAGTATGATCGCAACTTGACCTCAAATTACCCTCTGCCTTTGCTTCATATTGGACTTAAGACAGTTTTTGAGGACAGCTATTTATGTAACTATTATTTTTAGGTTGCCGCTCTCATTGTTGCCGTTACATAACGTTTTCGTTACGCCCCAATGCTCTTAGCTTATAAAAGCGGGCATTGCATTCAATGCCTTCTCGGTCTAAGCATTCGAACCTCGCCTGCCCTCCCTCCCGCCCGACTTAAGCCCATAATTAATAGTATTAACGGTATTAATAATTCTTCCAAATAGGCACTTTGGGAGACAAATTAGCGATAGTTTTGATTCACTTGGGAGACAGTGGCACTTAGGGAGACATTTCAGTGTCTCCCTAAGTGTCTAGCTACCCCACAAAACGATATTTGGGAGTTATTTTTGCTCGGAGAAGACAGATTTGGGTCTAAATAGCATAAATATGAAATTTCGTGGAAAAAGCTCCAGGTAAAAACGGGTTAGGTTACAATAAAGATTGTGCACGACTCTATGGGATTGTCTCCCAAAGTGCCCATTTGGAGGTACATAAATAACTAACCGCGGGGAACAGGGAGTGCACCCTCGATCGGTGTCCTAGAATGCAACCACGTTTCCTCTTAAAAATAAGAGGTTTTTCGTGGCCTCCGAGTGCCTGCAGAAATGCAGGACCGTGGCACCGATCGCCCTGCCCTATTCACTTTCTATATCGAGACAATTTCCTGTTTTTTGGCGTTGTATTGTGCATAGATTTTTGACCATCATTCCTTCCAAACCTATCGGCAATTAGGACCTGTGTGTCCAACTGATATAAATATATCCATATACTATAAGAGATTGTAACTCTGGTAACACACGCAGTTGTGTTCAAAATGTACCCAGATTCCAGGGTTTGTCTATACAATGTATACAAATAAAATGAGCGAGTTCCAGTGCTCAACCATCCCAATAGTTCACCAAATCATTGATGTCTTTTCTCTTTTCTTTCGGTTTATGAACTCTATTAATAGTATTACATGAGGAAGATATAGAAAAATAAATTTCTGACTAGGAACGTAGGAAGAAAACCAAAATACTTTGCCTTCAGGGTATAACTATTAGCTGTAACATTAAAGTTTCTGCCGAGTGACGTCACATTTTTGCTATACTCTTCAAAATGACAAAACTTTATAATTTTTAGATTTGTTTATTAATTTTATCAATTTCATCAGTTTTTTCTCAATTTTCTCAATTTGTTTAATAGTTATCAATGTTTTCTTTATTTTAATGCATTTCAAATTAAACATTACAAATTAACTATGTAAGATTCAAACAATTTTAAAATCAACTGATACAAGGATTATGCCTCGTATTTGAAGTAACACTGTGGACTGTGGAGAATATTTAGTTCCGTAAAGAATCGGGTATAATAAGCATTATCAAAAATAATAGATATTTATATTGATTATCAAATTGTTTTCTAGGTCACATATATATATGGGTTATTCCATAGATCATAATGCCAACTTGTGACATTGTGACCCAGAAGACAGGATTGACAGGAGAATCATTAATACCGGTACTTTTAATTTTAACTTAAAGATATTGTCATTCCTCATTAATTGTAGCTCAAATTAGACACCTACTACAGAAATGCCTAAATATCATGTCAAAAACTATCAACGGTTTCACGTGTAAAGGGACATCAATTAGTTTAGTTGCTCAATGTGGTGTTGTACAAACAACAATTGTAAAATTTCAAATGGTGTGGATGTTAACAGTTACATTATATTTACGATACATTATCACAACATTTTACACGTGTTCGTTAGGCCCACAACTATGAATCTGTATACTTTGTTGCTATGTCAAGAATCTAGTTAATAAATTTGGTGTTGTAGTTTAAAAGAATGAAGATCTCACAATCTCTTGTCATTATAGGCAACCCGAGTGACCTAAGGTGATCTATGAGAAACGGGCGTGGTCAGGTGACTAGCTGTCTAGACTATGATTGGACTCATGCAGGAATACAAAGGATATAAATATAAATGAATATATATAAATAATATAATTGGTATAAATAAGAATGTAAACAAATACCTTCCTTAGAACTTTCTCTCGTTGACAACATAACAACCAGGGAATTTAGCGTCAACTTTGCAAATATACTGATCCCTTTTTCCCCGATTTGTTTTCCACCGGAATTGTTCCATTTCCATCCCTATATCCCTCTGGCATTTTTATAAGTTTTTTTGTTAACCTATGTATTTTTCTTGAATAAGTAAATACTTACAATAGGCAATGAAGTTCAGGATGTTGTGTCCTTGGTGAGGTTATTGACAAATTAGCTTACGGTTAGTGCACGCTGCATTAACCGTTTCATTTAGAAATTTAATATCTCGTCCTTCGTAATAAATTTGGACAACATTGCGGTACAATTAAATTGACAAGTGACGTGACTGACTGACTATTTATGTTGCCAAATCAGCCAGAAACGGCAAGGCTAGCCACTCACTTATTAAAATTGTTGGTATCTATATTTTGCGTCAGGCAGAAACTCGCCACTTAATTTCTTCCGCGACCGTCATTCGACCTCAATGGTGAAACTCTCATTTACGAGTTCGCTGGATGCTGGCGGAGTTGAGAACGTAAACAGTCGGGCAGCCATGGCCTTGTATTCCGTAGTTGTACCGCATTAACTGGCGAACTTTAGCACAAAGTGGGCGATATTAACTTTTTAATTAAGTGATGCTTCAAGTATTGTTAACATTTTAAACAGAGCATGTTAAACACGGTAAAATTCGTCGCCTGTTGTTCCTTTTTCATTTGTAAACAAAATCTGTTTAACTCTCTATCTCGAAAATAAAAGAAAATAAAAATACCTCAGTTAGACTAAACAATTTTTTTTTCCGGTTCTTGATCTGGAAGAACTTGGACGGCTGCCACCTTGGTAGGTAGGCTGCAAGAGAACAACGACCAAGTTTTAATCTCGGTCCTACATTTGTTAATGCTAATTTGTTTCACAGGCCACATGCCTAAAATGAATATTGCGCTGATGGTGGCCTCAATGGTCGTTGCCAATACATTTTCTTGGTAGGCCTATATTTCATGAATGCGAATGGTATTGACTGTGAACATGATGAATCATCCTCTAAAATCTTGCAAAATATAATAGGCCAAACGGCCTACGAAGCTAATACTGTTTAAGGTTACGACTAGTGCATTTTCAGTTTGTGCACCTTTTTGGACCCAAAATTGCACGACAGGCTATATCATGTTTATGGATGGAGGTGAATTTCTATAGAACTTACTTGTACATCAACTAGCTGTTTCAATGAATACAGTTATACTCAAGCCTATTGACCGGAAAAAAACTGCATGCGCTTACCTCTTGAAATCCTGCTGTGTTTTTGCCGACTATGCTCTCGTCTTCCGAAGACTCTTCATCAGTGGCAACATTTACGTCGGATCCGGAATCACTATCTGCTAAAATCTGCAAAAAACAAACCGATACGTACCCCGCTCTAACCGCAAAGTGACGCAACGCTATACGTCCCGCGTCAACCACGTGACCGGCAGTACTACCTAGTATTATGCACGTAAATTCTGTTGGTACATTACGTTATAGGGACAATCCGTAATGTGTGCTAAAGGAAATCTCTCTAAACTCAAACTCAAAATACTTAACAATTCAAAATTGTTTAACATCACCCTAAATTGTCTTCTTCTACATTTTGCTTTCATTATACCCTAACCCAATTTTACCTTGTTCTACCTTTACTAACCCAACGCGCTATGGGGACACGAAAATGTCCCCACTACTCGGTCTGGGGTTTTTTTCAAACAAAAAGAGCCTGTCCCCACAACTAGGTGGAGGCTGCTACACATCCTGCATGCCATGCATGGCACGCTTACTTCAAAAACTGTATTTCCGTCAACAGAGGGCGCCAAACAAAGAACTCTCAAGCTTTTATTTTAGCTGGTGGAATAAGTCGCCATGGGTGTCAAGCGCATAGCAAATTATGAGACTTTTTGTAGCCCATGGTATCGAAAGGGTTAATAAGTAAATAATTACAATATGCAATACATTTCACCGTGCCGTGTCGTTGCGTGTGTTTATTAACGAATTAGCGTACGGTTAATACACGCTGTACTTGAGCTTTAATTGAAAAGCTAATATCTCGTACTTCGTGCTAAATTGTAACAACAATGCGGTACAATTTAATTGAAAACTGACGTGACGGACTGACTATTTATGTTGCCCAATCGGCCAGAAGCGGCAAGGCTAGCCACACACTAATGAAAATTGTTCCCTCCATTTTATAGATGGTTGATTGGAGCCAGCAAACATGGAAGTGTTACCATGGATATTTTTGTCGTCCCTTTTCTCAATTCTGAAATAATGTACATATTGGTGAATTCTGTTTAAAATTTGAACACAACAATTTCTCAGTGATAACATACATTTTGCGAGAGAGGGTTGATTATTCGCTCACAAGTATAATACATGTATTTACACACACAAACGAACCACCGAATACAACAATTATTTTTCTTCGGGGTATAACAATAAGCTGTAACATTGAAGTTTCCACCGAGTCACGTAAAATGATTGCTTTACCCTTCGAATTGACAACACCTTTTTGTTTAAATCAATTTTATTAATGTTATCAATTTCGTCAATTTCGTCGAAATTAGACATCAACAATTAGTTATGTAAAATTTGAATATGCATTGTGTTGGACGTTTGTACTGCTACTATTCAACTGACTAACTCACCTGTGTACAATTCAATGGCAGTCGAATCGCGGCACCAGACCGCACTGAATTGTTCATAGCTTTTTGATATCTGAACTCCGAAGCTAACAATATCTTGCGATGCGATGCAATGATGCGCGTGCCAATTATTTTAGAAAAACTACGCCTGTTTCGTGTCCCCAATTAGTTCGTCACAACAAACCCGTATTGCAAACAAAGGTACCCGTAAGGCCAACCGCGTTGCCTGCTACAATAGGGGCTTTCCATTCAGAGGGAAGGGAGGGGGGGGGGGGGTATCATTTACCTTTTCTGGCCACTTTTCTCTGAAACTACGTAATACATGTACATCGATACAACCGACTTTCGGAAGTTTCGTGGTTTTCAAAAAAATGAAATCAACTTTGCGCAGCGGCCTAAGGGGAAGGGGTTGCAACCTCCCACCCCCCCCCCCCCCCCCAACCCCCTCCTTCCCCCACTACCCCTCCGCCACTGTGCGTTATAGATGGTTGTTAAAACCATTAGACAGCGCGTGCTGTCATCAATTTGAAGAGACGCTGATATGTAACCTAGGCAACAATATCTCTTGTTGATGCCCATACTTTCTGCTGCAACCATCACTTCTCAATTCGCATCATTCGACCACAGTGGTGCAATTTTCTAGACGGGTGTACGAGAAAACATATCCTCTCTAGACCATCATCTGAACGTGTCATCATGTACTTCTTCGAAGTTTTTGGCATTGTGGCAATAACTTCAGTGATCAATGCTCAATTTGCGTCAGGTCCCTGCCAGTCTCGGCTCGTTCTCGAATGCTCTTGTCCGCCGCAGTGGCAATTGTTGGGAAAGGAGTGTTATCGCCTCACACCTCGGGTAGAGCAAACTTGGGATGAGGCCAAGTCGGCTTGCCAAGACATGGGAGGCAAGCTGGCCGCTCCTCGCTCGCTCGATGATATGAACTTCATGACAGATATGGCGCGAAAGGTGGACACCGACTACATAGTTTGGATCGCTTGTAATGACAAGGAAGTTGAAGGAAATTGGGAGTGTGACGGTCAGGAAGGATACGAGCCTTTCCTAGAATGGGCTGATGGGCAACCAAATAATTATGAAAATCAAGATTGCGGTCAACTAATGGAGAATTATGATGAGAAAATGGTTGACGGTGGCTGTAACATTTCATATTCCAGCTCTGCTATTTGTGTCCGTCGAGCTGCTTGCACTCACAACCTAATCCAACTCCTTCAATAATGCATCTCTACCGACACCCACGGCCGCGTGTTTAACTCAACCTGCCTCTTCGACCACAGAATCATGACGGAGCCTTGGTGTCGAACGTCTCATGCGTCCGTCTGTAACTCGGCCTGCGTCTAGGTGCACGGACTCCTGAAGAAGGGACAAATATATGCAAGCTAAACAAAACTGCACCAACCTGGGTAACACACACACCTATTGGCTTGCCATTAAAAATACAATTAAGATGATGTCTTCTAATCTGAACTTGAACTCGAACTTGCTACAAAATACTTTTTACAACCAAACATTCACTGCATCGAAACTGTACAGGATATAATTCTGTTTCTACTTTAAACTTTAACGTCCGGAAAATTAAAGAATGGAAAAAACTGGATATATTTCTGCATGCATCGGCCTCTCATGGAAACAAATGTAACAATTATATGCAAACATGAACTTGAACTTTTTGCAACAAAATATTCACTGCATTGAAAATGTAAAACGTAACACTGTTTCTACTGCAACCGGCTGCCCAGGTATAAAGTATAAGCAAGGTAAGCGAACGTTTCGCTCTCATTACAACCCCGAATTAGGAATTGGATTAAAATGGAATTTGATCGAACAGGCCTAGTGTGTTTGTTTTTGCATTTCGCTTTCTTTATGTGGTAAACACACAGTAGATCTCTACGTCATTGATATATTAGAAATGTGTTAAAGCTGCGTAATTGCAACCTTAATTATCACCACAAAATGTACTTTATCTTCACCTCGTTGATATAATTTACTTTCGTGGATATGATAACAAAGAATATTTTTGTTTATATTAAGTTACGTCTGCTTGTATATTCGCCTGGGATAATTTAAAATTGATGTGTTTAGGATCAGTAAAGTGCTAAAAACGAAATGTACAAATTGTGATTCTCTGTTTAACAATCGTTGTTTTGTAATATATACACAGTGAGATTTTGTATGAGGAACATACTTGTGATTTCAAGTTTAGGTAATGAGTGATTAACATTATTCAATCATTTTCTTTAAACAATTCACGCGATTGATTGTTCAATTTTTTTGCAACTTTATATTCCCTTTAAATGCATTAAAACTGAACAATTTGACATCCCTTTTAAATTTTAACATTGCAATTCGATCTATGCTTTTTTGAACAAATGAGGGGGCTGTTGCTGTGAAGTCATTTTTCTTTAGGGTATAACAATTAGCTGTAACATTAGTTTCTGCCGAGTGACGTCACATTTTTGCTATACTCTTTACACTTTTTTTAATTTTTAGAATGTTGTATTAATTGGATTAATTGGATTAATTTCATCAATTTTATCAATTTGATCAACTTTTTTTAATATTTCTCAATTTTTTCAATTTGTTAAAATATTTATGAATTTTATCAATTTTTTAAAAAATATTTATCAATTTGTTATTAATTTTTTTTTTTTCAATTTGCAATTTTTTAATTAAATATTAAAAATTAACTATGTAAGATTTTAAACTGTTTAAAATCAATTGATGCATTGTATTGGATTTTTGCAGTGACACTGTGGATTGTATCTTTCTGGAGAACATTTGGTTCTCAAAAGAACCGGATATAATAAGCATTATCTAAAAGAATAGATATTTATATTGATTATCAAATTGTTTTCTAGGTCACATACTTATTATGGGTTATTCCATAGATTATAAATGCCAACTTGTAACATTGTGACACATAAAACAGGATTGTCAGGGGATTTATTAATACTTTTCAATTTAACTTAAAGATATTGTCATTCCTCATTAAATGTAGCTCAAATTAGACACCTACTACAGAAATGCCTAAATTTCATGTCAAAAACTATCAACGGTTTCACGTGTAAAGGGACATGGGTATTTTGCGAAAATTTATGCTCAATGTGGTGTTTCTCTTTTAAATATAGCATTTGTGACTGGCTTTTGGACAAGTGCAAACCACAGTTGTAGCATTTCAAATGGTGTGGATGTTAACAGTTACATTACATTTACGATACATTATCACAACATTTTACACGTGTTCGTTAGGCCCACAACTATGAATCTGTATACTTTGTTGTTATGTCAAGAATCTAGTTAATAAATTTGGTGTTGTAGTTAAAAAGAATGAAGATCTCACAATCTATTGTCATTGTAGGCAACCCAAGTGACCTAATGTGGTCTATGAGAAACGGGCGTGGTCAGGTGACTAGCTGTCTAGACTATGATTGGACTCATGCAGGGATACAAATGAATACATAATATAAATGATATAAATAAGAATGGAAACAAATACCTTCCTTGGAACTTTCTCTCCTTGACAATATTAATGATCAGGGAATTTAGTGTCAAATTTGCAAATAATTATACTTGATCCCTTTCTCCCCGCTTTTATTCCACCGGAATTGTTCCTTTTCCATCCCTATATCCCTCTGGGATGAAACATCATCCACGGATAACCAACAATTACGAAGGTTGGCGGCCTTAAAACCACTTTGGATAAAACTTCCTAAGAATGTTTCTTTCTGATAAATTACAATGAACAGAGCATGTTTTCTTTTCATCGGCGTCAAGTTTGATAGAAGGCATCGGTTACTCCATATTATACACAGCGGGTTATAATTTCTCAGTTGTCAACATGGTGGGGGGAGGGCCTAGGGGAGGGGGGCACAGAAACTTGGAAAAACTAAAAGTGCGAGAGGTTAACCTGGTTACGTGCATGTACAAATCAACTTGGAAAACCTACAACCGTGAGGGGGTTAACTGACTACAGGGGGCGCTGTTTATACGTGAAGATACAATAAAGCTATATTAAATTAATATAGCTCTATGGTAGATACTTATCAACTTAGGGTGTTTTAGAAACCTTTGCTTCGTTTCGGCTCCGGCATCGCCTCCGACTTCCGAATCACTAAGAAGCAAATAGAGATGGAAGCAAATGACAATATTCAAACATTTGGGTTCATATCGACCGATTGGATGGTTTCTGAAGCACAACAGGCACCAACATGTTGCTGGAGTTTCTGCAGTTGGGAGCCTAAAATCGACTCAAGCCACAGATGGAGACGAAGCCAGCGATTCGAAAAAGCTCTAATAATACCTAATAGCGCGAGGGGTTAACTTGACTAGAGGGGGCGCTGTTCATACGTGCATATACGCGCCATAGACCACAGACATAAACACATAGACCGCCAGTCGTGTTCAATATACCGCGATTTGAAAAGTATGTGCAAAACGACTCGTCGGCTGCACGGCAAGCTCGTATAGATATACATAGCCACGCGCGTATATATTTGGCCGTCATAAATTGTCTTTAGTTTGGTGATTTGTTGTACCTTTAGTACGTGACAATAAGCGAATGAGCATTTTTTTCCTATCAATCAATGTTTTTATTGAGCAAATTGAGGGTTTACAGATTGAGCAGAATACCGTTATACCTGCAATTCATGATGGCGTACTAGTATAACAGGCCTTGTTCTTAGCCATGGCCTTGAGAGTCAAAGCCTTGTTTACTGTAAACATTGTACATTTTGTAAATAATCGATTTTATAATCTACTACGGTTTAGTCAAGTCCACAATTGATGGCTTATTTAAACCAGTCAACAGATTTTACTTTTGTGTTGTATTGCTTCAAATTCAATGTGGTCTTTATTGTGGAGAGTGTCGCACTTATCTAACAATGGATTTATTAAAACAAATAAACATAACAAGATTGTGGGGGAGGGATTGTGGGCAGACATGTATATTTTAAAGCTTAAGTTGCCCTTATTTATTTGAACCAATTGATCATAGGTTGCAGCAATTATTTTGAAAACTAAAATACTTACTCCACGCGTTTAATGTATGTACATGTATTTGTGTTAATTGTACAATGTCAATCGAGCATTGCTATGAAAATGATTTTCAACATTAATGTCTACTATTTTATTATAAGTTTTAACTCCATATAACTCCATACAGATCAATTTTTTTATTATCTTGTACATTTAAAGGTTAGTTGTGCACCATGTGAACCATGTACAATGTTGATTTGTATTTAGTGCATTGTATACAATACTTACTTTAGGCCATCTACAATAGATTCATTACTCCAAAATTTAAAATGCCCGGCGGGCGGAGAACGTTTACTTTATATTGTATATTAACATTCCACATCGTTCTACAATCTTCAGTGCAGATCATGCCTAGCGCTTTTGTATGCAACGTTCTGATTGGTTAATACGGTCCAAAAAATGCATTTGTTTAAATCCCATATACCAATCGCAGACGCCCTAGCTTACGATGCGATGTCGAGCCTTGTGGTCGTTTTCCAATATCAACCTCAACTTACATTATGTTTCCGGCTCCATCACCATTGCCAAACTACAAGCAATTGTATACATTATTTCAGCGTCCGTTAGAATTGAGAAAAGAGACGAACAAATAGTCTCCATGGTAACACTTCCTGTTTGCTGGCTCTAATCAACCATCTATAATATGGAGCGGATAATGTTAATACGTGCTTGGCTAGCGTGTATTAACCGTATGCTAACTCGTCAATAAACACTCGCACTGACACGGCACGATAACATTCATTTCGTATTGTAATTATTTATTTATTTAAAAAAATATATTCCATTTTATCGCAAATTGGCGATAAAATATATTATACTCGGCGCACGGGCAGCAATCGCTCTGGGAATACCCAAGTACTGGTATTCAGGTCATAAGGGGGCAGGACTTAACGTGATATGCCAGGGTGACAGCTTACTGAGGTTTTCACGCGCTTGGCAACGATTGGCCAGACTATTGCAGGCGTACTTGCCTAGGTGTACGCAGAATGGCCAATCAGTAGCCAGCATTCGAAGCAGGAGCGCAAGCGAAAATCTCAGAAAGTAAACTGAATCACTTTTGCTGCAGCTTGCATTGAAGAAGGAAATTAAATATCCTTCAGCAAATAAACACACCGGGATAAAAATATTATCTTGGAGTACTTTTGTACTTTTGTTTTAATATTATCTTGGAGAATTTTTGTTTCGATATTATCTTGGAGTACTTTTGTACTTTTGTTTCAATATTATCTTGGAGTAGTTTTGTAGTTTTGTTTCGATATTATCTTGGAGTACTTTTGTTTCAATATTATCTTGGAGTATTTTTGTTTCTATATTATCTCGGATAATTTTTGTTTCGCGGAAATAGAACATTTTATTTCGCGTGGAAAGGATTACATATTAAGGTCTGCGTCGTGGAGCGGAGCTATTTCGGGACATTGTTATCGGTACGGGACTACCGAGATTCAAGCCGGAGAAACTGCAAAGGAGGACCAGACATCCGTCGGACATTCCAGTTAAGAATGCCTCGCTCTAAGCGCCGCGCCCAGCCCCCGGCACGACTGCAGGACGGTGCTGTGGACATCCCGCCTCCACCAAGACAGCCGGCGGCGCGAGGACGACCACGCGGGCGGCCAGCAAAGCCAACCACCCCAACTGCCGTTCCGCGTGGAAGGACCACAAGCAACATGAGGACACCAGCAGCCGTCACGATAGTGCCCATTGACCAGGCCAGCTCCGCGAAGTCAGCGGCGGTGAGCCGGCAGGCGCCTGCAACGGTAACAGCTCCACCCGACGTGACGTCCGTCAGCAGTCCGGCTGAGGGTGAGCCACAAGACGTAGCAAATAAGCCATGTAGTAGTTGTATTGGTAGAAATTGTAACTACATTAGTAGTAGTACTGTTGGTACGGGTTCTGGGGTAGCTTCGTTAGCTATAAACGCGCCAGCCCTTTCCTTTGACCCAACGCCGTTGCCGTCCGTCAATAAAGTAGATTTAGGGTCCCATATCGCTCTCTCTGTGAAGGAGAAGATATGGAACAGCGAATACGTAGACTTTGCTACCCTCTATAATGACAACGCAGTTGCCGCATTGGCAACTGCTGACAGCAAGCAATTGACACTAGCCGTTGAGGGAAACACTGTGGTATTCCGCCCGGTGTCAACCCATAGAAAAAAGATCGACGCAATTGAGAAATGGATGACGGCCTTCCATACTTTTATGACGGTATACATAGGCCGTCATCCAGCTCGCTGCGGCGAGCTGCTCAAATACGCTGAAACAATCAGGACGGCCGCTGCGCAATTCCCGGGTTGGGGCTGGCTTGGGGCTGTTCGTATGACGAACAGTTTAGATTGAGGCAGCAGCAAAATCCAATGCGGTCATGGGCACAGATAGACATCGATCTATGGGTGACAGTTGCTGCTGCATCTGCCCTGTCCCCTGGTATGAACACGGCCTTTTCCGCCGGTAGCAATACGCGCGGCGGCCCACCGTGGGCCACTAATTACCAAGGGGCTGCCGCCCAAGTGTGTTATGCATTTAACAATGATAAGGGTTGTCGCTGGCAGAGCTGCAAATTTGCACACAAATGTCGGCGCTGTGCCGCACCTGGGCACGGGGCTACACTCTTAAAAGTCCCGGGTCAGAATTTTGACCCGGACTCCGGGTCAATTGTTTTTGACCCGGACTCCGGGTCAACACGACCCGGAAAAGGGTCATTGTGCTTGACCCGGTGCCGGGTCAGCCTTCGGTAACCCTTTTCCGGGTTAAAATTGACCCGGAAAGCCGGGTCAGCCATAGTTAACCCGTTTCCGGGTTAAGTTTGACCCGGTGGTGCCGGGTCATTTAATGAAATATCATTTCCGGGTTAAACTTGACCGAGAGATGCCGGGTCAGCCATACTTAACCCGTTTTTGGGTTAATTTTGACGCGGTGGTGCCGGGTCATCCATGAAATCATTTATCATCCTTAACACATTTCCAGTTTATTTGACTAGAGATGCCGGATCAGCCATAGTTAACCCGTTTCCAAGTTAATTTTGACCCGGAGGTGCCGGGTCATTTCATGCAATGTCATAGTTAACCCGTTTCCGGATTAAATTTGACCCAGACTCGGAGATGCCGGATTAGCTATGTTAACGTGTTTCCGGGTTTTGACCCAGATCGAGGAATACCGGGTCATTTCATGTTAGGTCATCACGTTTCCAGGTTGATTTTGACCCGGAAGGTACCGGGTCATTATGCAGGGTCACCGTTAACCCTTTCCCGGGTATAATTTTACCGGGTACTATATAGGTCATTATACCAGCTCATTGTTAACCCATCATGTTTACCTGGTTAGTTTGGATAAACTGCCCATCATGTTAAAATTAGCCTGGGATTAAGCATTTACAAATACCCCTATATTATATTTTTCTAAAAACAAATTTCAAATGCATGTCAGCTAATGTCAGCAAATTACATGATTGGTCCACATGCATTTTGTCAGTAGCCATGACCGTAACATGGCAAGGGTACCAGTTGAGCTGCAGCATTAACTTAAATGATTGGACGAGGTCGATCATGTGACCTCACTGCGCGGAAATTGAAGCGAGCGCAACCAAACCGTCAAACAGTCGACGATCACTAATGTCTGTCCGAATTTGTTCAACTTGAACAGTTAAAAGAATGGGGATTGGAACGGTACTCGGATACATTTGAAGGTAAGATAGAGCGAGATAAGAGTTTATGTTAGTTTTGTCATGGTTTTGTCGAACGCATCACTTTGTTTACCATGGTGGTTTACATACGATAGGCCTACGACGATGAAGCTAAAAAAAAATCAGTGTAACTCCGTACTTGTACATGGAGTACCTCGCCACATTGCCCCCGCCATGCCCACATGCACGCTACAGGACAGGCCACCATTTTTGTATTTTCGCAGGCAGCTGTCCGAGGAACTGTACTACTACTAGTTTTTAATTTTACTCCTATGTTCTATAATCTAGTATCAATCACTCGCTTTTATTATGCTGTACAAAGCCTGTACTAGTACTAGTCTTTCCTTACAATTTTCGAGAAATGCTGAGGCCCTATTTAAAATTTAATTTCAGTCGAGCATGACGAAGTAAGTGTAGCCATAGAGCAAGGAACAGTGTAGCCAAACTCTGTTTATTTAACTCGTGACCGTTTTTCCAAACTCCAGCTTGGGCTCCATCAACATTGCTAAACTGCATTAACGAAGCCCATTACCAGAAACACAGCTGTGGTTTCCAAAACGACCATAGGCGTTTTCCAAACCACAGCTTTGTCTCCGATGGAACTTCGTTCATGCAGTTGGCAATGGTGATGGAACCCGAGCCGAAACTGGGGTTTGGATAACTGTCAAAATACTTTTACTGCACCATACATTACATCATACATGTAATGTTTAAAGATGACTTTTGCAAGATGAAATTAATATAAATATGAAGAAGTGTCTCGGGTGAAGATGAAGATTGTGTTCAATTTTGTGGTTTCTATGCATACATCATGTGTACCGTACATTCAAATGTGTATCTTTATTTTTACCCCGAATGTAGATTGGTACGTATACGAACATCCCAGAGTACCTGGACACGCTAACACTCAAACAGCCTTTCGTACTGATCATTGGTGAGCAACTCAAGCCGGAGCAGACAATGGTATTTGTTGAAAGACAGGCAATGTTTGCTTTAAACTGTTTTGTACTAGATATCTCCTTCCCTTGGCAGTGTTTCATTGGGATTTGGGAGTGTATGGCCTCGGGGAGGGGAAAGGGAGACAATCGACCTCTGCATGTGATTGGTCACTCAGGGCATTTCTTGGCTCCCAAAAGTCTGAAAACCAGTGATAACATTATTCTGCTGGATGTTTAGACTCATTATTTTACTTTCAAATAAGATATTTCTTAATAATTCGGTAGTAAACTTTTTAAGTGAATACTTGCGTGAATACTATAGTAAAATATATTTTTATAAAACGTTTCGTACAATGTATCTTTAGTCCTCAGAAATGTCTGCTGAGTTTCAAGGCATAGGTATATAACAAAACAATTGTCGACTGCTGTGATGCGGGATATGACGTTTTGAACACCCTCGGGGACGCATACTATGCGGCATAGCACACTCGGCTTCGCCTGGGGTTGCTTATGCATATCTCGGGTGTTCAAAACGCATCCCACACCACAGCAGTCAACAACTGTATAATGGTGTATCCTACCTTTCATGAAACTTTGCAGTTTGTACACACTCCAACTGACTCTGAAATTAGTATTCTAGTACTTTGTGTGTATTACACATGTTATGATGACGTCATCTTAAAGTTGTAACTTTTTATAATTTTTTTTTACATATTTTTTTAATTCCTTGCCTTGCATTTTAAAAACAAATTACTCTTTCTTTTATTAGAATCATAGAATGACTACAAACTTGACAGACCAAGAAGGTATCATTTTTTCAACTCATCTGCATATCATAAACAAAACATGCTCACGTAGGACTTGCATGTTGTACGTAGGACTTGCATGTCGTACGTAGGACTTGCATGTCGTACGTAGGACTTGCATGTCGTACGTAGGACTTGCATCATGTCGTACGTAGGACTTGCATCATGTCGTACGTAGGACTTGCATGTCGTACGTAGGACTTGCATGTCGTACGTAGGACTTGCATGTCGTACGTAGGACTTGCATGTCGTACGTAGGACTTGCATGTCGTACGTAGGACTTGCATGTCGTACGTTGGACTTGCATGTCGTACGTTGGACTTGCATGTCGTACGTTGGACTTGCATGTCGTACGTAGGACTTGCATGTCGTACGTTGGACTTGCATGTCGTACGTGGGACTTGCATGTCGTACGTGGGACTTGCATGTCGTGCGTGGGACTTGCATGTCGTACGTGGGACTTGCATGTCGTACGTGGGACTTGCATGTCGTGCGTGGGACTTGCATGTCGTGCGTGGGACATGCATGTCGTGCGTGGGACATGCGAGTCGTGCGTGGGACATGCGAGTCGTGCGTGGGACATGCGAGTCGTGCGTGGGACATGCGAGTCGTGCGTGGGACATGCGAGTCGTACGTGGGACATGCGAGTCGTACGTGGGACATGCGAGTCGTACGTGGGACATGCGAGTCGTACGTGGGACATGCGAGTCGTACGTGGGACATGCGAGTCGTACGTGGGACATGCGAGTCGTACGTGGGACATGCGAGTCGTACGTGGGACATGCGAGTCGTACGTGGGACATGCGAGTCGTACGTGGGACATGCGAGTCGTACGTGGGACATGCGAGTCGTACGTGGGACATGCGAGTCGTACGTACGAGTTAGCTGAAGTGAGAGAAATTTATTATTTTTGCCATGTCCCTAATGCAGCTTCGTATGGTTCAGTATCAAAGCAGAAATATTCACTAAATCTGCATTATATTGTGAACACACTGCAGCTGTTTCGTTTTTACTGTACAGTTTTTGTAGTTTTGTTTGTTTGAGAGTAACAGTATATGTATACATTATGAGATTATTTCCCACTGTGCAACTTTCCTGCAAAGCCTAAAATTGTTATTTTTGCCCTAGATGAATAAAATGTGATATTTAACTGGCATGTACGTAAACACAAAATTGTAGTTTCTCTTTTGTCCTTATTGCTCTCCATCTTGAAGAAAGCAGGTCTTAAATGAGATAAGCATCCATGTTGTGGAGAAAAAAATTACATCTCTTCATGAAATTGGACGGACAAGACATGCATACACTAAATGTATGTACAGTACATGTATATTACTTCTGAAATTGATCTGACTTAAGATGCCAGGTGCACGTCGGTAATACCAGTATGACAAGTCTAGAACAATAGAATAAGTCACAGCAATCTAAATACAATTTCCGGGTCGATCCAACCCCGTTCTCCGGGTTAATCCAACCCTGAGCCTCAGATTCCGGGTCAGTTTTAACCCGGAATGGGTCATATTTGACCAGTTCCGGGTCAAAAACACGACCCGGAACGGGCTAATTTTTTACCCGGATATTTTGGATTTCGACCCGGTTTCTGGGTCATTGTGAGTGACCCGGGTCCCGGGTCAGAAAATATTGACCCGGAAACCCAGATTTTGGGTCACAAAACCTTTGACCCGGTAATCCGGGTCAGTATTATTTAACCCGGAAACCCTATTTCCGGGTCATTTAAAAGCAACCCTTTTCCGGGTCAGGAAATTCTGACCCGGAACTCCGGGTTACGCTGACCCGGAATGGGTCAGGCCCCCTGGGACCCGGAATCCGGGTCAGATCTGACCCTTTCCGGGTTAAATCTGACCCGGGATTTTTAAGAGTGTACAAATTGTAGGGTTAATTCGAGCGTTGCCCGGCCACGGGCCAGTACCTGGACCCCGCGTAGTGGTGCCGCTGGCACAAGTCTAAAACGGGGTAATACTGGCCAGTATCACCCCAACGAACCGTCCATCAAGTCTAACACTAGTGGTAACAAAGCTCCCAACAATTTTCGTGCCCCCAACACCAATTAAAGTGGGCATTCTGCAGAATTGGCTGTCGGAATACCCCAACAGGGCGGCGGCTACCCTTTTGTTAGATGGGTTTACTCATGGGTTTAAACTTAGTTACGAGGGGCCTAGGGTGGGTAGGGATGCAGATTGTCTGTCTTCGGCTTTGCAACGCCCATTAGTGGCTACTGAGAAAATACGTAAGGAAATCACTTTAGGCAGGGTCGCCGGCCCCTTTGATTCTCCCCCACTCCCAAATTTCCAATGTTCACCGATTGGTCTAGTGCCTAAACATGAGCCTAATTCGTTCAGATTAATTCAACATCTATCCTTTCCTGTGGGAGATTCAATCAACGATTTCATCGACAGAGAAAAATGTGCAGTTCGCTATTCGTCGTTTGACACGGCGGTCGATTTGGTTATGGGGGCAGGGCAGGGGGCTTGGATGGCAAAGTCGGACATAAAATCTGCATTCCGATTACTTCCCGTGGCCCCGTCGGATTATGAACTGCTAGGTTTTAGGTTTAATGGACAGTATTTTTATGATCGATGTCTGCCAATGGGTTGTTCGATTTCTTGTTCTCATTTCGAGACATTTAGCACGTTCTTAGATTTTCATGTTCGTTGCGTGTCACAGTCACGCTTTGTAACCCACTACTTGGATGATTTTCTATTTGTGGGGTCGACAGAGCAGAAATGTTATCACCTGCTGAATACATTTAAGGAGGAGTGTTCCACGTTGGGGGTGCCACTTGCAGTGGAAAAAACTACTAACCCAAGTCAGTCCATTGTTTTTCTGGGGTTGGAAATTGACTCAGTGCACCAGCAGGTTAGGGTGCCGGATGAAAAGGTGCAGGCGTTATGTGAACAAATCACACACACTCTACGAAAACCTAAGATTTCGCTACGGGCGCTTCAATCCCTACTGGGTTCCCTAAATTTTGTGTGTCGGGCGATTGCCCCGGGTAGGGCGTTTACTAGGAGACTCATTGCATTAACCGTTGGAGTACGGAGGCCGTCCTATAAAATCCGCCTTTCGCCCGGGGCAAAACGGGATTTATCGACATGGTTAGAATTCCTTACCCATTTCAATGGGGTGTCCCCGTTTCGTCATGGGCATTGGGATGACAACGATACGCTCGAGCTATTCACAGATGCGGCAGCAAGCATCGGTTATGGGGGGTTCTTTGCGGGTATGTGGTTTCAGGGGAAATGGCCTAAGACAATATTAGATAACCCACCCTCAATCGCCTTTTTGGAATTTTACCCGATAGTTGTAGCCGTTCATTGCTGGGGCACAGTTTTGGCAAACAGAAAAGTTCGATTCCGTACCGATAATACCGCCGTAGTGCACATTATCAATAACCAGACCTCCCGTTGCGACAAAATCATGCAGTTAGTGCGGAACTTTGTCTGTCAGTGCCTCGTGCACAATGTGGTTTTTAAGGCGGTTCACGTGCCTGGCGCTTGTAACGACATTGCGGATTCACTGTCTCGGTTTCAGGTCGAACGTTTCAGGGCGGTGGCTCCACGGGCGGATCCCACAATGACCCCCATTCCGGAACAGCTTCTCATGCTCTAGCAGGTGAGATAGACCGGCTCTTGTCAGTATCATTGGCCAAGAATAGTCACAAAACGTATCAAACTGGGTGGAGAGCTTTTTGCCAGTTCCGGCACCTCCAATTAGATTGTACTTTCAGAGCGTCAGTCCACGACTTACGGGAATTTGTAGCTTGGTTGTCGTTGCGGCAGTTATCCCCCGCAACAATAGCCACTTATGTTTCTGGAGTCGGGTTTCATTTTAAGGTTCAAGGTTTACCGAACCCGACCAAGGATTTCATTATTACTAAGTTGTTAGAAGGATGTAGAAAGGATCGCCCTTTAGCAGATGCCCGTTTGCCCATTTCCCCACAAATTTTGTCACGGATGTTAGGTACATTAACGCACATTTGCTCTAGCCAGTATGAGGTAACATTATTCAGAGCAGCAATGCTGGGTGCATTTTTTGGGTTTATGCGTATTGCTGAATTTACAGCCGACTCACGACATCGATTGCAAGATTTGCTGTTGAGAATTACAGATGTTGAATTTCAGGATGCCGGCACTGCAGCGGCCACGATAGCGATTTATTTTCGCTATACGAAAACTGACAAAACAGGCGCTCCGCAGGTAATCAGGTTGGTTAATTCAGTTAACAGCGAACTTTGCCCTGTCCGGGCGCTGTCCCTATTCGCTGCGGCACGACCCAATTCAGGGTCCGCCGCGTTCTTTAATCATTTTGATGGCAGTCCCCTGACACGTTACCAGTTCAATTCAGTCCTCCATAAAACTACCAACTTAATGGGTTTGGGCGACAGTAAGTACAGTGCGCATTCCTTTCGCATTGGGGCGGCCACAACGGCATTTCACTTAGGAGTCTCTCCAGAGAATATTAAACCCATGGGTCGCTGGCGTTCCGAGGCAGTCCTGTCTTACATCCGCCCAGAGGTTCACTGTTATTTACCAGGGTTGTAAATCGCTATCACAATGCTTTGTTTTCGCGTTATTGAACAGGTGACATTTGGATTGTCGGAGATTCCATCATCCGACAGTCTCAACAAGACTTCAATTTTACACACCCAGTTCGGTGGAATTCTGAGGGTGGGGCACAGCTGTTTGACCTCAACAATTTGTTGTCAGAATTGGCCACAACTGGGCCTCCGCCCGCATTAATTTTGGTCCATCTTGGTACAAACGATCTTGTGCCTTTAGATGCCTTTTGTATTCGCCAAAGCATCCGCATATTCATGGCGGAGTGTCGTGCCCGATTTCCCGAAGCACAGTTAGTGTGGTCAGATATTTTACCTCGGGTCTGTTTTTATGGGGCTTTTTCTCAGTCAAAAATTGAAATGAAGCGGCGGGCAATAAATAGATGGGCGCGATCGGTCGCGCGCAGGTTGGGCGTAACAGTATTGCACCACCCACAGTTTAATTGGTCGTTTTTTCATCTTTATCGATTCGATGGGGTACACCTCTCTGCTGAAGGGCTCACTCTATTTCGGCAAAATATTTCCCATTGCATCATTTCATATTTTCTGTAAACTTGTTGCCGATGAGGAAGCAACATGAGTCATCGTGTCAGTTCCTTCTTCCCAGGGGTCGCTTTTGGTGGCGCGAGTGGCATTTTGCTGGGGGAAGGACTGACACAGACTCATTTTGCTTTAGTTAACCTGTAAATTAAGAAGTAGATAGAAACAATTGTAAGCATAGTCTGCACCCACGTCCAAGTTCAGCGGGGGCAATTCATTTCCAACTGCCAGTTCAGGCGGTGGAAAGCACTATGCAGTAAAATTATAGGTTAACTTTTAATAAATCACCATTAGGGTTTTTAGAAACTCCTAATCATTAAGAAGACGATTGGGGTTCTTAATAGGAGGAAAACGTATAACCATTAAGCATTAATAATAGTGGCATTTTATATTACCCTAAAACTTGTAATCGTTTTAAAGGCTCGTATTTGCATTTACTGGGCTGTGATAGGGCAGTCTTTATTGATATTTTACATAGTAATGCATTGTGGTTACTGGACTTGTTGGCAAGCTGCCATGGGGGTGTGATTAGCCCATACAAGTCTAATGCAAGTGTATTGTAGAAGGGTTATCATCTTTTTGTGTAATCGATTGTAGATTCATTATTACCAATACGGTTTTATAAAAATCGTTCATTGTAATCGACTTTTGGCAAGCTGCCATGGGGGTCTAATCAGCCCATAAGTCAATTGCAACTGGGGCAAGCTGCCCATTCGTTCATGGTCTAGGCCACAAGCTGTGGCCTATCTGGCAACCTGTCATCACATGCTTGTATGAAATTGGTTTATAATGGATTTAATAGATTGATAATTACCAGGTGCAGTGGTCAAGCCTGACCTCTGCTAACTTTTCTTATTTGCGGTCGGTGGCCGATTGACCCCCGTAAGGGCACGGTACCATTTAGCGAACATTAATAAATTTGCAAGCTGCAGCAAAATAGCAAAACAAAATCCTTTCTCCTTTGTCCTTTATTGCGTGTATCCGAGTGTAAATACACAGGTTGACAAAAAGTGATAGTGACAAAATGCAAGAGGGGAGATGGAGATGAAACAATTCCAGTGGATTAAAATCGGGGAGAAAGGGGCAAGTATATTTGCAAGGTTGACGCTAAATTCCATGTTCATTGTCAGGGAGAGAAAGTTCCAAGGAAGGTATTTGTTTACATTCTTATTTATATCATTTATAATATTTATATATGTGACCCAGCACGAGTAAATGAGACACTTTGCGGCAAACATACAAATTGAGATTTTGATTTCATCATTTCAAGCTTGTTTAGCTTTAAATGATGAAATCAAAATAACTTTATATCAAGAAAAAATCATTCTTTGTTTTCATATCCCCGAAAGTAAATTATATTAACGAGGTGAAGAGAAAGTACATTAATTTGTGGTGATAAGTAAGGGTGCAATTACGCAGTTTTAACACATTTATAATTATCAATGACGCAGAGTCCTATTATGTTTTGTTACCAATGTAAGAAAGCGAAATGCAAAAAACAAACATGTTAGGCCTGTTCGATCAAATTCAATTGTAATCCAATTCCTAATTCTAGGTTGAAATGAGAGCGAAACATTCGCTTACCTTGCTTATACTTTATACCTCGGCCGCCGGTTGTAGTAGAAACAGTGTTACATTTTACATTTTCAATGCAGTGAATATTTGGTTCCAATTTTTTTTATTTTTCAGAAAGTTATGTTTGCATATAATTGTTACATTTGTTTTGATGAGAGGCTGATGCACGCAGAAATAACCAGGTTTTTGTTTCATTCTTAAATTTTCCGAACGTTAAAGTTTAAAGTAGAAACAGGATTATAACCTGTACACTTTCGATGCAGTGAATGTTTTGTTGTTAAAAGTATTTTGTAGCAAGTTCAAGTTTAAGTCTTAATTGTCTTGTTAATGGCAAGCCGATACGTGTGCGTGTTACCCAGACTGTTGCAGTTTTGTTTAGCTCGCATATATTTGTCCCTTCTTCAGGAGTCCGTGCACCTATAGACGAAGGCTGAGTTACAGACGGACGCATGAGACGTTCGACACCAAGACTCTATGATGATTCAGTGGTCGAGGAGGCATATTGAGTTAAGAACGCGATCGTGGGTGTCGGTAGAGATGCATTATTGACGGAGTTGGATTAGGCTGTGAGTGCAAGCAGCTCGACGAACACAAATGGCCAAGCTGAAATATGAAATGTTACAGCCACCGTCAACCATTTTCTCATCATAATTCTCCATTAGTTGACCGCAATCTTGATTTCCACAATTATTTGGTTGCCCACCACCCCATTCTAGGAAAGGCTCGTGTCCTTCCTGACCGTCACACTCCCTATTTCCTTCAACCTCCTTGTCATTACAAGCGATCCAGACTATGTAGTCGGTGTCCACATTTCGCGCCATATCTCTCATGAAGTTCATTTCATCGAGCGAGCGAGGAGCGGCCATCTTGCCTCCTATGTCTTGGCAAGCCGACTTGGCCTCATCCCAAGTTTGCTCTACCCGAGGAGTGAGGCGATAACACTCCTTTCCCCACAATTGCCACTGCGGCGGGCAAGAGCATTCGAGAACGAGCCGAGACTGGCAGTGACCTGACGCAAATTGAGCATTGATCGCTGAAGTTATTGCTACAATACCAAAGACTTTGAAGAAGTACATGATGACACGTTCAGATGATGGTCTAGAGAGGATATGTTTATCGTACACCCGTCTAGAAAATTGCACCACTGAGGTCGAATGATGCGAATTGAGAAGTGATGGTTGCAGCAGAAAGTATGGGCATCAGCAAGGGATATTGTTGCCTAGGCTACATCATATCAGCGTCTCTTAACATTGAGTACTGGTCCTCCATCGATAATGAACAGTGCCCGATAGAGAATATTAATATTAAATGATACTAGAAGTTAAATATTTAATATCCCCACTTAGTTGTAAATTATGCAAACATAGGCGAACAATTAAGTTTACCGTGACATGGCTGGCCGACTTTAAGTTTCCAAGTCAGCCAGCGGGACCGTAATGGCTAGACGCGTTTTCTGCTTCATCGGGTGCGGATGTACAAAGAGGCCAGAATATGGTCTTCATATTATAGGTGCCCCTCTCTGCAGCGGCAAGTTCAGTTTGCATTCATTAATTCCTATGTATCTAGTATTTCAATTGCAATTGCTGAGTTACCCCGATGCGTGTACAAATAAGTTTGAACGACCACAGTTCACAGCGGTCCTTCATCGTGCTCTTGACTTTGTAGGGCTTCATGATGACATATTTACAGCCCGTTCTTTTTGCATTGGCGCAGCGACTGCTGCAATTTAACTACTAATGCTGAGTATTAGCACTGATGGGTTCTTAATTTTTTATCTTTCTCAAATTGCACGAGCTTTCATCCCTGACAAGCCGACTCTGGGGGTAATTGGCGACGAGTTAGTTAATTGGTGCGCCCGAGTTAATTGGTGCGCCCGAGTTGCACGATCGTCGCCCTGGGGGGGAAAGCTACCTCCATCAGCTGGCCCACATCAACTGGATTGGACGTCTGGGACTGACGATGGACCAGTACCCCGGTTTTCTGATGAGGGCTTGGTCAGCTGCTGTCGAATTGCCGGACTCTGTAATCATTCAGGTCGGGACCAATGACCTGGTATCACGCTGATGGCTTCCACTTAACTTTTGAAGGTTGCTCTGTTATTCTGAGCAACCTTGGTCACGCCCTATTCATTCTGAGGCTATTTGGCGGCGGTCATGTTGCGACCCTTCTTTCGCAACATGTCCGTTTGGCGGAAATTGCATTCCATAGCGCAAATAGGCCTCAAAGAATTGGCCAATAAAACCTTAATTTAAGAGGCTTCAGGGAATTTGCGGCAAAAAGCACTTAACCCTCTTTCTTTGTCGGTTCCAAGATGAAATCGGAACACGGTAGTTACAGTCCTATATGTTTACCACATTCGCTGATTGATATTTTGATTATTGCATTTCTTACTTATTGCCGACGATAATAATAGCTTAAGGTATTGCTTGCGCTATACTTGGCCACTGCGGTATTGATTAATGGTTTTATATGATATAGTTTGCATTGATAAAATGTTATAATATTGCTTGCTAATGCGTATTGCATCGTATGTGGATTACGGTAATTGCAGACGTGTCACAAACTGTGACATCATTGCTAAATTTAATTGCTGTTTGCATCACAAACTGTGACAATATTGTTGAATATAAATTGCTGTTTGCGTCACGAACTGTGACAATATTGCTGAATGTAATTGCTGTTTGCGTCACAAACTGTGACAATATTGCTAAATATAATTGCTGTTTGCGTCACCAACTGTGACAATATTGCTGTTCCTCGACATCAGCTTCGGACGGGAACAAACTGTGATAATTGTGTAATATAATATTGCTGTCCTGTGCTACCCACTTCGGGCTCGGACAAACTGTCATTACATTGCTTGCATTGCTGTCCCGTGTTATCATAGCTTCAAGCTGGGACAGCGCTTACAACAATAAACGGCTGCTCAGGCCACTACGCAACAAATACATTACGAGTGCTCGACCCTGTATGTCCAGTCTTGTCACATGTGGGGATAATCAATTTGAGGCAATTAAAAGCTTCAAATAATTTATCCTCGTGGGACAGGTTGCAAGGTTTTGACGGAACTAGAGTTTGGTCAATGCAGGTCACTCCCCTTGTGGTCGGATTGATTTATGGATATGAACTAGTTCAGTCTTAGCTGATACTATAACTTGATTTCGAGCACTCCCCCTGATTCACTTGCGTTGGGTTGTAGCATTCTAAGTGACCCTTAATCTTAATCTTTTGGGAATTTGTATTGACATCCATATGCGCAGAGTCAAGGGGTAACCTTAAACTCCTCATAGCGTTCCGCAAGGAACAGGAGCTTACATAATCACAATGTTTAGCTCCACATTAATGACATGTGGGTGATCTATTCAAGATGTCAAAGGAATAAAAAGTATCCATTTTTACTAATGCTTTAAGGTTTGAGGTGAATTGAGTGGTACGAGCTACTGACTTGGGTATGTGAAAGCTTTGCCCTGTCTGGTCTCAGTGTTGCGTAACCAAACAATGGGATAAAGGTTTGGTTTAAATAAGGGCGTTTCTAATGCACAGTACGTTGGACATCAAAGCCATTTGCTGCCATAAGTTCTTGCGCGTCAGGTGTGTTTCTGCTAACTCTGCCAAAGTGGCTCTTCCAGTGATGATGATCCGTACACATTTTTAAGTAGAAATACGTTGGAGATAATGTTGTGTGACCCTCAAGAACTGACCCGCCAATTTATTTGGATGGTGACTCAAACCAGTATTTTCCGGACATATCCGATGAAGATGTTTACTCCGATGAGGATTTATACTAAAAGCGGAGAATTCGAAGGTGAATAAACTTCCTAAATTCACGGATGATTTGGACGTCTTGAAACAGAACAGGAAATGATGGAAAAGGTAACAAGAATTATTTTCCTCCCAAAAGTTGGCTTATATTTCAGCCGTCGGTGTATCTGGCCAGGGCAGACCGAGCTACCAGAAAACAATTCTACTGTCATTTTTGTACAGGATTTTGAATTATATCATCATCATACTATAATTCGAGCAACGTTTGTCTGTCTGTTTGTCTGTGTGTTTGTTTCGCTACTCCTCCCAAGTCCTTGGTCCGATCTTGCCCAAACTTGGTGGGTGGATGTAAGTTGACCCCAGAATTGCCCTTGAGGGGTTCATTTTTGGAAAGGTCAAGGTCACTGGGGTCAAAGGTCAAATGTTCGTTTTTCGCTACTCCTCCCAAGTCCTTGGTCCGATCTCGCCCAAACTTGGTGGGTGGATGTAAGTTGACCCCAGAATTGCCCTTGAGGGGTTCATTTTTGGAAAGGTCAAGGTCATTGGGGTCAAAGGTCAAATGTTCGTTTTTCGCTACTCCTCCCAAGTCCTTGGTCCGATCTCGCCCAAACTTGGTGGGTGGATGTAAGTTGACCCCAGAATTGCCCTTGAGGGGTTCATTTTTGGAAAGGTCAAGGTCACTGGGGTCAAAGGTCAAATGTTCGTTTTTCCCCACTCCTCCCAAGTCCTTGGTCCGATCTCGCCCAAACTTGGTGGGTGGATGTAAGTTGACCCCAGAATTGCCCTTGAGGGGTTCATTTTTGGAAAGGTCAAGGTCACTGGGGTCAAAGGTCAAATGTTCGTTTTTCGCTACTCCTCCCAAGTCCTTGGTCCGATCTCGCCCAAACTTGGTGGGTGGATGTAAGTTGACCCCAGAATTGCCCTTGAGGGGTTCATTTTTGGAAAGGTCAAGGTCACTGGGGTCAAAGGTCAAATGTTCGTTTTTCCCCACTCCTCCCAAGTCCTTGGTCCGATCTCGCCCAAACTTGGTGGGTGGATGTAAGTTGACCCCAGAATTGCCCTTGACGGGTTCATTTTTGGAAAGGTCAAGGTCACTGGGGTCAAAGGTCAAATGTTCGTTTTTCGCTACTCCTCCCAAGTCCTTGGTCCGATCTCGCCCAAACTTGGTGGGTGGATGCCAACAAATCCCAAGGCCAAACCCTCTCAAGAATCGGACTTTACCTAACCCAAGATTTCTTCTCACATGGACAATTATACGTCGCCATCAGCAGAGTCCACAACAAACAGAACATCAAGATCGTCACCCACAATGGACATTTCCCACCGAAGCAAGGCAACTACACAGACAACGTAGTCTACAAGGAAATTTTCACCTAAACAACTTCATTCAGGCCACTTATTCTCCACTATGTAAGACTGCCAACACACTTATGCTCATCAAACACACCCCCCCCCCCCCCCCCGCAACGTCACCCCATCCCCAACTTCCCTTCTTCCGGTCATATATTACACCCACGGGTACTTTTGACTAGTTTTAGTAAAAAGCAATAGTTAATAAATATAAAACCCATACAAATCAGGCATACTTGTACATGTAAAAAACAAACAGGATGAAGCAGAATGGATGAAAGAAAATGTAGCACAATACCAATGCTACAACAAAGACAATAAAAACACATACAGATACTTACAATAATTAAGAACATGCAGAAATTAAAAGTTAAGAACATTAAAATATAAATGATTTAAAATGAGAGAGTGAATTTGCCTGTCTGTGTGCAGTCGTTAGTTTGTTCCAGCCCAGGGCCCCAAGGTACTGAAACGTGCGTTTCACAGCATTGGTCTTTGGCAGTATTGATACATCTTTATCTTTATCTTTATCTTTATTTCATTTTTCGGGATATATACAAAATTACTGAATTAGAGAACAATTACAAATAACAAACACTGATCAAGAAACATAACAAAAAACATAACAGAAGACAATATCCAAATAGCTCCCGCAGGATTACCCAAAAGAAACAAGTTTCTGTCGAGGGGCTCTCCCAACTAATTGGATAATACATCTAAGGATAAATAGATTAGATATAAAGGGAATAATAAATAAAATTATTTAATAAAAATATTTAAAAAAATAACAAAATAAATAAAAAATAACAAAATAAATTAAATTAAATATGTTTATCCAATATATAATGCCTCCAAAAGGACAAATTTGAGTTTTTTAAAAACACAAAGTGAGGAGATGATTAAAATAAATGCTGGCACGCATACTATATATACTGGGTGAATACTCTAAAAGGCTTGAGAAATGGGGTCCAGACTGAAAAGATGATCACGTAAAGAACTAATGAAAGGCTTAGGTGATTGTTCCAGGCAAAGGTCTCGATCTTCACCAGAAAGGGAATTAAAGAATCTTGGAAAAAAGGTGAACAAAGAAAATTTGACACAGTTAGTCCGGCTGTACTGATGCTTGATGAGCAGGGTTTCAGTTTTCCTGGTATTGGTTTGTGGGTGAAAATGTGAAGAGACTGAAATGTGATTATAGAGACATTTAATGACAAAGGATGCACTAAGGTATATCAGTCTGTTGTAGAGAGGAGGCAAATTAAGTTTGGACAGGCGTTGTTCATAGGAAAGAGAAATAGCAACATTGTAGGGGAAGCAAGATTTAGTAAAGCGGCGTTGAATTGTCTCAAGGCATTGAATGTGGTTCTTTTGGTGAGGTAGCCAAACCGGTGCGGCATATTCTAAGATGGGTCTGCAAAGAGAACAATACAATTTGATAAGAACGGCAGCATTTCTGGATTTTACAGTGCGTCGTATGAAACCACCAAGTCTAGAACACTTGGCACGAACAACATTTACATGTTTGGTCCAGGTGAGGTCGTTGGAAAGAGTAACACCAAGATATTTATAGGATGTAACGACATCAAGTGGTTCATCAGAGTTTGCCAACAAGTAAGAAGTTAGCAATTGCCTTCTTGAGCGGGTGACGTGCATGACTTTGCATTTGGTGGAGTTTAGCTGCATTCGATTCTCGGAGCACCATCTGGAAATGGAGTTCAGGTCGTTTTGTAGAATTGAACTGTCGTCTTTACATCTAATAACCCTATACAAAACTGTGTCATCAGCATATTGTGGAAGAGAAGATTTAACATAGTTTGGCAAGTCAGCTGTGAAGAAATTAAATAATATAGGACCAAGGACTGAGCCTTGGGGGACACCTGAAGTTACTGGTATCCAGTCAGATTTGGCTCCTGAAAAGATAACACGTTGCTCTCTATTTGAAAGAAAATTACTGATCCATGAAAGTATGTTACCGCAAATGCCATAGAGGTGAAGCTTGTGAAGTAGGATTGAATGGTCACACTTGTCAAATGCTTTGGCCCAATCAAGAAAGATTGCATCAATTCGAGGAGGTTTGGAAACATCAAGGGCTCTGGACCATGTGTCAAAGAGAGAGGTTAACTGAGTACTACAGGAACGTTTGGGTTGAAATCCATGCTGGGAGTCTGGAATGATCTGATGTTGAGAAGAATGGTCGAGTAGTTTCTTACTTATAAAACCTTCAAGCATTTTACAAGGAACAGAAGTAAGGGAAATAGGTCTATAGTTAACAATAAGAGATTTATCGCCATGTTTAAATAAAGGAACTACGTTCGCCTGTTTCCAGTTGTGGGGAATTACACCTGTACAAAGACTGAGATTAAATATGTTAGTTAACATTGGAACAATCGAAATCCCAGCTAGTTTAAGAATGTTTGGAGATATGCCATCCAAGCCTGGGGGCTTGGATGGATTAAGTTTGTCGATGGCCTTCATCACATCTCCTTGAGAAACATGAAGATTATGGAGAGGACTAATACCAGGATGGACAGTGCAGGATTCGAAGTCTGGAAGACGGTATGAGGACTGCTGTGGAGAGAAGTTACTCTGGAAAGAAAGATTGAAAGCATTAGCAATTGGACTTGGATCAAAGAGGGTTTGGTTATTATAATTAAAAGTGTTAATTGATTGATGTTTTCTCTTACTATTTACAAATGATCAAAAACGCTTGGGGTTGTCCTTGCAATCTAAAGCCAAACTATGAACATAATCATTGTAATAATTTCGTGTCAATTGGTTCACCAGTGATCGTAATTGTTTGTATCTGTCCCACAAGTTGGCGTTGTTCTTGTTCTTCACAGCACGTCTATAAGCCCGGTTTTTTCTTCTGGCAGCTTTGATTATTTCATTTGTTATCCATGGGGACCGGCGGTGTCCTTTAGAGGTGGCGATGGGAACAACATCTTTCACTGCCGCATGAACAAGTGATGTGAAATTGTCCCATGTTTCATTCACGTCATTCTCAAGGAACAGCTGCCATGGAATACAGTTTAGGGTAGTCTGGAAATCGAACTTGTCGGCCTTGTGGAATTGATGAAAAGTTCTACGAAGAAACTGACGGCTGGATCCGGATGTTGTGGAAATTTGGAAGTAAACATAGTCATGATCACTGTTCCCAAGACCAGGTCCTTTATATATGTTTTTAGTCCAGCTTGGGTCATTGCAGAAGATGAGGTCCAGCATGGTATCATCACCATGTGGATTTCGTCTTGTAGGGAAGTAGACCAGTTGAGACATGTTCAGGGATTCGGCGAGGTTGAGAACAGCAGCAGAGCGAGTGTTGAGAGTTTGGGGATTGTGATCATCAGAGTGTGTCAAGCAGGGTAGTTGAAGATTGAAGTCACCAAGAAGGAAAATGGCTTGAAATTGGTGTGAGCAGGGAAGAATGCGGTTGATTGAGAATGAAAGTGCTTCGTCAAATCCTGGTGTTGAAGATGGCGGCCGATAACAAGTTCCAATTAGTAGTTTGCCTTTGTTGTTTGGAAGAATGACTTGGACCCAGATGAGTTCACATTCTTTGAAGTTGGCTTGGGTGCTAGAAGAGGGTTCAAATTTGACTTGTCGTGATGGCGTGAGATTTGACTTGCATGCAAAGAGTACACCACCACCATTGCGATTTCGGTCACGCCTGAATAATTGGTACTGTGAAGTGTCCAAAATTTCAGAGTCCATGATGTCTGGGCATAACCAAGTTTCGGTTATGCATGCGATGTCGATATGGTTCAGGGCCAGTTCGGTCTGAAGATTGAGGGTTTTGTTGACAACACTGTGGGCATTCAGCAGAATACAATTGAGGTCGGTAGAATTTTGATGATTATGGGGCTGGCAGGAAGATGATGAAGGACCTGGGTTTGGCTGAATGTCTCCTGATCTGATAAGTTGAAGTTGTAAAGTGCAGTCGGAATTACTGTAGTACAGAGTTCTCTGTCCATGGTACTTGGCATGTCCAGTCCTGGCTTTTACAGTTGATCTAGAAGGAACAAAGGGGTCTCCATGACCACAGCTAATGAATATCAATAGCAGTGTGGCCAGCAGTTGCAGCTTACGGAGATAAACAGCCATTGTAACATGTCATATGGCATCCACGGTCCACTGGGCAGGAAGCTTCATGTAGCAAAATGGCTCCACTTTTCAGTTCAGAGAAGCTGGAAATTCAAGACGAATTTCACAAAACAACTCCACATATATATATAGAGAACCATTTGACAATGAGCGAGTACCAACCGAATGGCTTGGCACGTTGAACAGAGAATTAAGATAATTGGGGTTGAGATTATTGACGCACTTAAACACCACACATTCTGTGGCAATTCCAACGAGCGGGCAGTGATGTCCAAGAAAGGGCCTCATGGAGATCAGTTATGTGAGTTCTAGGGTCTGCATTTAATATCAATCTTGCCAGGCGATTATGCAACTTTACTAGCCTGTCTAATTTACCATTTGTACAACTTGACCAAGCAATATCACAATAATCGAATAGAGGCGAGACCATGGCACTACTTAGCAATTTGAACGTTGAAATGGGAACACAGGGCTTAGCGGAGCGTCGAAGAAACCCGATTTTTTGGGAAATCTTCTTAGCAATATAGTCGATGTGCTCAGTCCACGATAACTGTTTATCTAGCATTACCCCGAGGTATTTATATGCACTGACCCGTTCAAGTGCTGCGTTATTCAGAGTGAGTTTAATTTTGTCAAAATGGGGTAATCGAGAACGTGAACCAAATATCATGTACTTTGTTTTATTGACATTAAGCGTAAGCCTGTGTTTGTTGAGCCATGTTGTTACCTGTTGGAGTCCAATTGACATGTCATTTTCGATATCCTCCGGTGAGGTTCCACTAAACAGTAACACAGTGTCATCAGCGTATCTTACACCCCGGATGTGATACACCTGCAGGTAAACTATTTATGAAAATGATGAAGAGTAGGGGCCCAAGAATGGATCCCTGTGGTACTCCAATCTTAACATCAGAAAACTCGGACATAATGCCATCTATTTGAGTGGCCTGCTTTCTTTGATCAAGGTATGATTCAAACCATTTCAGCTCACAGCCCGTAACGCCTGCTTTGTGCAATTTAGACAACAGTATCTTATGATCAACAGTGTCGAAGGCCTTTTTAAGATCCAAGAAAATGGCACCAGTTACACTCCCAGAATCCATCTGGTTCAGGATATAATCAGTGACGTCCACCACAGTAGTTTGAGTGGAATGACTCGGTCGAAATCCTGATTGTTGATCTGCAAAGAATTCCTTCCTGCTAAGAAACTGATAGAGTTGATTATTAACCGCTCTTTCAAGCATTTTAGGAACAAGCGGAAGAACAGAGATTGGTCTGTAGTTGCTCACTTCATCACGGTTACCACCTTTGAAAATTGGGGTTACCCTCGCCATTTTCCAACTTTTCGGGACAGTGCCTGAAAATAAAGATTTATTAATAAGTTGGGAAAGCGAGGTACTTATAGCTGGGCAAGCGGCTTTTAGAAACTTGCAAGATACACCGTCGACACCTGTAGCAACAGTCGAGCTCATCTGTTTAATTTGTTTTTCAACAAAGTGGGCCGTTATGGGTGAGAATTCAAAGGCATCTGTTTGTTCGTGTTGGCAGCAACTGGATTGTACGTCTCCGTGTGGTGAGTCAGCCTTAAAAGCTTCTGCAAGATCAGTACCTATATTTACAAAAAAAGAATTAAAATCTTCAGTCAAGGATTGCTTGTTCGTCGGTGCACTGGATGGTAATGTTGAATTACCTTTGACTGAGCTTGCTTCTTTGGCCAAGGACCACATTTTTTTCGGGTTAGTCTAACAGTTGCGTATCTCTTTTTCATAATACTGACGCTTTAAGTACTTGGCAAGATTATTTGTTTGGTTACGTAGTTTTTTGGCCTGAACCCAAACTTCATGTTTACCAGTTTTCTGTGCTTTTGTCCTCATGTAATCACGTTGACGTCCTAAATCTAGCATTTCTTTAGTCATCCAGGGTGCCATGTGATTTGTTCTTTGTCGAATTTGCTGATAGGGAGCGTGGATATTACAAACCTCATTGAACATACGTTCCCATACGTGCCAGGCTTCGTCAATATCCTCTTCCCCTTCAACTATGTGCCAAGGCATTCTCAGTATATCCGCTAGGAACACAGATTCATCAAAATGTTTAAAATTTCTCACTTTGATGACCCTGGGAGGAACTTTCATACGAACATGTGTTTTACGGTTAAGTATAATCATAGAGTGGTCACTTATACCAAGAGGGATAACATGACTGACGTTAATAGTTTCAGGGTGAGAAGAAAGAACAAGGTCAATACATGTACTTGAGGTAAGAGTGACTCTAGTTGGGCTGTTAATCAGCTGTGATACTTGAAATTCACAACACAGGTCATCTATTTTGGAAAACTCAACACTATCAAACACATTTAAGTTAAAATCTCCAAGAATTAAAAGCTCTTTGTTTCCACAATTTAGGTGATTTAAAACACTTTTGAGATTAGTCAAGTGTTCGGGACGTTTGTTTGGTAGATAGACAACACCTAACACAATAGGGCTACATTGCTTCTGTTTTATCTCTATCCAACAAAACTCTATATCGCTGTTGATTTCATTCATGACGCGGTAAGGGATATTATTGGATATGTAACACGCAACACCCCCATGATTGTCTGTGCTGGTACGATCACTTCGAATCAAAGTATAGCCAACAATATTAATTTCAGCATTGTCAATGCCCTCGTGAAGCCAAGTTTCACTTAAGGTAAGCAAATGGAGAGGATGTTCAGCCAAAAAAATACGCAAGTGCTCAATTTTTGGCATGAGACTTTGCATATTTAGATGTGCAATTTTTAATCTTCTGATATTCTTTAGTTTATTGAGTACGTGGTTGCATGTTTCATTTCTTACCCTGTCATTTGCTAGATCATGTCTCTGATTACTCGGTGTGAGTTCTGAAGATGAGACTTCACTTGCGGCATCATGCTCACTCTCAATTGTTAACGAGTCGATGGGAGTTGTTTCGCTCTACCAACTGAGCTATCTTGCCCTACGTTGGCGGTCCCCCAAATTGTCAGTATCTTTGTTAGAGGGCGCTACTCAGAAGTCATAAATACCACAATGCCGTGTGGCCAGGGATCACGCCCAATTTTACGATATAACTTTTTCATCGACTTCTCATCTTATAATTAGCCAGCGAAATCATGCTACTGCGCATCCTACTGCGCATCCCAAATTTTCCGCGAAAAATCTCGTTTCGCCCTCCTCCGGGGTTAGCGCAAAGCATGATGGGAAAGCATCGTTGATACAGATGCCATATTAGACATCACCGATTGCTGCATCAAAAGTTAAACAAAACACGAACGAAATCGACCGAGATTTACTCCCAAAACGATGATTCTTAGGTAAGAAAAGTGAAAAAGTGATATTTGAGGTAAGGGTTTGAGGAATATCAATGAATATGCTTTAGATCGAAAGATCAGTACTCAAATAACTTGGTAAAAAAGTCAGGGAATAAATATATTGCGACGTTTTCGAACGCATTAAGTTTTTATTCAACACACGCGGTAATGGGCCCATACAACAATGGGTAGCGATTACAATTTGCGAAGCCATATTTATATCACGTGACTAATTACAATGCAAGCTATAGGCTAGAAGTGTCCAACTTCCGGTTTTGGCTGTTCCATTAATTGTACATTCTGTCTTTAAAAACGAAGCTGGCAATGAGAATTATTTTACTAAATCTCTGGAATAATAACACAAACATTTTTTTCAACTTCCTGTTGGCCGATATGAATAATTGAGGTATCTTTTTGCTTAGAAAAATTACCTACATCCTGCTGCGATGATAACAACATTATCAGCCAAATTGTCTTTTGGTATTATTATTGTTATTTGTGTATTTGTATCGATTCCCTTAGAAATAGTTTCAAACAATTAAGTATATCTTTAAATAATTAAAGAAATGTAACAATAATTAACGGTATCTTAAATTCTTCCAAATAGGCACTTTGGGAGACAAATTAGCGATAGTTTTGATTCACTTGGGAGACAGTGGCACTTAGGGAGACATTTCAGTGTCTCCCTAAGTGTCTAGCTACCCCACAAAACGATATTTGGGAGTTATTTTTGCTCGGAGAAGACAGATTTGGGTCTAAATAGCATAAATATGAAATTTCGTGGAAAAAGCTCCAGGTAAAAACGGGTTAGGTTACAATAAAGATTGTGCAAGACTCTATGGGATTGTCTCCCAAAGTGCCCATTTGGAGGTATATAAATTTATTTAGAGATATCTCTAAATAACTCAGCAATTTTGTCGAGTAAGTAATATATGTTAAATCGGCTCGCCATAGGCGAATCTTGTATGCTGACGTCACCGCCAAGTTTTGGCGCAATATACTAGTTTTTTTTTCATCAGTCCCATAGGAGGGTAACATATAATACAATTTCGCTGGTTTCACATACTTATGTAAACATCTATCTTCCCATCTCATAATTTAAATCGTAAATTGACAAATAGGACTAGGTCAGCAGCACCCGAACTTGCTCCAGGCAAGATGGCGTCGATAGTGACTCCCTAACTCTCACTTTCTTGACGTGGATGGGGTAAATAAAGAAAGGAGCTTATCAGGCATATCGAATCATACTCACGCAATGCCAGAATTATCCCAATCACGGCGACCACGACACCAGCGATGCCAACGCCAATGCCTACCCACTCTCCAACAGTCAATCCTGATTCTGCAGGTGTAGTCGTGGGGGCGGTGGGTGCAACCGGAACGGTCGCCATTCTGGCCGAGGCTTCCATGTCAGTGAACTGGGGGAAATGTATTCAAATAGGTTGACATTTTATTGTGACCTTCTGCAAAGAATCGTCTGCAATACTTTTCCTTGTTTGAATATGTTTTTTATTAAAGGGTTGTACGCATTGCAAAACATGACTAAATGTAACAGATGACAGATGTCCTACCTAAAATATGAGAAAAACAAGATAATGCCGGGAAATTAGCAACACCCCAGTCGACAAAACTATGTTTCAAACACGGGTTAACAAGTAAGAAAAAACGCAGGTCTTGGCGAGGTAAAATGAAATATCCAAACAGGCGCGTTTTAAATGTGTTCTAGACGTATTACAATGTAATATGCGTGTCCGAAACTACTGTTAAACACGTGACCATTTGGAACGCGTGTTTTTTACCTCGCCAAGACACGATTTTGTTTAAACATAGTTTGGCCGACTGGGACTGTGTGTTTTAGGTGCAATGTTGGGTCACGATTAATTTCACCTTGATAATTCAAGTATCGAAATAGATACAGGAAATTGGCTTAGTCGCGGTGGTATAAACGTGTGCACGACTAAAACGATTTCAACATAATATCGACCCTCGATACTGTGATAGCCGAAACCAACCTTTCGATTCCAGTACATTGTTCGATGAAATAGTTTTGCCTCTATCAACCCCGTGATCGCCGTCACGCAGCACGTATGACGCAGCACCTAATTCCAAGTTGCAATGACTAGGCGTGGCAAGCAAAACTTAGTATCACCAAAACATACAATAATGCGTTTGTCTTACAGTAATTATGAACCCAATCTCCGACCTTTATATCCCACCCTCTGTATCGGCAATAGATACCGAGTCTTGTATGTCACGAGTGTGCATCCAAACGATGCAAAGACCAACTTACTATGGCGCTGGTTTCCAACCAAAGTGACAACTATCGGCTGAGATCACGTCATCAGATCAAAATGTCATACCTTTGTATAACATTTTGTACCTTTGTACTTCCCCATAAACATGTTCAAGTCGCCCTTGCGTTTAGCAAGCTTGCCTTGTTTTGGCGGGAAGCTGACAAGAAAATGTTGACATTCGAGAATGGCAGATCTGTGTGGCCGTATGCGCCTGTATCAATAATTAATGCCAATCAATAATCATCACTCTCGGGCTAGGCTTAGGCTAGAAATCTTAACAATATTTGGTTGCTTGTAATCTGATGCTTGATGACGTCATTGTGACGTCGTAAACTTATTAACAGGTTCAAAATCGCAATCTTTGAATATTATTTTCTTAGAGTTTATATTCACAGAAATAAAACTTTGTCCGGTTAGTTGTCAAGTACAACTCTTTAGACTTCTGCTGTTTTATACGATAAAAATGCACCACTGACAAATGGTAGACTATAACCTTACAGAGAATATACAACATTTGCAAACATCAAACAAAATAATTTACTAATTGATCATAAAATACTTGGACTGTTAGGTAATGGCAGTCTGAAGCATCCTGTAAAATCATGGCTCCTGGTGTGCTGACATTTTCAAGTAGAGTTGTATTTTTGTAATAATTTCTAACGCTGGTCGGCAATTGAGTTTCTGAGCATCTACGAACCCAAACTGTGCACAGAAGTCAGTGTGTATTAATGCTACAACATGGCCGGTATTAAACGGATGATAAAGACATGGCTGGCTGGTCTGAAACACTTTTCCAGTGTCACATGACATTTTGACTCCTATAAAATACAGTGCCTGTTATCGTTTTATTAGTTGAACGTTCACAATGCATGCGCAATACTTTTTACCGAGTCGGTATTTATGGTCCAAAATTCACAACGCATTCACCACAGCTGAATCATAACGTATTTTCGAAACCTTTGCTTCGTCTTTGGCTTCGCCTCCGAATTCCAAATTACTGAGAATCAAATAAAATAAAATTAGGAAAAGCCTAACTTTTGGGTTCATATCATCCGATTGAATGTGTCTTAAGCACAGTATGCATCAGACTGTCCGAAATGCCGTCTTCAGCTACAGCTACAGCTACAACGTCACAAACATGTAGCCGTAAGAGAAGTTGTCTAGCTCCGGAAAAACAAAATGGCGGCAGCACTAACGTACATTTTGTGTAGCAAATGTTCAATAATTTGTAATGATGGTGCATCGAATTGCAACTAACAAACCGTTAAGGACGTCAACATCATCAGGTATTTTGACCCGCAGTAAACAAACATTGCGTAACATCGAGCAGACGATAATTGTTGCAAATGTGCAAAGCTATTGTTATAAGGTGCAATGTGGGTCAGGATTTGACCCTAATAAATCAAGTATTGAAATAGAGTACAGGAAATTGGCTAATTGTCGCGGTGGTAACGTGTGTACGACTAAAATGATTTAACATGAAAATACCCTCGAGACTTACTCAGCCTAAATCTACGCTAGAATCGATTCTCCACGTACATAGCGCAACTATAATGAGTTCCACCTTTCGATTCCAGTACATTGTTCGATGAATTAGTGTTGACTCTATCAACCCCGTGATCGCCGTCACAAAATAAACAAACGTACACGACACCAAACCAGACGTGTTTGTGTGCATGTATGACGCAGCACTTAATTCCAATGGGAACAACAGTTCCAATGACAAGGCGTGGCAAGTAACACTTAGTATCACTAAAACTTAGAATGCGTTTGTCTTACAATAATTATGAACCCAATCTCACCTTTATATGTCAACCTCCGTATCGGCAATAGATATCGAATAGATATCGATATCGAAGATAATGCCGGGAAATTAGCAACACTGTGTTTTAAGTGCAATGGTGGGTCAAGATTAATTTCACCTCGATAAATCAAGTATCGAAATAGATACAGGAAATTGGCTTCGTCGCGGTGGTAACGTGTGTACGACTAAAATGATTTCAACATAATATCGACCCTCGATACGGATTAGCCGAAATCTAAGCTAGAATCGATTCTCCGCAGAGCGCAACTATAATGAGTTCAAGCCTTTCGATTCCAGTTCTATGTTCGATGAGAATATTGTTGCCTCTATCAAACCCTGTCTGTACGGATCGCCGTCACAAAATAGGCAAACGTATACTACATCAAACCAGACGTGTTTGTGTGCACTCAGCCATCTGTACCACGTACACGCGTGTAAAGTACGCACCCAACTATAAAGGGTCTCACCCAAATCCAGGGTACAGTTAAACTCAACAAAATTGTGAGATCACTACAGAGTACAGTTCAGCTGAAGAGTGCTTTATTGAGACATTAAATAATTTATGACAAAATAGCTCTGGGGTCTTGTGAATTTTTGAACTTCAATACATCAAAATGCAGCCCGTATGATGGGAATAACACTTGTACACACCATAAAGGTCACCATAAAATACATAAAAAACTCATTACTTAACAGTTGGGTGGAGTCGTGGATTATAGGTATTCAGCGTTATTTTGGAATCCGTCATCTTTTAAGAAGTTTCAGCATAAAAAATGATTACAAAATTGTTCAAAAGTGTCCCAAAAAACGAAATTTTGAAATATCTTTTACAATTTACAAATGCGTAAAAGTGTCAATTAAACGCTCAGATTGCACCACAGAGCATCTATAAACTCAAAGATCCAGGGGCCCTTAAGCGGGCCCTGGACCCCACGCCGTAATGGCTTCGATAAAGACATGTACACTTTTCCAGTGTCATATGAACTTTGGACTCCTATAAAATACAGAGTGCCTTATCGTTTTATTGGTTGAACGTTCACAACGCATGCGCTATACTTTTTACCGAGTCGGTATTTATGGTCAACAATTCACAATGCATTCGCCACAGCTGCATCATAACGTATTTTTGAAACCTTTGCTTCGTCTTCGGCTTCGCCTCCGAATTCCGAAATCACTGAGAAGCAAATACATAAAATTAAATAAAAGTCGAACTTGTGGGTTCATATCAATCGATTGAATGTTTATGAAACACAACAGGCGTCAGGCTGTCCGAAATGCCGTCTAGAGCTACAGCTACGGCTACAACGACACAAACATGTAGCCGTAAGAGAAGTTGTCCAGCTCAGGCAAAACAAAATGGCGGCAGCGCGAACGTACATTTTGTAGCAAATTTTCAATAATTTGTAATGATGGTGCATTGAATTGCAACTAATAAACCGATAAAGACGTCAATATCATCAGGTATTTCGACCGGCAGTAAACAAACATTGTGAAGCATCGAGCAGACTATAATTGTCGCAAATTCGCAAACTATTTTTTTTAAAGTGCAATGTGGGTCTGGACTTTACCCTAATAAATCAAGTATTGAAATAGAGTACAGAAAATTGGCTAATAGTCGCGGTGGTAACGTGTGTATGACTTCGAATGGTTTAACATAAAAATAGCCTCGATACTTACTCAGCCTAAATCTACGCTAGAATCGATTCTCCACGTACAGAGCGCGACTATAATGAGTTTTAGCTTTTCGATTCCAGTACATTGTTCGATGAAATAGTGTTGCCTCTATCAACCCCGTGATCGCCGTCACAAAATAAACAAGCGGACATTACACCAAACCAGACGTGTTTGTGTGCACGTATGACGCAGCACTTAATTCCATTGGGAACAACAGTTCCAATGACTAGGCGTGGCAAGTAACATTTAGTATCACCAAAACCTACAAGAATGCGTTTGTCTTACAATAATTATGAACCCAATCTCACCTTTATCTCAACCTCCGTATCGGCAAAAGAAATCGAGTCTTGTATGTCACGAGTGTGAATTAAAACAATGCAAAGACCAACTGGATATGGCGCTGATTTCCAACCAAAATGTAAGCTAATGGCCGAGATCACGTTATCAGATCAAAATGTTGTACCTTTGTACTTCCTGATAAACATGTTCAAGTCACCCTTGCGTTTAGCAAGCTTGCCTTGTTTTGGCGGGAAGCTGTAAGGAAATGTTGACATTCGAGAATGGCAGATCTGTGTGGCCGTATGCGCCTGTATCAATTAATGCCAATCAATAATCATCACTCTCGGGCTAGGCTTAGGCTAGAAATTTTAACAATATTTGGTTGCTTGTAATCTGATGCTTGACGACGTCAACTTATTAACAGGTTCAAAATCGCAATCGCAAGTACATTTTTGTTAGATTTTAAGAACTCCCGCTGACACGGTTTTATACGTTGAATAAAAATTCACAACTGACAAATGGTAGACTATAACCTTCATTTATTTCATTTTTTTTTCATTTATTATTTTGCAGGATTACATAAAAATATGAGGACAATTACAAGAATTGAAATAAAATAATATAAACAGGACAAAGCAAGGAAGATAACAAAAGAAAACACTCTTATAACAAGAAAAACAACAATAATGCACACCCCTGCAGGATTGCCAAGTAAGCAAACTAAATTACTATCGAGTGGCTCTCCCAAAGCGCGACTTCTAATTCTATAAAACAATATATAATAAAAATTTTAAACAACAAATGTACATTATCATAAAAGAATACATATATATAAAAATTAACCCTATTGCACTAAATTACTCAGAACAACATAAAACAAACAGACACACATGCCCAAAAAGGACAAACAGTCTCAAACGAACAAACAAGCAGACACACACAACAAAAACTACACGTACACTTCAACAAACAAACACCTCAACACCCCACTCAAACGAACAAACAAGCAGACAAAAACAAAAAAAACAAAAACAAAAACAAAAAAAACAACAACAACAAACAACTACACGTACACCCCAACAAACAAACAAACAAACATCCCAACAAACAAACAAACAAACACCCCAACACCCCCAACAAACAAGCAGACCGACAAACAGACACCCTAACACGTACACCCAACAAACAAACAAACAAACACCACAACAAACAACCCAAACAATCAAACACGCAAACAAACAGACCAACAAACAAACACCCCAACAAATAAGCACCATCCCCAATCCATCTTGAGCGGGTATATTGTATTAAATCACATTATAATCGGTTCACCCCAGGAGTCAGCCAGTGATGTCTAAGTTTGATAATAAATGAGTTCAAAGTAAATATCAGACAATCTGTAACATCCGCAGGTAAGGTGTCCCATAAACGAGGGAATCTAATAAAAAGTGAATTATGGAGAGCATTAGTTCTAGAATAATGATGGGTAAACTTCAATTCATCAAGGTGTCTATCATTAAAATTGATGTAGTTTTCAAAGTCAATATCAAATTTGTTGTGAATGCATTTCACTATAAAAACTACAGCCAAAAAGTTAAGCCTATTAGTTATGTATGGCAGCCCCAGCTTACAACAACGGTCCGAATACTCCACATTATCTCCGTCAGAATTTGGCCTATAATTTCTTGGGAGACCCAAGCAGGAACGGGTAAATCTTCTTTGAACTCCTTCCAAAGATAATAATTGGGAAGAAGAACTTGGACACCAAACTGGGGAAGCATACTCAAGAATAGGCCTCACAAGACTACTGTAGAGTTTAACTAAAATGTGACTATCTTTACCATTAACCAGTCTCCTAATAAAACCAGACATTCTAGTTGCTTTTGAAACAATAGAATTCACATGATGATTCCAAGAAAGATCTCTGGAAATAACCAACCCGAGATATTTGTAATGGTCAACCAAATCTAACCTTCGAGAGTCTACCTGATAAGTGGGTCTACATGGATTTCTGGAACGAGTAATCGTCATAAGTTTACATTTGTCAACATTGAACTTCATTCGATTAAGGGTACACCAGGTATCAATATTGTTTAAATCGTTCTGTAAAATAATCTCATCATTCCTGTTAGCAATGGTCCTATAAATCACAGTGTCATCTGCATATTGCCTTAAGTTGGACTTCACACAAAAGGGCAGATCAAAGGCAAAAATATTGAAAAGAAATGGGCCCAAAACAGATCCCTGGGGGACCCCAGAAGGAACTTGGACCCAGTCCGAGTGAGACCCGCAAAACTGCACTCGTTGAAGACGATCATGTAAATACGACTGAAACCAGTGCAAAACAGGACCGCAAATGCCGTATTTGTGCAACTTCTCAATGAGGACACTATGACTTACACGATCAAAAGCTTTTGACCAGTCCAAATATATAACATCAATTCTAGGAGGATTAGGAGAATCCAATGTTTTAGCCCAGTGATGAAAAACGGTAGTGAGCTGAGTAACACAAGACCTCCTGGGAAGGAAGCCATGCTGGCAATTAGAAATAATACCGCCTCTATACATGTGATTAATAAGATGATTAGCGACAATTTTCTCAAGACATTTACTAACTGTAGAACAGAGAGACACCGGTCTATAATTACTCGGGTTGTGAGGAGTACCAGATTTATGAATAGGAACCACATTGGCGAGTTTCCATTCAGATGGAACCTTACCCATAGCAAGAGACAAATTAAATATCTTTGCTAGTGGATAAGCTAAGCTTTTAGAAGCCAGTTTTAGTAGCATTGGTGAAATATTGTCAAACCCAGGAGATTTGTGAGCTTGAAGATCATCCAACAGTTTCTTAACTTCGGTGGAATTAGTCTGAATTGAGGTTAGCCTAAATTGATTGCAATCATGACTGCATTGAACAGTAACAACAGGATTAATGTCGGATGAAAAATTAAGTTGAAAACTGCGATTGAATTCCTGAGCAATGGTCCGTGGATCTGTTATGGTGTTCTCGCCAATGTGAAGACTAACAACTGATGATTTTTTACGATTAGCACTCACAAATGACCAGAATCGTTTAGGATTAGATTTACAATTATTGGCCAAATCCTTAATATAATGACTATAGGAAGCCCTGGTCACATATTTAATCTGATTGCGTAACTGTTTGTATTTGAGCCAGAGATGGGTACTGTTTCTATTGTTTCGCATAGCTGCTTTATAGGCTCTGTGTTTTTTTCTGGTAAGGATAACAATTTCATTAGTAATCCAAGGCCGCCTTCTTTTACCTTTTTGCCTGGCCATTGGAACAACATCATGAACAGCAGCAAGCAAGAGATCTTTAAAATTCTCCCATACTTGATCAATACCCAAGTCGGCTGATAAATGTGTGTCCCAGTGAACTTGGTCAATTGTATCACAGAGAACTGCTTGGTCAGCTTTATTATACTGGTAAAAAGTGCGAGTCAATGAATGATTGTCAGCAGAAGTAGAACACACAAATAAAACTCCATTGTGATCACTAAGCCCCAAACCAGGTACCGTAGTAACCTGGCCAATAATGTCAGGTCGGTTGGTAAATACAAGGTCAAGAGTAGACCCATCATTGCTATCAGATTTGCTACGTGTAACCAAATTAACCATCTGATGCAGGTCTAAAATATCAGAAACAGTCTTAAGACGATCCTTGTACCCAGCAGTGCCAATACCAGCACCGAAGGGAGTAAAATTGATATTATAATCACCTACAACAATAATGGCTGAATACTTGTGGCAACGTGTAAGAACTATGTCTAGAACATTTTGATAATCCACACAAAATTGAGCCTGAGAATTGGGAGGTCTATACATACAACCACACAACATTTTACCGTGATACGTACTTATTTCTAACCACAAGAGTTCGAGGCCTTCATGTTCTAGATCCGCAACCCGTACTGGATTAAGGTACCTGGCAGCCGCTATAAGAACACCACCACCATGTCTGTTTCGATCTTTTCTGAAGATGCTGAACTTTGAGTTCGAAACTATTTCACCATCTTGGATGGAGCTGTCCAACCACGTCTCTGTAACAAAGGCCAAGTCCAAGTTATTGATCTCCAGTTCTGATTGAAACTCAAGACGTTTGTTAACGACACTTCTGGCATTATACAGGATACTCTTGATTCTAGGATCACGTGTAGATGAGGATGCCACAGATGATAAGTTGTCTAAACTCAGGGTGGAGGTATCTGCAAGAGTGAGCTCGGCCTGCAAGTCATCTTCTTGGTTGATTTCACTATCAGGAATAAAAAATGAGTCGGTCAGGCGCGGTAATTCTGCCTGGAGACATCCATTGCAAAACCAAGAATTTGCGGAGGCAGACATCTGGTAGTAGCTCGCTGATCCGATGGATACACATTTCGCATGAGACCATAAGTCACAGGAATCACAGCAGATGCCCCGTTGATTGGACTTCACTGGTTTCTCACATTGGGTGCAAGGGTATTTGATGGGTCCGGGATTCACTTCGATATCACCAGACAGGACAGCATGCCGGGTCAACTGCAAAGAAGCTGTACAGTTGCTGTAGTAAGTAGTATGGGCTTTACAATACCTGATTCTGGGTTTGTGTTTGTAGTCGATTGTTGCTCCAAAGTTGGAGTTACAGAGTTTAGCTGATAAAACACAAAAATAAGGAACACTCCCACCGCAGATCCGATGGCTCCCCGCAACGCAGATACTTCCATTCCAATGGCTGGCAACTCCAACGGTAATCAGTAGGAGTCCAAGCACTGCTTTAAATACAGGTGAGAAAAGCAACATTTGCAAACATCAAACAAAATAAATTACTAAATGATCACAAAACACTTTACTCTGGACTGTTAGATAATGGCAGTCTGAAGCATCCTGTAAAATCATGGCTCCTGGTATAGTGATATTTGTGTATCGATTCCCAACGCTGCTCGGCCGACCAGCGTTGGAGGAACAAAAACTTTTTCAAATACTGCTTCTAATAATCTAGTTATTCCACATTTTCTTTGCAATTGATTACACACCTGTGAAGGTGTACAACTGATTCTCTGACCTTATAATTCCCCCAACGTCTACAAATTGATCCGATTCATCGTGGGGTCAGGGTACCTGACTACAAGAACATGATTGGTTTTTGTTGATTTTTGTCCAGCATCTACGAACCCAAAACGTCCAAAGAAGGTCAGTGTAACCGAAACGGAAGGGCTACTGCACAAATTTAGGACAGGAAAGCAAACTTGTTTTCTTGAAGAAAATATATATCTACAATTTTATTGATTTTTATATAATTTGTCAACAGTTGGCACAGTTGCACAAATTTGATATGCAAACTGGATATTACAATAGACAATTCAATTTATAATATTTCCACGAAATTTGGTATGACAACTATACAAATATGACAATCGATTTTAACACAACCGCTATTTAAAACGATTACTGTTAATTATCAAAAACGACAACTACTATCCAAAACGACAACCACCACCCAAAACGACAGCCATAAGGTCTATTCAAGGTTGACTTAACCAACCCTGAAAACGCAACACTAAATGCCTCCACTCCAGAATCCAGTACCCTGTCAAGTTACAACAAGTATCAATAAATATACACATTTGTATCACTAAGTACTATGTTTTTTAAAAGTATAAAGGTCAAACAATGTCCAAGATATGTTCCTAACGATATACTACATGTACAATAGATGTTGCAATCAAAATGCAGTGCAGTGTGTCCAAACATTCCCAGATGTGCATTTTGAATTTATTAAGCAATGCGAGGATGGAGGTTACTAACCCCAAAATATAAGGTGCGATATACTCGTAGGATAATTTATCCCGAGTACACAACCTGGTGCATCAATTTAAGATAATTTAATAAGGTACACTATACTCTAGGATAATTTATCCCGAGTAGACAACTTAGTGCATTAAATGCAAAAGGAATTAATAAAGGAATTTCATACAAACAAATGCAAGTTATAACACTTACCGACCAAAGCGGCCCCACACCTCACATGCCTCCAAGAAGACGTGAAACTTGTCCTAAGACATAATATTTTTAATACCAACGTTCGCAAAGTGTGTTGGCAAAGGCATACGCAAAGCAAATGCATGTGCTGCGTTGCTGGCTCAGCTATAGAGTGACTCTCTGTAAAACCACGCGTCCAACAAGAAAACTAAGTGGAATGCAAGGAATTTATCAAAAATAAAACCCGAGCATAGTCATTCTAAAATCAGCTGACTATACTAGCGCACAGCATGCCATATGTAAATTGGTTACTATAGGGCGCCGCCAGGCGACTCAGTTATACAATAATAATTTAAATTGGTGGCGCTATTTACAGTGCAAACAAAATAACCTACAAGTACCAGGCAGCGTAACAGTCTGGCTGGTTACAATCATCCAAAGATTAATTTTGACAAAAAAAATTCTTCTGTTGGGATTATCACAACAATTACAATATACAAGCATTAGGAATATCTCAAGAAGTAAACTGATATAGTGCCCATTCCTACCAAAAGGAAATGAGATAACCTCCAATGAGCTATCAGTATATTATAAATTCGAGAGAATTCACAAAAATCTACATGAAACTATCAATCAAAATGCAACATGCAGATCACCGCAATAGTCAACAAAGTTGAGAATATCGAAGTAAGGGTGGATTACCCATAACTTGCACAACGCAAGCAACGAGATAACCTCTATATGGTCCACCACAAGAAATAACTTCAAAATAAGAAGAAAACTTCTATAATCCAGACTCAACTTGCCTCCAAAGAGACTTCTGCAACACTAAAGATATGTTAAATGCAATCTCAACCAGGACAATATTCCTTCAGATGTTGTAGGGCAGACCTGGTGAATATTTGTAATGTATCCCAATACTGCAACCATGGTATACTGTTGAAGTAAATAAATGTGATAACAATAACCATAAGAGCGGAAGTGATTTTAAGAGATACCGGCATATTGGATGTGAAAATCACTATGATAAAAAGTATTATAATGGCCACAAGACAAAATAAAGACTTGTCGTCAAGAAACGCATTGGCAGTCTGTTGTCTTGAATAGACAGACGTTGGCAAATGATAAGGATTACTATGTTTTCCCTTATTCTTACGAGAAGACTTTCTTGGAAGAGCTTTTTTTTGCTTCTTACCATTAATGCCACAAGAAGGCATTACAACCGCAATGTCCAAATCATCTGAATCGTCGGATTCAGAATCAACTGACAAAGTCTGCACAATATGTTCAAATGTAGATTCATCCACCGATCTGAAAACAGACGTGTCCAAAAGAACAGAAGGGACACGTTTCAACTCCATGGAATTGATATTCCTCCTGTCACCACCACCTTCAGACAAATCTATAGTATATACAAAGTTATCAGGATCAGGCTGATCAATGATGACATAAATTTGAGGATGATATTTATCTTGAATTTTATTACGACCCTTGGCATGATTTCGACGATATACATGATCTCCAATTTTGAAAATATTTGGATTAGCCTTGCGATCATAAATATGTTTATTTCTGATCCGTTCTTGTTTATTCTTGTCTGTAGCGATTTGATATGCTTTCTTTAGTCGGTCTTGATGTAAGGAAACCCAATCCTTGCGCTCTGCTGTATCTTTCTCCTTCCTATCTAACAAAGCATCTACCGGCAAACAAGGCTTTCTCCCAAACATGATATAAAATGGTGAGAGTCTCGTGGAAGAATGTGGTGTTGAATTGTATGCATATGTTAGTTCAGGAAGATATTTTGACCAATTACGCTTCTGCGTAGCAGAGAGTGTGCGTAGCAGATCATGCATTGTTCTATTAAATCGCTCGCATTGAGCATTCCCTTGAGGGTGGTACGGGGTTGTACGTGTTTTAGTTATGTTATATATGTTGCAAAGATTGGAAACCAGTTCAGACTCGAACTGTCTTCCCTGATCAGAATGAATTCTTTGCGGTGCACCATATTTTAGAAACCACTCTTTCACTAGAACTGAAGCCGTCGTTTCTGCAGTTTGATCCTTCGTCGGCACAGCAATAGTGAATTTTGAAAAAACATCGGTTATCACAAGAACGTTTTCCAATCCATCACGGGTAGGTTCCAACAAAGTAAAATCAATAGCTAAAACTTCCAAAGGCCTACTAGCCACTAGATGACTCATAGGATTCCTTATGGAAGGACGGGGAAGTTTAGCAACTGTACATCGCTCACAATTTCCAATCCACTGTCGTACATCGAAATGCATACTCGGCCAATAACATCGTTCACGAAGTAAAGCACAAGTTCTTTCAATACCTTGATGACCAAATTGATCATGAAGGCAAACCAAAACCTTGGACCTTAAAGATGTAGGTAAAACAGTTTGGTGTAAATCTCCCAACTTGGGGTCTTTTACATCCCTATACAACACATTATCATCAACAGAAAACCGTTTCATCTGAGATAGCATGGTTTGTACATGTTTAGACTCATTCGCGCGCTGTCGTGTAGATGGCATTTGTCCCATTGTGAAATATTTCAGAAAATTACCAATGTCTGGATCCTTCTTTTGTAGTTCACCCAACTCTTCAGCAGTACATGATGGAAATGCAGAAATATGGTTCACAATAATTGATTGTATTCTACTCCCTCCCAAATCAGATGCAGATTCATTTATTTTCGAACATAATTTTGCAGGAATCACAAGTGAATTAAAGGTTATATGATGTGCAATAACCTCTTCAACATGAATTGGATGTTCTTCATTCTGATGAGAAAGTGCGTCAGCATTCTTGTTAACACGTCCAGGGCGATAAACAATTTGAAGATCAAACGATGCTAGTTCACCGACCCATCTCTGCTCCACAGCACTCAACTTGGCAGTATCTAAATGAGTCAAAGGATTATTGTCAGTACGGACCACAACACGTGAGCCATATAAATAATCTTTAAATTTATCCGTCACAGCCCATTTAAGACCAAGCAACTCCAACTTCCTAGAACTATACGTCTCCATATTTTCTCGCTGTTTCTAAGAGTGCGGCTAGCATAAGCAACAACTCTCTCAGCACCTTCCCGAGTCTGCGATAAAACGGCACCAAGCCCGGACTGGCTGGCATCAATATCGAGGATAAAAGGCTTAGAAAAGTCGGCAAATGCTAATATTGGAGTGCTAGTGAAACTAGACCTTAACAAATCAAACGCTTCTTGACATTCAGATGACCATCTGTTCCGAAAGAACTTGGGATCATGTGCCTGAGTAACTCCAACCAAAGTATGCAATGGACGGGCTATATGTGCAAAATTAGGAATATACCGACGGTAATAAGAAGCGAATCCCAGAAAAGAGCGGAGCTTCTTCACGGTGGTAGGCACTGGCCATTCACGTATACATTTTGTCTTCTCATCATCAACAGAAATTCCCTGATCAGAAAGAACATGACCAAGATATTTTATTTCCTTGCAGAACAAGTGACATTTTGTAGGTTTGAGTTTGAGCCCATGTTGTTTTAGTCGTGTGAAGACCATATCAAGATGTTTTAGATGGTCCGAAAATGTTGTTGAATATATGCAAATATCATCTAAATAGACGAAAAGCATCTGATAAACTAAATCACCAACACATCGCTGCACCAACCTTTGAAAAGTCGCCGGGGCCCCACAAAGACCAAAAGGCATACGTACATACTCGTATAAACCCATGGGAGTGACAAAAGCAGTCTTTTCCCGATCTTCTTTCCGAACTCTGACCTGATGATAACCGCTTATCAAATCCAAAGATGAAAAATATTTAGCTCCCACTGCAGCATCAAGAAATTCCGAAATTCTAGGCAAAGGGAAGGAATCTTTCTTAGTTTTTTTATTCAAGCGACGATAATCAACGCACATTCTTAAAGATCCATCTTTCTTCCTAGCAAGCACAATAGGTGCAGCATAAGGACTATAGCTCTCAGTCACCAAACCATGATCTAGTAAATTTTGTATGTGTTGTTTAACCTGTTCATATTGGTTAGGAGGAATCCTACGAAAGGTTTGAGCTACCGGCTCAGAATCAGTTGTGTAAATACGATGTTCTATCGTACTTGTCTCACCTAAATCAAACTCGTGATCAGCAAAAATATCCCTGTGTTTATTTAACAATTTGTTCACTTCCATCAACTCTTCATCGGTTCCAGAAAAACCTGTCAAATCCACTGGTATCGTTGATTCTGACAAAGATGCATTTGTATTTTCCACTCTAGAAATCTGAATGTGGTTAACAGACACCTGAAATTGAACCTCGGTATTATTATGAACCACACCAGCTATGCTATGTAGAACTCCGATGCGAGTTTTAGGATGTAAAATAAATCCAGCAGAAGAAATGTTGTCAATCCTAACAGGAAATGTATGCCCAGCTTCAACAAGTGTAGAAGCTGTAAGTATACCAACTGGCAAATTATCACTACTCCTTAGTGGTTCCACTACTGCAAAACCAGAGAATGGACAAGTCGTCTCAGCTATCACTGTCGTACTACATTCTGGAGGAATAAAGATGTTCTGACCAGAAGCAACTCTGACAAAACCAACCTCCGATTGCTCCTTATTATTCACCAAGTTAAATAAAGGCGAAAGCGATTGTAAAAATGACGCACCAGAAGAAGAATCCATATTGCCCTCCTTCATGGAATCCCAGAGGGGTTGCAAGATGTTCATACCCAGTAAACCAGGCACTAGTCTCTTCTGCTGTCTATGTTCCTCGTCACCTGTATCCTTCACTATCAAAATACCAACTTGTGGAATAATTATTCCATCTAGTAATACATCCGTCTCGATATATCCAACATATGGTATTTCCAGGCCAGTGGCAGAAGTAATCTTTAACCAAAGAATGTCATTATGTATTTCTGTTCCACTAGGCTTAAATAAAGCAAGAAAACATTCCTCCGTAAGGGTAGACACCATTGAACCAGTGTCAATGAGACAATTGACATCTTTTTCACCAAACTTGACCATAACTGTTGGACATGCTCCAATCAAATGAGGTCTACAGTTATCAGATAAAATTGAGTCCACTCCATGCCTCCCTACCGCTGGACTCGTCGCGACGGGAGAGGTTAGTTTCCCGAAGGGGACTTTCCTCCTATCTCTTTCTTAAGTTGCTCAATGGTTCCGTTGGCCTGTTTCAATTGAAACCTAAAACATCTATCTCTTGTATGTCCAGAGAGATTACAAAAAGTACAATTCAATTTAGTTCTACCTGTTTGTCTTTGATCCGTTCTTTGATCAGCTTTCTTAGGCTCATCTTTTCCTTGTATGTGTTTATGAACTAAACTTGTAACTTCATCAATCTGTTTTTGCTGTTGCTGAATCTGCTGCTGCTGTTTTTGAACAATATCCAATAAGGTTTGAGTTTCAGCCACCAGAGATGTTTTAGCGGACTGAACAAAGACCGTCTCTTTAACATCAGTAGGCTCCTCCTCCCAATCAATAGCTTCGGTTCTCAATCTAAAAAAACCAATACCAGGGGCATCTTTGACTCTCTTGCGCAACTGCTTCCTAAGGAGGCTATCTTCTACACCATCAGCTAGTTGATCACATAACAGTTGTTCTTTGTGCATAGCTAAATGGGGAGATTTTCTGCAAGCTCTGTCAAAAATATCAAGTAAGGCATGTGAAAAGTCTCTAATATTTTCTCTAGGTAATTGCTTCCTTTCAAAAAAAGCTCTTTGCAATTTCACTGATGATCCCTGATCCCCAAAAACTTCACGAAGAACTTTGACGATATCCTCGACAGATTTATGTGTTCTAAATTTTACCTCTTCTCTAGCAGGCCCAGTAAGATGCTGGAAAACAAAATATATTTTACTTTTCTCGGACAGAGGTCGTGATCTTACAGCAGCTACGACATCACAAATCCAATCTTCAAGTTTTACAGAAGAGTCGTGTGCGCCAGAATACGATGACAACTTCTTTTGACTAGGCATAAGAAGAAATGCTGGATTTGATTTAGGATTTACTTCTAAAGTCAATAATTTTAGCTGTTCTTGAAGTTTATTAATCTGAGCAGCCATCTCTGCTTCAGACCCAAAAGATGATCCTCCCTTGGCCATGGTTGTAAATAATATATGCTGCTGATTACATGGGTAAGAGGTTAGTACATGTAAGTTTAAATAAAGTGTACACGTAACGAGCAAGGCAGGCACTAGGCATAAAAACATTACCTTCGCAGCATGCATCGGGTAAAGAAGTGAAGTTGAAGAGTGAGGCATGTGGAGGTAGGAACCGCGATGGTCCGGTTAGTCTTACAACCTGCAGATAATGCAAAAAAGAGAAAAAAACTGCACCAGGGTTAAAACCAACACCCAACCTCAATCCTCCATACTTCCAAGAAATCCCATGTCACAAAAGTAATGACCCAAAAAGTCATAAAACAATACACAATCTACATCTATGTCTAGAGACATTGTCTAGAGACAATCATTATCTGCATACAATATTTGTACACAATCTACATTTACGACATGAACATGTGCAATTGTGAAGAAAAATTAAACCCACGGACATCAATCCCTGTCCGGAGTACAATACACAAGCTATTAGGTAATATAAACAGTGCTTCAAAAAGACACTAATATTTGTTTTAATTTTTTTTTTTTAACCCTAACACCCAATAAATCACTTTAAATACCTTACAACAATCAATGGTGATAATTAAGTGCTCAAATAAGATTTGTGTATTATCAAATATGTCACCAAGACAAAAAATACACCAATATACAATTACAATTTAAAGTTATTAAACAAAATGGACTCTCTCTAAGCTTGGGAACACAACTATCCCGGTCACTAGATTTTGCTCATGCAAAAGATACTGGCCTTTTCTGCAAAACTGTCTAGTTCTAGACGAAGCTGGCCCCAGGCAAAAGACGAAGCTGGCCCCAGGCAAAAGACGAAGCTGGCCCCAGGCAAAAGACGAAGCTGGCCCCAGGCAAAAGACGAAGCTGGCCCCAGGCAAAAGACGAAGCTGGCCCCAGGCAAAAAACGAAGCTGGCCCCAGGCAAAAGACGAAGCTGGCCCCAGGCAAAAGACGAAGCTGGCCCGGCCAGGTCAGGTGTAGAATGGCTAGAGCTCAGCAAGGTCCAACTGTAGATCACCACTGGAGTAGTCTCGCCACCTGAAAAACCTTTTTGGCTGTCGTTTTATTATGTTTTTATTTTAAATATTTTTATAAATGTGATTAATTCAAACTTCTGACAGAAATCACAAATTGTAGAAAAGAATGCTTAAAATCCTATCCTGCCGACTACACCATTTTTGTAACCGAAACGGAAGGGCTACTGCACAAATTTAGGACAGGAAAGCAAACTTGTTTTCTTGAAGAAAATATATATCTACAATTTTATTGATTTTTATATAATTTGTCAACAGTTGGCACAGTTGCAAACAGTTGCACAAATTTGATATGCAAACTGGATATTACAATAGACAATTCAATTTATAATATTTCCACGAAATTTGGTATGACAACTATACAAATATGACAATCGATTTTAACACAACCGCTATTTAAAACGATTACTGTTAATTATCAAAAACGACAACTACTATCCAAAACGACAACCACCACCCAAAACGACAGCCATAAGGTCTATTCAAGGTCGACTTAACCAACCCTGAAAACGCAACACTAAATGCCTCCACTCCAGAATCCAGTACCCTGTCAAGTTACAACAAGTATCAATAAATATACACATTTGTATCACTAAGTACTATGTTTTTTAAAAGTATAAAGGTCAAACAATGTCCAAGATATGTTCCTAACGATATACTACATGTACAATAGATGTTGCAATCAAAATGCAGTGCAGTGTGTCCAAACATTCCCAGATGTGCATTTTGAATTTATTAAGCAATGCGAGGATGGAGGTTACTAACCCCAAAATATAAGGTGCGATATACTCGTAGGATAATTTATCCCGAGTACACAACCTGGTGCATCAATTTAAGATAATTTAATAAGGTACACTATACTCTAGGATAATTTACCCCGAGTAGACAACTTAGTGCATTAAATGCAAAAGGAATTAATAAAGGAATTTCATACAAACAAATGCAAGTTATAACACTTACCGACCAAAGCGGCCCCACACCTCACCTAGGGGGAACTGGGAGTCTGTGGGGGGTGGTGCCCCAGGCCATGCATGCACCCCTGTCTACGCCACTGCGTTAGAGGGCTAAATTGACACAGGTTTTGATGAATAGTCCGTATTTAACGCATGTATTCTATTTTGATGAGCAAAGAAGATGTTTAACTTTTAAACTGAACGGTGAGATTAAATAAAGGAAACGAAACAAAACGAAATGACAGAGAAACCGATGGAATAAGCAGAACTTTAAAGAGACACACATTTTGACAAGACATTTTATTTTGGTTCCTTTGAAATATCTTCGATAGGTTTTATGCTATAAACTCCAAACGATCACAAAGATAACTACAGTTGCACTTACGTCACCGTTTAAAAAGCATTTTAAAGACCAGAAAATAAACGTCATTTGTGGTGTTATTATTACTCAACAGAGAGTGACCGACAAAGTTGTAAATATGCACTAGTCTCTGTGTTAAAACTGTGAAACTTCTTACAAAAAGATATATAACTGTTGTATGTAAAACCGACATTTAAACGCTCGAGATATTTATGTTTGTACCTTTAGTGCGATAACACTATTACAAAAGGCTTCATTGAGATAAGTTAAGCCAGCCAATTTCTCCATTGTTTAGTAACTAAATTTACATAACAAACTACATTCTAAAAACTGTAGTCGTGAATATTTGAAAAGCATTTTAACCAGCAAATAACGTCATTGGTGATGTTATTATTACATGTACTTAGAGAGTAGCGATCAACAAAAATGGAAATATATGTTAATCATTATTTACTTTCAAATAAGTAGGGTATTTCTTAATAATTCGATATAGTAAACAATTTCCATCTCTGAAAATGGTGTATCCTCCCTTTAAGATAATTTAGACTAGCCACTTTTCCCATTGTTTTGTAATCAATGTTTCACAATTAATTGATTATCTAAATCGGATGCATCATTTAAAACTGTAGTCGTGATAATTTTCAATAAATTATGCTTTCATCCTCATGCCGATAGCATTCTGTCAAAAACCTATTCACACATTAATAAAAGAACCCATTGTTTTAAAGTTCATTCAATTAAGTACACGTGCTATATCATGTTCACCTATGTTGTTCTTCATTGCAAAATTCATACTTTTGCATAGGCCTACTTTGCGTGCCATACCCAGGGTGTCAAAGGTTAACATTGGTCCAGAAATGTGGAACTCTCGATACTGTGTATGAGATACTCAAAACTTACGGTACTGAAAACATATGAAACAACCAGTCCAACACGCCTTTAGTACCAAGTCAACTGTGTCAAAATATCTCCCTAGTCTGTCATCAGACTACTGAAGAGACCAGTCTAGTTCCAAACAGATGAACATGCACCAGTCTATAAAGCCTCGAGATGAAACCACTTGGCTTCACTCTCAGGTGAACATTAAATGTTGAAGTAAACACAAAACACATGCAGCTTATATTATACAGAATATAAATCGACAACAGCACAGTATTTATTTACAATTTTACAAGAGGGTCATCCAATTCTTGGCGGGAACTCCAGCAAGATTGTTATCTCGGGTAATATCAGAAGTATAACAAGGGTTCGTAGGTTTGGCAATTTTCAATCGACTCTGTATTTATGCCAAGCTTACGTCGGCTGTGGTTTATTAGCTTGTGTGATGTTCATCTTCCAAAAGCCGAATTCAGCTATAGGGTACGTTTGGGGACTGTTTTTGCAAGTCAAAATTGACCAGAATATTTCGAGAGTGTAAACCAACCATGACGTCATCTTGTCTCGGTTTATATCTCAATAATCTTGTCAGATCTGTGCCAGACATACTTTTCTTTTTCAACAACGCAGCTCTCGTTCCTTGCCCCTCCAGACCCACACAACTCACTTCTCTGGTCAGAAATCACAATGAAGATCGAACCTTTTGGCCGTAATAAGCTCAGGTTTTAAACCTGTACTTTTTTTGATTGTGTTGCAGGGATCCGAATTCTAGGTTTCTCCTAACTTTTTGAAAATATGTGATTTCTTGAAACGCATGTTATTCCTATTTATTGAAGGGTCTACTTACTTGACATTGTATGTAAATCACTCCATTTTTGTTTAGGATAAAGTGAGACAAAATTACTAGAGAATTGCTCCGTGAAAAGCGATCCGCATGACGTAATAAAGAACTGGTCGTTTAACGAGGGGCCAACAGTTGACGGAGAAAAAGTTAGTGGTAGTGAACAAACTGAAACCGCATTTGATTTATTTATTTAAAAAGTTGGCAATCGTTGGGTTTTAACGGTTGTTTCATCACAAACTATCACAAAGTTGTTCTAGTCCTTTGTTCTCTGAGACCGCGTCTGCGTACTGAATAGAATTATGAAAAGAGACTTTCATGATCAATTATCTTAGGGAAGTCATTTCTGAAATTAGCTGCCGATATACCAAGTCAGTAGAATATTGTATAACGCCGTCCTGCAGTGAAGTTGTGTACGCGCAAACGCGCACGATCCAAGCACTTTCAAAATGCTGCATGTACGGAGCCCATTATGGAAGGGACTAATATACCACTTCCAGGCTGGTCATTTGACTCACTGCTTCGGTGATTTCTGCCTGATCGTCAGCGGTCAAAAAACACCTTTTCAAAGAAAGCTTCACGAGGTGGTTCATTTTTGTCAGGACAGACCATGACCGACCTGATAATCCACCAAGGGCCCTATTGCCAGACAGATTCAATTCAACAAGGTTGGGCAGATTACTCAGCGCCACGACAATGTGCTCCAAGTCATCACTTCTCAATTCGCACAAACCCAAGTCTAGGTTGTTGAGTGTTTTGATTTCCTTCAAGTGAGACCATGACCGACCTGATCCAGCAAGGGTCTTATTGGAAGACATATTCAATTCAACAAGGTTGGGCAGATTACTCAGCGCCACGGCAATGTGATTCAAGTCATCACTTCTCAATCCGCATTCATCCAAGTCTAGGTTGTTGAGTGTTTTGATTTCCTTCAAGTGAGACCATGACCGACCTGAACCACCAAGGGTCTTATTGTTAGACAGATTCAATTCAACAAGGTTGGGCAGATTACTCAGTAGCCCACCAATGTGCTTCATGAAACTGCTTGTTAGGCAACTATTGAAGGTCACGGCCCGAAGCTGCGTCATTTTCTTCAGACGTAGAGACAAAAGGAAACATGTACAGTCTTCAAGAAATATATTTGTGCCTGAAACTTTAACTGTTGGGTAACTTACATTAATTCTTTGAAGATTTGTCATTCTGTTCACACAATTCACGTATTCTGTACCCAACTGTCGAATGCTGTGAGGATCCATTGTTAATGCATGTATCTTTTTGAGGCAAGTATTTCCGCCACCCTTTTTCTGGTCATCAGTAACGTTGTTTAGGAAGTACATAAACGATGTCAATATATCACTCCCTGGAACACAAATATATAGATTTGAATCAATAACGGAATTAATTAACTTCAATGGTGGCAATGTCTGGCTCTGACTTTCAAAGTAACAATTCAAGGCTACTTGTATGGCTTCATCATCCAGATTGCCTGCATATTCGACTTTATGCGATAAAATCTGCAAAATTGAATTTGTCAGTGGCCCATCACTGTCACCGCAGCAAAAACGCAGAAGATATTCAAACCCAGCTAAATTAGACACTTGACGAAAGAACGTTTCAAATTCATGCGTTTCTTCTTCCGATGTTAAACTCTGGTAGTATATCGCAGCGGAAAATTCTTGAAACGTTTTGTGGATGAAATGAACAGTTTTGGAATTGTCAATCCCCTTCAAGACTCGCTCGCTGGAGAGGATGCCAGCTCGTAAGGCCATTTCAAGCACATCTCGCTCAAAATCCCCCTCTTGGAATGATAACTTTTGATCAGATGATAGTAGGCCGGCCAAAGCAACCTTTCCAATAGCAGTAACCAACCTTGAAATCTCTTTCATTGACATGTTTGTTTTACGTTTAAATATGTAACACAGTGCCTCATTATAAAGGCGAAACATAGTGTCAGGGAGTGTAGCACTGTCTTTCCATAACAAGCACATCAATAACAACAGCATGGGACTTTTGGCCAAATCTAATAAAACATTAGAGGATACAATTTTCTTAAAAAGTCCACCAGCTTTGAATGATTCTCCTGAATAAAATTTGTGCACATATTCCTTAACATCGTCCTCGCTAAACCCTAAAACATTCACACGAGCAAACGGCTTCTCAATCAAAGTGTTCTTTACCAGCTTGTCATAGTGTGAGGGGCGGGTTGTCACTAGTACATTGCATTTTGCGTACTTTCCCTTTTGATTAAGCATTTTGAGGATCGAACCGAACTCCGACTCATCAAGCTCAGTCGACCTGAATTCATCAAAACCATCTAACAGAAACAACACGTCGTCAGGGTTAGCTGCAATGAAGGATTCCAAGTCTTCCCTATTAATGGTCTCTTCATCTAACAACTGATCAAAAAGTGCATCTATCACATCCGACGTTTGTTTCAGGGAATGCATTTTCAACACAAAAACATGCTTGTATTTTTTCAGTGCAGCAATATTACCACAGGCCCAATCGTAAGCCATTTTGGCAATAAGAGTCGTTTTCCCTAGACCAGCCCCTCCGCTTAAAATTGCCCGTATAATTCGATGGCCCTCTCTTGTTTTGAGTTTGAAAATATCCCAATACGATTTCACCTCTCCCTTTAAATCCCTATCACCTTTTTCTAATTGTAGCTTTGTGTAGATGTCCATGATGGGCATTTTATCATCGTCCACCCATGGAAGCATCTGCACATAGCTACCAGTGCTGGTGTAGATGTATTTTAGCGTCTTCTCACACTTATCAGCAGCAAGTTTAGGATCTCCGAGTCGTCTCTTCCGCGTCGTACTGCATCCTGGTCGTTGTCGCCTCTCACTCGACGGACTCGTTTCTAATGTAACCAAAAAACAAATCGAAATCAAACCATGTTAATCGGATATTTTAATTTTAGCTCACACTTATCGGCAGCAAGTTGAGTTGGAATATCGAGTCGAGTATCCCTTGTCGTACTGTATCATGGCTGACTCATTTCAGAATGTGAAGAGTAAAACAACAAAATCCTGTCAAAACATAATGAAAGATGGGTTCCGTTTTGTCTGTAATTCATTTATTGAAAACTCAAAGGTCAATAGAAGTAGAGTGTTCGAGAAACTATCGGTAAAGTATGTAGTCATGATTTTTCCAAAGTGTTTTTTTTTAACGAGGATCATTTTAACCCAGGCCGTCAACGGATACTTCTTAAATCATAATTATGTGTCCATTTGTCTGCGTGTGGATTTACCTCCTGAATCAGTAGGCATAGTTGTCGATGGTGTCCCTTGCTCGCTGTCATCTCTCTGGTTCGCTGAGTGACGTCTCCGTTCTGAATAAAACGTGACATCCAAGAGTTAGGTCTCATTCAAATTACTTAGCTGGGGCTTTTCTGAACAAATAGCACACGGGAGTGGCCAAGCCGCGTCCCTATACAGTCTTTTGTGTTGATGATTTGTCTCTTTCAGTCACGCAATTGGAATGTCTCTCCTATTTTAGGCCTTCCGGAATCCCCAGCCGCGAACTACACAGTACATGCATCACTTTTATCATACCGATTATTTTCTCAGAAACACTGATTTGTTTGTAAAACACAAATTATAGAAATGGGCGTAACATAATGTACCGCCATCTAGAGTCAAACGACCCCCCTCCCCCCGGCATCCATTCCAAATATTCCAAGTTGCTGGTTTTCCCGTCCTACGAATGTTGACAAGAAATCACCACTGACGTACAGATTCGCCATTCAGTTAACAAAAAAGTCAGACTCCAAACAAAATGCGGGTTCATTGGTAACATTGCGCATGTCTAAAGTGGAGATAATTAGGAGCGTGACCGGTCACGTGATAGGGTTTAACCATTTTATAGGTAATAGGAGTCCGATTATCACACGAGTTCAAAACGCGAATCTGTGACGTCAGGGCTGAGCGTTCGCGCTGCGAATTCGGAAAAGTTAAACCCATGTCAACTGCGGCAAATTTTGCAGCGAATTCTTTGTGGTGCCACATTTACATCGCATTCAGATTCACATTGGCATTAAGCATGAGCCCGGTTTTAAACGTTAAACAGGTTACCAGGCAGTGGTTGGGCGTAGTCGTAATTAACTAATGCATACCTTCTCTCCTTCGCTCCCGGCACCGACCAATGACGTTATCACCGTGTAAATATCTCACTAAAAAAGAAGAAAATGTTCTTATTCAGTAACTACTCAAAGACATGGTTGTATATCAAATTTACCTTTTGTGTACATGTATTTCGCCAACAATTAAGGTGACAATACTTCTATTAGAAACGATGGTTTTATTTTTACATAATGCTATCAATGCTCTATTATAACCCCAACCTGACACACTAGATCAAACCTTTGACTCAGTCATTAACGCTTTTAGACGCATGAGCCGGTTTTAAATCTACGTTTAAAACTTGCCAACAATATATTTATCCCTTTTCAAAGTGAACAAAGAAATGGTCAAAGCAGGACTCGAACCTGCGACTTCCGGAATACCGGACCGGCGCTCTATCAACTGAGCTATCTTGCCCTCTGTTGGCGGTCCCCTAAATTGTCAGTAACTTTGTTAGAGGGCGCTAGTCAGAAGTCATTAACACCACAATGCGTGTGGCCAGGGATCACGCCCAATTTTACGATACAACCTTTTCATCGACTTTTCGTCTTATAATACACAACTATTTTTATTTTTGAATTACATGTATTATTGTTATTTGTATTTTTATATTTATTCCCTTAGAAATATTTTTAAACAATTAGATTTATCTTTAAATAATTAAAGAAATGTAAAAATATTTAACGGTATCTTAAATTCATTTAGAGATATCTCTAAATATCTGAAACATTTTTTCGCGTAAATAATATATGTTAAATCGGCTCGCCATAGACGAATCTTGTATGCAGACGTCATCGCCCAGTTTCAGCGCAATATATACCAGTTTCGTTTTCATCAGTCCCATAGGAGGGTAACATATAATACAATTTTGCTGGTTTCACATACTTATGTAAACATCTATATTCCCATCTCATAATTTAAATCGTAAATTGACAAATAGGACTAGGTCAGCAGCACCCGAACTTGCTCCAGGCAAGATGGCGTCGATAGTTACTCCCTAACTCTCACTTTCTTGACGTGGAGGGGGTAAATAATGAAAGGAGCTTATCAGGCATATCCAATCATACTCACGCAATGCCAGAATTATCCCAATCACGGCGACCACTACACCAGCGATGCCAACGCCAATGCCTACCCACTCTCCAACAGTCAATCCTGATTCTGCAGGTGTAGTCTTGGGGGCGGTGGGTGCAACCGGAACGGTCGCCATTCTGGCTGAAGTTTCCATTTCACAATGTCAGTGAACTGGGGGAAATGTATTCAAATAGGTTGACATTTTATTGTGACCTTCAAAGAATCGTCGGCAATACTTTTTCTTGTTTGATGATATTTTTATTGAAGGGTTGTACGCATTGGAAAACATGACTAAATGTAACTGATGATAGATGTCCTACCTAAAATATTTTAAAAACAAGATAATGCCGAGAAATTAGCAACACTGTTTTTAAGTGCAATGGTGGGTCACGATTAATTTCACCTCGATAAATCAAGTATCGAAATAGATACAGGAAATTGGCTTAGTCGCGGTGGTAACATGTGCACGACTAAAATGATTTCAACATAATATCGACCCTCGATACTAATTAGCTGAAATCTAAGCTAGAATCGATTCTCCGCACAGCGCAACTATAATGAGTTCAAGCCTTTCGATTCCAGTTCTATGTTCGATGAGAATATTGTTGCCTTTATCAATCCCTGTCTGTACGGATCGCCGTCACAAAATAGGCAAACGTATACTACATCAAACCCGACATGTTTGTGTGCACTCAGCCATCTGTACCACGGTACACGTTGGCCATGTACGTACGACGCAGCATTGGCAGTGACTGCGCACTTCCAATGGAAATACAAAAGTTCCAATGACTAGGCGTGGCAAGTAAAACTTAGTATCACCAAAACCTACAAGAATGCGTTTGTCTTACAATAATTATGAACCCAATCTCACCTTTATCTCAACCTCCGTATCGGTAATAGATATCGAGTCTTGTATGTCAGGTGTTTGCATCAAAACAATGCAAAGACCAACTGGTAGAATATGGCGCTGATTTCCAACCAAAGTGAAAGCTATCGGCTGAGATCACGTCATCAGATCAAAATGGTATACCTTTGTATAACATTTTGTACCTTTGTACTTACCGATAAACATGTTCAAGTCGCCCTTGCGTTTAGCAAGCTTGCCTTGTTTTGGCGGGAAGCTGATAAGAAAATGTTGACATTCGAGAATGGCAGATCTGTGTGGTCGTATGCGCCTGTATCAATTAATGCTAATCAATAATCATCACTCTCGGGCTTTGGTGCGGCCAGAAGACAAAAATAGCTCATAGAGGACTTTGGAAAGTTTATTTATTTGCAATTACTTCCACTGCAGGTGTTTATTAAAAGTGTGCAGTAAGCCGTGACGAGTTCACGGGGGTAACAATGACTTACTAAATCCAGTGTGTATTGTGAAAACCAATGTACAGTATATATTCACGTGTATTTCCATTACTTCCTCCAAAGTTAAAATATTATATTATTACATATGGGCCTTTCCACACTAATGGACCAAAAGGTGTGACATGGGGGCCAAAAACTGAAAGTGTTTTGTTTTCTCTAATTCCACTTTTTGTAACTCCCTTAAGCAGCACTCTTTATAAATCCAATACAGCTGGATAACATTCAGCTTACTTTATATATTATTATACAGTTACTTGAATGTCATGAGTGCAAGTGTGTTACGTATGTAACGGGGACAGACAAAGTGCCATAAAAGGCCACATCAGATGGCTTCATTTGTTCCATTTTGAAGTTTACCCCTGCTCTCCCTGTTCATTTATAAGAAACAAACACAGTTACAATAAAGAATTTTCAAGAATTACCATTTGTTGCAGGATTAATTCTTCATAGCAATCATTCAGTTCACAGAAGCTTACTTAAACTCTTTTTTTTTCTAGGGAAACTCTAGACCTGTTATGCATAAACACTTTGAATCAGTTTGATCAGGCTGTAAACTAAATGGACAGAACCCTAAAAAGTGGAGCACGAGTACAGATGTTGATATGTGGACCTATTTGTTCACTTTAAAATGCCATGTTGCAGTAACGTATGTAACAGGACGGACAAATGATGTCAGAGTTACAAGATAGTTTGTAAAGCAGTTGACCCAGGGAAATCTTATATGATGCCAGGTTTAAATTGTCATTACAATGCAGGCTGATTATAAAAACTTACTATTTGTTCAATTTTGCTCACAAAATTGTATGTGTACTTGAAAAAATGTCAACACTGTACATCACTGTTCAAAATGTGATTATCTTTGATTTACACATGTATTCTGAAACATAAAATGTAACAATGTCCTTTGTTACCGGTATGTGAATGTAGGATTGAAGTGAATGCTCAACCCAAACCTATAAACTTTGAGGTTTGTTTTACAAGGTTTACCTGCATCTGTTCACTTAAAATGCAATGGTCTAGTAACGTATGTAACAGTGGACAGACAAACAGTGACAAAGTGGCATGATGACTGGCCAAGCAATTTTACCCAGAAAATATTTTTATTTTATGTATATGCTTTAATATTGAGAAAAAAACACCTGCAATAAACCCCCTCGCCCTCGCCCTCTCCCCTGCCCTGCCCCCCCCCCCCCCCCCCCCCAACAAAAAAACACACACACACACACCAAAAATGCCTAATAAAGATAAAGAAATTGTCGACCATCATAGAAAACAGCGACCAACTGTCCTTGAGTTGAAAATCTAAACTTTTCTGAAATAGATTTGACAAAAATCAGGAAAAAAAAAGTCAAAAAGGCTGTATTTTCTTCCCACTAATCTATAAATAAGAGACTGTCTGGGTCTGCACAATTAAGTTATAATTATAATAATATTTTAGAGTAGGGCAGGCACAGGCCCAATTTAAAAACCTAGATTTATATGAAATCAAAAAACTAAATGTCTATAATTCTCTAAGTGTTTTTCAGTTCATCTTATTATTTTGCTATTAGTTGTCTTTTGTGGCCGTTCTGTTTACTCGATGTCCGTCTTTAGCTAGACACACGTCAAATATTATATAGGCCTGCCGTGCGTAATTAATCGTAGGCCTAACCGCGCACGCGCACTGCACGTTGCCACAGTCGTGCCATTCTACCCTGCACCCAATCGACCGGACACGCAGTGGGAAAATAATATCAATGACCGCGTCGCTGGTTCACGTGCAGTATTAGTATACATAATAGCAGGAAACCGCGCTGTATTCGGTATAACATTTCCACATCCTACTGCGCGTCTGGGCCAGTGTTAACTGCGAGCGAATGTGGTTTGCCCGGTAATTTTAACATCGTATTCACACAAATTTGGCAATAAAGTTGTACTTTTTAGGTAGTTTGAGACATTTTTCAGTAGTTGATGATGATTTTTGCCCATGCTGAAATACAAAAATGGTCTGCTGCGACAACGTGCATTGAGTTACGTACGTACAAAGACAGACATCGCCCCGTCCGTCCGTGTTTCGTACGTAGTCACTTTACTCGCGTGCGTGTCCGCCCTATACATTATTATCGTTTGCAATTACCGAAATCGTCCCTCAAGTTGTTCGAAAGTAACATTAATTCACAACTTGTTCATGCCTTTAAACCGTGATTAGTCAAATAAATGCAGAATTACAATATTCACGGTATAAACAGAATTGAGAACATCCGTACGTAACTGTTTATACTATAATACGTACGTAATTTTGACGGACGGACCACAGACATCGACGTTTACTCGCTTCAAGTTGGGAATGGCCGTCAGTTCCCGCCTGCAATTTCCCCGCTTTTCACACCCAGAAACCGGACCAAAATCCAATTTGGATACAGCGGTCTTATTTAACAAATGACGGGGCCCGAAATGACTTGTTACGTACGTATAAAAAAATGGACAGAAAATTAACAAGGCGGAAAACTTTGATTTTATTTCTTAACGCGGTCGCATCTTTGAGACACAAATCAAAATATTTTAGTGATAGTGCTGCTGAGATTAGATTAACACATTAAACTAGTAAATCACGTTGCCAATTTGTTTTTGGGGACGATGGTCACGTACGTAACAAAGTGGACATACTTTTGTTCGTACGTATAACATAACTTTATTTTATCATAAACAACTTTTAGAAAAACACCAAGGCAAATTGTATTCAATATATTTATTAAACTGTTCACACAAAATCGAGGGAACACTAAAATCTATATACTTTTACTTGAAAGTGATTTTTATAGCCAAATGTTGTACTACCTTCACTCGATGTCACAATTTTGACTCGAAATAAGGGGTAGACATTTTTTATCCTTGATCAAAAAAAAATATAATGTTTCTGTTCTTTTGGGACCTAATTGTCTTTAGTATCTCACTACAATTCATTCAGCCATAAAAGAACATTTTTGATGTTTTTGGGTGCTTGTTTTTCAATATCATTTAAAGAATTGGGGTGACACTCCATTTTGGTCCATTGGTGTGGATATGTATTGGGGGCGGGTCAGTAAAGGCAAACATGAAGACAATTTAAGTCGTTCTGTTAGAAAGGTTCTTCGCCACATCAATTAATTTGCACAAATAATTTGCTAGCGGAAATATTATGTTTGTTCCTAGTCAGGTCGCAGCATATTGTGACGAAACAGGGTATGTGTATTCGTATACACCGACTCGTGTTCGAGTCTAGTCGTCCTATAAATAATCAGTGACGCGCGTAGCTTCTGCCCGGTAACTGCATATATAATCAGCAGTGCCCAGCGACCAATCACCGTAGCGCATTTCGCTACTCATAAGTATTTAATTACCCTGTCTTACTTTGTGTTTACTTATAAGGATTATAATTGTATTAACTATTGGAGGTGTATGCCCCGTAACATTTATATAGTATAAGCCAAGGCAGATTAATTTAAGCCCCGTTACACTCAAGTGATGCAGTTGACCACGTGAGGTTTACTAGGCCTTGAACGATGAGATTAAATAAACGAAACGAAACGAAATGACAGAGAAAACCGATGGAATTAGCAGAACTTTAAAGAGAAACCAATTTTGACAAGACAGTTTTATTTTGGTTTCTTTGAAATATGTTCGATAGGTTTTATGCTATAAACTCCAAGCGATCACATAGATAACTATAGTTGCACGTATACGTCACCGTTTAAAAAGCATTTTAAATACCAGAAAAAAGGTCAATTGTGGTGTTAATATTACTCAACAGAGAGTGACCGACAAAGTTGTAAATATGCACTAGTCTCTGTGTTAAAACTGTTAAACTTCATACAAAAAGATACATAACACCTTGATAAATCAAGTCAGTATCGAAATAGAGTAAGGTAAATTGGCCAATAGTCGAGGTGCATGGTAACGTGTGTACGGCGTATTAGAATGATAAAAACAAAAAACCCTCGATACTTATCAGCCTAAATCTAAGCTAGAATCGATTCTCCACAGAGCGCAACTACAATGAGTTCCAGCCGTTCGATTCCAGTAGGGCCTACATTGTTCGATGACACTTGTTTGCTTCTACCAACCTCGTGATCGCCGTCACAAAATAAGCAAACGTACACTACACCAAACCAGACGTGCACTCGTCAGCCATCTGTACTATACACGGTATGGTACACATGGGCCATGCATGTACGACGTAGCACTCAATTCCAATGGGGAAAAAAAGTTGCAATGACTGGGCGTGGCAAGTAAAACTTAGTATCACCAAAACCTACAAGAATGCGTTTGTCTTACAATAATTATGAACCCAATCTCACCTGTATCGCAACCTCCGTATCGGCAATAGATATCGAGTCTTGTATGTCACGTGTTTGCATTAAAACAATGCAAAGACCAACTGGTAGAAATATGGCGCTGATTCCCAACCAAAGTGAAAGCTATCGGCTGAGATCACGTCATCAGATCAAAATGGTATACCTTTGTATAACATTTTGTACCTTTGTACTTCCCGATAAACATGTTCAAGTCGCCCTTACGTTTAGCAAGCTTGCCTTGTTTTCGCGGGAAGCTGATAAGAAAATGTTGACATTCGAGAATGGCAGATCTGTGTGGTCGTATGCGCCTGTATCAATTAATGCCAATCAATAATCATCACTCTCGGGCTTTGGCCAAAAGACAGAAATAGCTCATAGAGGACTTTGGAAAGTTGATTTATTTGCAATTACTTCCACTGCAGGTGTTTGTTAAAAGTGTGCAGTAAGCCGTGACGAGTTCACGGGTGTAACAATGACTTACTAAATCCAGTGTGTATTGCGAAAACCAATGTATATATTCACGTATATTTCCATTACTTCCTCCAAAGTTAAAATATTATATTATTACATGGGTCTTTCCACACTAATGGACCAAAAGGTGAAAGTGTTTTGTTTTCTCTAATTCCACTTTTTGTAACTCCTTAAGCAGCACTCTTTATAAATCTAATACAGCTGGATAACATTCAGCTTACTTTATATATTATTATACAGTTACTTGAATGTCATGAGTGCAAGTGTGTTACGTATGTAACGAGGACAGACAAAGTGCCATAAAAAGCCACATCAGATGGCTTCATTTGTTCCATTTTGAAGTTTACATCTCCTCTCCCTGTTCATTTATAAGAAACAAACACAGTTACAATAAAGAATTTTCAAGAATTACCATTTGTTGCAGGATTAATTCTTCATAGCAATCATTCAGTTCACAGAAGCTTACTTAAACTTCTTTTTTTTTCTAGGGAAACTCTAGACCTGTTATGCATAAACACTGAATCAGTTTGATCAGGCTGTAAACTAAATGGACAGAACCCTAAAAAGTGGAGAACGAGTACAAATGTTGATATGTGGACCTATTATTTGTTCACTTTAAAATGCCATGTTGCAGTAACGTATGTAACAGTGGACGGACAAACGATGTCAGAGTTACAAGATAGCAGGGTTGTAGTCGAGTCCCTGCACTAAGTCCATTCACAAGTCCTTTCGTGAAGCCAGTCACAAGTCCCTTCATACAGGCAGTCACAAGTAACTGGATGATCAATGACAAAGGAATGCTTTTGTCAAAGCTGATTTGAATATATTGTGATTTGAATTGAAACTGAATGACTTGTGATGGACTTGCAGGGACTTACAGGGACTTGCAGGGACTTGTGATGAACTCGACTACATCCCTGCAAGATTGTTTGTAAAGCAGTTGACCCAGGGAAATATTATTTGATGCCAGGTTCAAATTGTCATTACAATGCAGGCTGATTATAAAAACTTACTATTTGTTCAATTTTGCTCACAACATTGTATGTGTACTTGAAAAAATGTCAATACTGTACATCACTGTTCAAAATGTGATTATCTTTGATTTACACATTCTGAAACATAAAATGTAACAATGTCCTTTGTTACCGGTATGTGAATTTAGGATTGAAGTGAATGCTCAACCCAAACCTATAAACTTTGAGGTTTGTTTTACAAGGTTTACCTGTATCTGTTCACTTAAAATGCAATGGTCTAGTAACGTATGTAACATTGGACAGACAAACAATGACAAAGTGGCATGATGACTGGCCAAGCAATTTTACCCAGAAAATATTTTTATTTTATGAATATGCTTTAATATTGAGATAAAAACACCTGCAATAAACCCCCCTCGCCCTCGCCCTCTCCCCTGCCCCCCCCCCCCCCCCCCCCAAAAAAAAACCCCACCAAAATGTATAATAAAGATAAAGAAATTGTGGACCATCATAGAAAACAGCGACCTTGAGTTGAAAATCTAAACTTTTCTGAAATAGATTTGACAAAAATCCTGAAAAAAAAGGAAAAAAATGCTGTATTTTCTTCCCACTAACCTATAAATAAGAGACTGTCTGGGTCTGCACAATTAAGTTATAATTATAATAATATTTTAGAGTAGGGCAGGCACAGGCCCAATTTAAAAACCTAGATTTATATGAAATCAAAAAACTAAATGTCTATAATTCTCTAAGTGTTTTTCAGTTCATCTTATTATTTTGCTATTAGTTGTATTTTGTGGCCGTTCTGTTTACTCGATGTCCGTCTTTAGCTAGACACACGTCAAATATATAGGCCTGCCGTGCGTAATTAATCGTAGGCCTAACCGCGCACTGCACGTTGCCACAGTCGTGCCATTCTACCCTACACCCAATCGACCGGACACGCAGTGGGAAAATAATATCAATGACCGCGTCGCTGGTTCACGTGCAGTATATAGTATACATAATAGCAGGAAACCGCGCTGCATTCGGTATAACATTTTTACATCCTACTGCGCGTCTGGGCCAGTGTTAACTGCGAGCGAATGTGGTTTGCCCGGTAATTTTAACATCGTATTCACACAAATTTGGCAATAAAGTTGTACTTTTTAGGTAGTTTGAGACATTTTTCAGTAGTTGATGATGATTTTTGCCCATGCTAAAATACAAAAATGGTCTGCTGCGACAACGTGCATTGAGTTACGTACGTACAAAGACAGATATCGCCCCGTCCGTCCGTGTTTCGTACGTATAGTTACTTTACTGGATTTTTGCTGGATTTAGGAATGTTGAGGTTTAACGCCCATAGCAATTATGTGAACAAAGTGCTTGTGTGTAAAGCCCCAAATTTACATTTCATGTCCAAAGGAAAAATACAAAATGCAAAAAGAATATTGCTTGTATGAATTGGCCCCAGAAAATATTTACTGTATGAGTGGCATTCAAATATAAAGCTTCAGTTCAGTGCCACTGTGAACAATTGTAGGCACTAATTTATAGTAAAAATGTTGGGCCTAACCGGTTTTCTGAGGAGCATAAAAACACTTGAAGTGCAGGAAAACAAATCTAGTTTTTTGATTGGCCATTTTTTTTATTAAGTATCCCCCCCCCCCCCCCACTTCACTAACTATCTGTTTTCCTCTCTCCATGGTATAGCTAACGTTAGTCTTACGCGAGAGCTCGGAAGCCATATTGACAAATTTCCGCAAAACGCCCTCTTCGGTTGATTTTCGTCAATTCATGACAGAGGCTAAATCAATGGCGCGCGTAGCTTCTGCCCGGTAACTGCATATATAATCAGCAGTGCCCAGCGACCAATCACCGTAGCGCATTTTGCTACTCTTAAGTATTTCATTACCCTGTCTTACTTTGTGTTTACTTATAAGGATTATAATTGTATTAACTGTTGGAGGTGTATGCCCCATAACATTTATATGGTATAAGCCAAGGCAGGTAATTTAAGCCCCGTTACACTCAAGTGGTGCAGTTGACCACGTGAGGTTTACTAGGCCTTGAACGGTGAGATTAAATAAACGAAACGAAACGAAATGACAGATAAAACCGATGGAATTAGCAGAACTTTAAAAAGACACACATTTTGACAAGATATTTTTATTTTGGTTCCTTTGAAATATCTTCGATAGGTTTTATGCTATCAACTCCAAGCGATCACATAGATAACTATAGTTGCACGTATACGTCACCGTTTAAAAAGCATTTTAAATACCACAAAAAAGGTCAATTGTGGTGTTAATATTACTCAACAGATCAGAGAGTGACCGACAAAGTTGTAAATATGCACTAGTCTCTGTGTTAAAACTGTGAAACTTCATACAAAAAGATATATAACACCTTGATAAATCAAGTCAGTATCGAAAAAGAGTGCGGGAAATTGGCCAATAGTCGCGGTGCATGGTAACGTGTGTACGACGTATTAGAATGATAAAAACAAAATACCCTCGATACTTATCAGCCTAAATCTAAGCTAGAATCGATTCTCCACAGAGCGCAACTACAATGAGTTCCAACCTTTCGATTCCAGTAGGGCCTACATTGTTCGATGACACTTGTTTTCCTCTATCAACCCCGTGATCGCCGTCACAAAATAAGCAAACGTACACTACACCAAACCAGACGTGCACTCGTCAGCCATCTGTACCACGGTACGGTACACATGGGCCATGCATGTACGACGTAGCACTTAATTCCAATGGGGAAAAAAAGTTGCAATGACTGGGCGTGGCAAGTAAAACTTAGTATCACCAAAACCTACAAGAATGCGTTTGTCTTACAATAATTATGAACCCAATCTCACCTGTATCGCAACCTCCGTATCAGCAATAGATATCGAGTCTTGTATGTCACGTGTGTTCATCAAAACAATGCAAAGACAACTGGTAGAAATATGGCGCTGATTTCCAACCAAAGTGAAAGCTATCGGCTGAGATCACGTCATCAGATCAAAATGGTATACCTTTGTATAACATTTTGTACCTTTGTACTTCCCGATAAACATGTTCAAGTCGCTCTGGCGTTTAGCAAGCTTGCCTTGTTTTGGCGGGAAGCTGATAAGAAAATTAATGTTGACATTCGAGAATGGCAGATCTGTGTGGCCGTATGCGCCTGTATCAATTAATGCCAATCAATAATCATCACTCTCGGGCTTTGGCCGGAAGACAGAAATAGCACATAGAGGACTTTGGAAAGTTTATTTATTTCCAATTGCTTCCACACTGCAGGTGTATGTTAAAAGTGTGCAGTAAGCCGTGACGAGTTCACGGGGGTAACAATGACTTACTAAATCCAGAAATCCAGTGTGTATTGCGAAAACCAATGTACAGTATATATTCACGTGTATTTCCATTACTTCCTCCAAAGTTAAAATATTATATTATTACATATAATGGGCCTTTCCACACTAATGGACCAAAAGGTGTGACATGAGGGCCAAAAACTGAAAGTGTTTTGTTTTCTCTAATTCCATTTTTTTGTAACTCCCTTAAGCAGCACTCTTTATAAATCAAATACAGCTGGATAACATTCAGCTTACTTTATATTATACAGTTACTTGAATGTCATGAGTGCAAGTGTGTTACGTATGTAACGGGGACAGACAAAGTGCCATAAAAAGCCACATCAGATGGCTTTATTTGTTCCATTTTGAAGTTTACCCCTGCTCTCCCTGTTCATTTATAAGAAACAAACACAGTTACAATAACGAATTTTCAAGAATTACCATTTGTTGCAGGATTAATTCTTCATAGCAATCATTCAGTTCACAGAAGCTTACTTAAACGGTTTTTTTCTAGGGAAACTCTAGACCTGTTATGCATAAACACTGAATCAGTTTGATCAGGCTGTAAACTAAATGGACAGAACCCTAAAAAGTGGAGCACGAGTACAAATGTTGATATGTGGACCTATTATTTGTTCACTTTAAAATGCCATGTTGCAGTAACGTATGTAACAGTGGACGGACAAATGATGTCAGAGTTACAAGATAGTTTGTAAAGCAGTTGACCCAGGGAAATCTTATATGATGCCAGGTTTAAATTGTCATTACAATGCAGGCTGCTTATAAAAACTTACTATTTGTTCAATTTTGCTCACAAAATTGTATGTGTACTTGAAAAAATGTCAATACTGTACATCACTGTTCAAAATGTGATTATCTTTGATTTACACATGTATTCTGAAACATAAAATGTAACAATGTCCTTTGTTACCGGTATGTGAATGTAGGACTGAAGTGAATGCTCAACCCAAACCTATAAACTTTGAGGTTTGTTTTACAAGGTTTACCTGCATCTGTTCACTTAAAATGCAATGGTCTAGTAACGTATGTAACATTGGACAGACAAACAATGACAAAGTGGCATGATGACTGGCCAAGCAATTTTACCCAGAAAATATTTTAATTTTATGAATATGCTTTAATATTGAGATAAAAACACCTGCAATAAACCCCCTCGCCCTCTCCCCTGCCCTGCCCCCCCCCCCCCCAAAAAAAAAAAAAAAAAAAAAAAAAAACCACCAAAATGTATAATAAAGATAAAGAAATTGTGGACCATCATAGAAAACAGCGACCAACTGTCCTTGAGTTGCAAATCTAAACTTTTCTGAAATAGATTTGACAAAAATCCTGAAAAAAAGGTAAAAAATGCTGTATTTTCTTCCCACTAACTAAATAAGAGAATGTCTGGGTCTGCACAATTAAGTTATAATTATAATAATATTTTAGAGTAGGGCAGGCACAGGCCCAATTTAAAAACCTAGATTTATATGAAATCAAAAAACTAAATGTCTATAATTCTCTAAGTGTTTTTCAGTTCATCTTATTATTTTGCTATTAGTTGTCTTTTGTGGCCGTTCTGTTTACTCGATTTCCGTCTTTAGCTAGACAGACATCGACGTTTACTCGCTTCACATTTGGGAATGGCCGTCAGTTCCCGCCTGCATTTCCCCGCTTTTCACACCCAGAAACCGGACCAAAAGCCAATTTGGATACAGCGGTCTTATTTAACAGATGACGGGGCCCAAAATGACTTGTTAACTTACGTACGTATACAAACGTGGATAGAAAATTAACAAGGCGGAAAACTTTGATTTTATTTCTTAACGCGGTCGCATCTTTGAGACACAAATCAAAATATTTTAGTGATAGTGCTGCTGAGATTAGATTAACACATTAAACTAGTAAATCACGTTGCCAATTTGTTTTTGAGGACGATGGTCACGTACGTAACAAAGTGGACAGACATTTGTTCGTACGTACAACATAACTTTTTTTTTATCATAAGCAACTTTTAAAAAACACCAAGGCAAATTTTATTCAATATATTTATTAAACTGTTCACACAAAATCGAGGGAACACTAAAATCTATAGACTTTTACTTGAAAGTGATTTGTATAGCCAAATGTTGTACTACCTTCACTTGATGTCACAATTTTGACTCGAAATAAGGGTTGGACATTTTGTATCCTTGATCAAAAAAAATATAATGTTTCTGTTCTTTTGGGACCTTATTGTCTTTAGTATCTCACTACAATTCATTAAGCCATACAAGAACATTTGTGATGTTTCTGGGTGCTTGTTTCTCAATATCATTTAAAGAATTGGGGTGACACTCCATTTTGGTCCATTAGTGTGGATATGTATTGGGGGCGGGTCAGTAAAGGCAAACATGAAGACAATTTAAGTCGTTCTGTTAGAAAGGTTCTTAGACATCAATAAATGTGCACAAATAATTTGCTAGCGGAAATATTATGTTTGTTCCTAGTCAGGTCGCAGCATACTGAGACGAACAGGGTATGTGTATTCGTAAACACCGACTCGTGTTCGAGTCTAGTCGTCCTATAAATAATCAGTGACGCGCGTTGCTTCTGCCCGGTAACTGCATATATAATCAGCAGTGCCCAGCGACCAATCACCGTAGCGCATTTCGCTACTCATAAGTATTTAACTACCCTGTCTTACTTTGTGTTTACTTATAAGGATTATAATTGTATTAACTGTTGGAAGTGTATGCCCCATAACATTTATATGGTATAAGCCAAGGCAGATTAATTTAAGCCCCGTTACACTCAAGTGGTGCAGTTGACCACGAGGTTTACTAGGCCTTGTGAGGATTATTCGGTGTAGTCCAGGAAAAATAAGTTTTGACCTCAAACAAATTGCAACAAATTGTTTTTCACCACAGTGCACTTCTAAAAGGTTCCTAGAATGACATACTAAAAATCTACAAAAATTCAAGTGGTGGAAATATGTCTAATTTGCATAAATCGTTAATCCCTGCCATGTAATATGTTTATTCCCATATTTGGGTAGATATTTTATTTTTCTATTTTTTTGAAAAGTTTATTTTGGTGATTCTACTTACATATCCTTACTTGAATAACATTTGCTAAAGCATATAAGTGACTGAATAATTATGAGAACACAGTAATTATCCAAAATGACAACTTTGTGACCCTATAAATGTGCGCACATTACACTGTCTCCAGATATCATCATGTAGTCAGTATTGGTGAGCTTCAAATTTACCAAGTTGCTTACTGGCACAGTTATCATATTAAAACCTTATGAAAAATCATATGAACAATAATAACATTGTGATATTTAGCCCAGAAAACAAAAACTGGGGAAAAATGGTGTGTCTATAAATTGGGCTAAAAAGTAGTTAAAGGGTTGCCTAACATGGAAGACTTGAACAAGTTCAAGGAAATTCCCAAAATACATTTTAACGTAGATATGATTATTGTAAGCAACAACAATCTTAAATTTGGGGGGTTTCCTTGAGCTTGTTCAAGTCTCTCACCTTGGGCAACCCTTCACCTACTTGTTAGCCCAATTTAGGGACACATCATTTTTTCCAAGTTTTTGTTTGCTGGGCTAAATATCACAATGTTATCATTGTCCATATGATTTTTCATAAGGTTTTAATATGATAACTGTGCCAGTAAGCAACTTGGTGAATTTGAAGCTCACCAATACTGACTACATGATGATATCTGGGGACAGTGTAATGTGCGCACATTTATAGGGTCACAAAGTTGTCATTTTGGATAATTACTGTGTTCTCATAATTATTCAGTCACTTATTATGCTTTAGCAAATGTTATTCAAGTAAGGATGTTTAAGTATAATCGCCAATTTTTTTCACAAAATAAAAATCAAATATATACCCAAATATGGGAATATAAACATATTGCAGGGATTAACGATTTATGCAAATTAGACATATTTCCACCACTTGGATTTGTGTAGATTTTTAGTATGTCATTCTAGGGACCTTATAGAAGTGCACTGTGGTGAAAAACAATTTGTTGCAATTTGTTTGAGGTCAACAAAACAAAATTATGTATTTTGCCTGGACTAGTGGTGCAGTCGACCACCTTGTTTCAGCGAGGACCATTATAAGTTTATATCGATCTATTAAGCGGTGCCTTTGACCAAGTGAGGGTTATTCAAAGTCAAGTTAGGTGGGGGGGGGGGGGGGGGGGGGGGGTGCCTCCCAGGTCCCCCTTGGCTACGCCACTGCGTTAGAAGGCTAAATTGTCCCAGGTATTGATGAATAGTCCGTATTTCATGCATGTATTATATTTGGATGAGCAAAGAAGACTTTTGACTAGGCTGAGCGGTGAGATTTAATAAACGAAACGAAACGAAATGACAGAGAAAACAGATGGAATAAGCAGAACTTTAAAGAGACACACATTTTGACAAGACTTTTCTGTGTTGGTTCCTTTCAAATATCTTCGATAGGTTGTATGCTATAAACTCCAAGCGATCGCATAGATAACTACAGTTGCACTTACGTCACCGTTTAAAAAGCATTTTAAATACCAGAAAAAAAGTCAATTGTGGTGTTAATATTACTCAACAGAGAGTGACCGACAAAGTTGTAAATATGCACTAGTCTCTGTGTTAAAACTGTGAAACTTCATACAAAAAGATATATAACACCCTGACAAATCAAGTCAGTATATCGAAATAGAGTACGGGATATTGGCCAGTAGTCGCGGTGCATGGTAACGTGTGTACGACGTATTAGAATGATAAAAACAAAATACCCTCGATACTTATCAGCCTAAATCTAAGGTAAAATCGATTCTCCACAGAGCGCAACTACAATGAGTTCCAGTCTTTCGATTCCAGTAGGGCCTACATTATTCGATGACACTTGTTTGCCTCTATCAACCCCGTGATCGCCGTCACACAATAAGCAAACGTACACTACACCAAACCAGACGTGCACTCGTCAGCCATCTGTACCACGGTACGGTACACATGGGCCATGCATGTACGACGTAGCACTTAATTACAATGGGGAAAAAAAGTTGCAATGACTGGGCGTGGAAAGTAAAACTTAGTATCACCAAAACCTACAAGAATGCGTTTGTCTTACAATAATTATGAACCCAATCTCACCTGTATCGCAACCTCCGTATCGGCAATAGATATCGAGTCTTGTATGTCACGTGTGTTCATCAAAACAATGCAAAGACAACTGGTAGAAATATGGCGCTGATTTACAACCAAAGTGAAAGCTATCGGCTGAGATCACGTCATCAGATCAAAATGGTATACCTTTGTATAACATTTTGTACCTTTGTACTTCCCGATAAACATGTTCAAGTCGCCCTTGCGTTTAGCAAGCTTGCCTTGTTTTGGCGGGAAGCTGATAAGAAAATGTTGACATTCGAGAATGGCAGATCTGTGTGGCCGTATGCGCCTGTATCAATTAATGCCAATCAATAATCATCACTCTCGGGCTTTGGCCAAAAGACAGAAATAGCACATAGAGGACTTTGGAAAGTTTATTTATTTCCAATTGCTTCCACACTGCAGGTGTTTGTTAAAAGTGTGCAGTAAGCCGTGACGAGTTCACGGGGGTAACAATGACTTACTAAATCCAGTGTGTATTGCGAAAACCAATGTACAGTATATATTCACGTGTATTTCCACTACTTCCTCCAAAGTTAAAATATTATATTATTACATATAATGGGCCTTTCCACACTAATGGACCAAAAGGTGTGACATGAGGGCCAAAAACTGAAAGTGTTTTGTTTTCTCTAATTCCATTTTTTGTAACTCCCTTAAGCAGCACTCTTTATAAATCCAATACAGCTGGATAACATTCAGCTTACTTTATATTATACAGTTACTTGAATGTCATGAGTGCAAGTGTGTTACGTATGTAACGGGGACAGAAAAAGTGCCATAAAAAGCCACATCAGATGGCTTTATTTGTTCCATTTTGCAGTTTACCCCTGCTCTCCCTGTTCATTTATAAGAAACAAACACAGTTACAATAAAGAATTTTCAAGAATTACCATTTGTTGCAGGATTAATTCTTCATAGCAATCATTCAGTTCACAGAAGCTTACTTAAACTTTTTTTTTTCTAGGGAAACTCTAGACCTGTTATGCATAAACACTGAATCAGTTTGATCAGGCTGTAAACTAAATGGACAGAACCCTAAAAAGTGGAGCACCAGTACAAATGTTGATATGTGGACCTATTATTTGTTCACTTTAAAATGCCATGTTGCAGTAACGTATGTAACAGTGGACGGACAAATGATGTCAGAGTTACAAGATAGTTTGTAAAGCAGTTGACCCAGGGAAATCTTATATGATGCCAGGTTTAAATTGTCATTACAATGCAGGCTGCTTATAAAAACTTGCTATTTGTTCAATTTTGCTCACAAAATTGTATGTGTACTTGAAAAAATGTCAATACTGTACATCACTGTTCAAAATGTGATTATCTTTGATTTACACATGTATTCTGAAACATAAAATGTAACAATGTCCTTTGTTACCGGTATGTGAATGTAGGACTGAAGTGAATGCTCAACCCAAACCTATAAACTTTGAGGTTTGTTTTACAAGGTTTACCTGCATCTGTTCACTTAAAATGCAATGGTCTAGTAACGTATGTAACATTGGACAGACAAACAGTGACAAAGTGGCATGATGACTGGCCAAGCAATTTTACCCAGAAAATATTATTATTTTATGTATATGCTTTAATATTGAGAAAAAAACACCTGCAATAAACCCCCTCGCCCTCTCCCCTGCCCTGCCCCCCCCCCCCCTAAAAAAAAAAAAAACACACACACACCAAAAATGTATAATAAAGATAAAGAAATTGAAACAGCGACCAACTGTCCTTGAGTTGAAAATCTAAACTTTTCGGAAATAGATTTGACAAAAATCATGAAAAAAAAGGTAAAAAAGGCTGTATTTTCTTCCCACTAACCTATAAATAAGAGAATGTCTGGGTCTGCACATTAAGTTATAATTATAATAATATTTTAGAATAGGGCAGGCACAGGCCCAATTTAAAAACCTAGATTTATATGAAATCAAAATACTAAATGTCTATTATTCTCTAAGTGTATTTCAGTTCATCTTATTATTTTGCTATTAGTTGTCTTTTGTGGCCGTTCTGTTTACTCGATGTCCGTCTTTAGCTAGACACACGTCAAATATATAGGCCTGTCGTGCGTAATTAGTAGGCCTAACCGCGCACGCGCACTGCACGTTGCCACAGTCGAGCCATTCTACCCTACACCCAATCGACTGGACACGCAGTGGGAAAATAATATGAATGACCGCGTCGCTGGTTCACGTGCAGTATTAGTATACATAATTAATAGCAGGAAACCGCACTGCATTCGGTATAACATTTTCACATCCTACTGCGCGTATGGGCCAGTGTTAACTGCGAGCGAATGTGGTTTGCCCGGTAATTTTAACATCGTATTCACACAAATTTGGCAATAAAGTTGTACTTTTTAGGTAGTTTGAGACATTTTTCAGTAGTTGATGATGACTTTTGCCCATGCTGAAATACAAAAATGGTTTGCTGCGACAACGTGCATTGAGTTACGTACGTACAGAGACAGACATCGCCCCGTCCGTCCGTGTTTCGTACGTAGTCACTTTACTCGCGTGCGTGTCCGTCCTCATACATTATTATCGTTTGCAATTACCGAAATCGTCCCTCAAGTTGTTCGAAAGTAACATTAAATTACATCTTTTTCATGCCTTTAAACCGTGATTAGTCAAATAAATGTAGAATTACAATATTCACGGTATAATCAAAATTGAGAACAACCGTACGTAACTGTTTATACGTACGTAATTTTGACGGACGGACCACATACATCGACGTTTATTTACTCGCTTGAAGTTTGGGAATGGCCGTCAGTTCCCGCCTGCATTTCCCCGCTTTTCACACCCAGAAACTGGACCAAAAGCCAATTTGGATCCAGCGGTCTTATTTAACAAATGACGGGGCCCGAAATGACTTGTTACGTACGTATAAAAAAGTGGACAGAAAATTAACAAGGCGGAAAACTTTGATTTTATTTCTTAACGCGGTCGCATCTTTGAGACACAAATCAAAATATTTTAGTGATAGTGCTGCTGAGATTAGATTAACACATTAAACTAGTAAATCACGTTGCCAATTTGTTTTTGGGGACGATGGTCACGTACGTAACAAAGTGGACAGACATTTGTTCGTACGCATAACATAACTTTATTTTATCATAAACAACTTTTAAAAAACACCAAGGCAAATTGTATTCAATATATTTATTAAACTGTTCACACAAAATCGAGGGAACACTAAAATCTATATACTTTTACTTGAAAGTGATTTGTATAGCCAAATGTCGTACTACCATCACTTGATGTCACAATTTTGACTCGAAATAAGGGGTAAACATTTTTTATCTTGATCAAAACAAAATATAAAGTTTCTGTTCTTTTGGGACCTAATTGTCTTTAGTATCTCACTACAATTCATTCAGCCATACAAAAACATTTGTGATGTTTCTGGGTGCTTGTTTCTCAATATCATTTAAAGAATTGGGGTGACACTCCATTTTGGTCCATTAGTGTGGATATGTATTGGGGCGGGTCAGTAAAGGCAAACATGAAGACAATTTACGTCGTTCTGTTAGAAAGGTTCTTCGCCACATCAATTAATGTGCACAAATAATTTGCGAGCGGAAATATTATGTTTGTTCCTAGTCAGGTCGCAGCATACTGTGATGAAACAGGTTATGTGTATTCGTATACACCGACTCGTGTTCGAGTCTAGTCGTCCTATAAATAATCAACTCCGCGCGTAGCTTCTGCCCGGTAACTGCATAGATAATCAGCAGTGCCCAGCGACCAATCACCGTAGCGCATTTTGCTACTCTTAAGTATTTCATTACCCTGTCTTACTTTGTGTTTACTTATAAGGATTATAATTGTATTAACTGTTGGAGGTGTATGCCCCATAACATTTATATGGTATAAGCCAAGGCAGGTTAATTTAAGCCCCGTTACACTCAAGTGGTGCAGTTGACCACGTGAGGTTTACTAGGCCTTGAACGGTGAGATTAAATAAACGAAACGAAACGAAATGACAGAGAAAACCGATGGAATTAGCAGAACATTAAAGAGATATCAATTTTGACAAGACATTTTTATTTTGGTTCCTTTGAAATATCTTCGATAGGTTTTATGCTATCAACTCCAAGCGATCACATAGATAACTATAGTTGCACGTACGTCACCGTTTAAAAAGCATTTTAAATACCAGAAAAAAAGGTCATTTTGTGTTGTTAATATTACTCAACAGAGAGTAACCGACAAAGTTGTAAATATGCACTAGTCTCTGTGTTAAAACTGTGAAACTTCATACACAAAGATATATAACACCTTGATAAATCAAGTCAGTATCGAAAAAGAGTGCGGGAAATTGGCCAATAGTCGCGGTGCATGGTAACGTGTGTACGACGTATTAGAATGATAAAAACAAAATACCCTCGATACTTATCAGCCTAAATCTAAGCTAGAATCGATTCCCCACAGAGCGCAACTACAATGAGTTCCAGCCTTTCGATTCCAGTAGGGCCTACATTGTTCGATGACACTTGTTTTCCTCTATCAACCCCGTGATCGCCGTCACAAAAGAAGCAAACGTACACTACACCAAACCAGACGTGCACTCGTCAGCCATCTGTACCACGGTACGGTACACATGGGCCATGCATGTACGACGTAGCACTTAATTCCAGTGGGGACAAAAAGTTGCAATGACTGGGCGTGGCAAGTAAAACTTAGTATCACCAAAACCTACAAGAATGCGTTTGTCTTACAATAATTATGAACCCAATCTCACCTGTATCGCAACCTCCGTATCGGCAATAGATATCGAGTCTTGTATGTCACGTGTGTGCAATAAAACAATGCAAAGACCAACTGGTAGAAATATGGCGCTGATTTCCAACCAAAGTGAAAGCTATCGGCTGAGATCACGTCATCAGATCAAAATAGTATACCTTTGTAGTTCCCCATAAACATGTTCAAGTCGCCCTTGCGTTTAGCAAGCTTGCCTTGTTTTGGCGGGAAGCTGATAAGAAAATGCTGACATTCGAGAATGGCAGATCTGTGTGGCCGTATGCGCCTGTATCAATTAATGCCAATCAATAATCGTCACTCTCGGGCTTTGGTGCGGCCAGAAGACAAAAATAGCTCATAGAGGACTTTGGAAAGTTGATTTATTTGCAATTACTTCCACTGCGGGTGTTTGTTAAAAGTGTGCAGTAAGCCGTGACGAGTTCACGGGTGTAACAATGACTTACTAAATCCAGTGTGTATTGTGAAAACCAATGTATATTTCCACGGGTATTTCCATTACTTCCTTCAAAGTTAAAATATAATATTATTACATGTATTGGGGGCGGGCGAGTAAAAGGCAAAAATGAAGACAATTTACGTCGTTCTGCTGTTCTACTAGAAAGGTTACTGACATCAATTAATTTGCACAATTAATTCAGGTGACGTCATGATGACGTCATGATGACGTCCTCTCGTGATTTGATACAGATTTTATAATTTTGTCATAATGACAAATTATGCTGAACTCAAAAATATTTCGTAACAGGTTTTGTTGGTACATAGATATTTGCACAAACATGTTAGTAGTATGCCAAAATCGACCTCACGGTGACGTCATCTTTGAATTTCTATTTTGGGATTTCTTACTGCTGTCGCATTTGACACGCGGTGCTCTTTAAACTGACGTTATAAATAGATCATCTACACGACTATAACTTATAAGCACCAACAAACAGATTGTACTCATATAAAAGCTGAATGTGGGAAAACCCTACCCAGCAAACATTGAGATATTGGTCCGATATCTGCCCAGTACATGTAGTTGTATAGGCCCACTTCTGATTTCTTGTACTGGACCAACTTGCAACACGGTCAATATAGTTTGTCATTAATGATCATTTGAGTAATGATTCTGGCTCGGTACGTATATTGGGATCGGTTCCGTGCCGGCCCAACAGTGTACTTTAGTGGGTACAATACTGTTCCCTGCAGTCGGCTAGTCTTCCTCCAAGACCGAGATGTTCAATTGTTCCGGGCGCGCCGTCCGCAATTTTTTTTTCGGTAGGTGGGTGAGTCAAAATTCATGAATTATTCAGTAGTTTGGATGAGAAGTTATGTTTATTTATCGGAATAAAACATGACGTCACAGCATTGTTGTTATTTAGTTAACTAGTTACATGTACATTGAATCACTTTAAAGAACAGCTGCTGTCGAGCTGCTATACGTAGTGTAGTGGATAGTGGGATGGGCTATGGATCAAAGATCCCTGGTTCGAATCCTGCGGTAGGTCACCTCGTTTTGCCTAGTCAAATTGATTTCTTTGGAGTATTTTTAATTTAAGGGAAAAAAGAGACCTAGAACCTAAGTGTTGTACAGTGATCAATGCAACTACTAAATAATTCATGAATTTTGGCTCACCATCTACGGAAAAATAATTCGCGCGCCGTCCGTATATGCAGTTCATCAATCATCAATACTCCAAAAACGAGCTTATTGAGGGCGCCCTTGATTATCCCGAGATTTGTTAGTGCTGTGGCAAATCTGCTTTGGAGTCAGATTAGTCGTCAAGCCCCTTTCTTTAGATTTCGAGAACTTCTGCTGTTTTATACAATAAAAATGCTCAACTGGCAAATGGTAGACTATAACTTTAAAGGGAATATGCACAACATTTGCAAGCATCAAACAAAATTAATTACTAAATGATCACAAAACACTTTACTCTGGACTGTTAGGTAATGGCAGTCTGAAGCATCCTGTAAAATCATGGCTCCTGGTAGAGTGGTATTTGTGTATCGATTTCCAACGCTGTTCGGCCGACCAGCGTTGGAGGAAAAAACAACTTTTTCAAATACTGCTTCTAATTGTTCATATCTAGTTATTCCACATTTTCTTTGCAATTGATTACACACCTGTGAAGATGTACAACTGATTCTCAGACCTTACAATTCCCCCAACGTCTACAAATTGATCCGTTTCATCGTTGGGTCAGGGTACCTGACTACAAGAACATGATTGGTTTTTGTTGATTTTTGTCCAGCATCTACGAACCCGAAACGTCCAAAGAAAGTCAGTGTAACAATATTGGCTATAACATACTCTCCGCCCCCAATCCATCCATTTCTGACAAATACAGCAAGCGAAATGATGTTTATTCCATTTAAACTTTAGAAAATGCACATAGCACTAGGTTATATGGTCTGTTGAGTCTCTGTTTGGTTTGGAAGAAAACGGGGATGTCAAGTTTGTTGTGGGGGGCACCTAGGGGAACCGGGAGTCTGTGTGGGGGTGGGGGGGGGGGGGGGGGGGGTGCCCCAGGCACCCCTGTCTACGCCACTGCGTTAGAAGGCTAAATTGTCACAGGTATTGATGAATAGTCCATATTTCACGCATGTACGCATGTATTCTATTTGGAGGAGCAAAGAAGATTGTTAACTTTTAAACTGAACGGTGAGATTAAATAAAGGAAACAAAACGAAACGAAATGACAGGGAAAACCGATGGAATGAGCAGAACTTTAAAGAGATGCACATTTTGACAAGACTTATTTATTTTGGTTCCTTTCAAATATCTTCGATAGGTTTTATGCTATAAACTCCAAGCGATCACAGAGATAACTATAGTTGCACTTACGTCACCGTTTAAAAAGCATTTTAAAGACCAGAAAATCAACGTCATTTGTGGTGTAAATATTACTCAACAGAGAGTGACCGACAAAGTTGTAAATATGCACTAGTCTCTGTGTTAAAACTGTAAAACTTCATACAAAAAGATATATAAAAGGCTTAATTGAGATAATTTAAGCCAGTCAATTTCTCCATTGTTTAGTAACTAAATTTACATGACAAACTACATTTTAAAAACTAGTCGTGAATATTTGAAAAGCATTTTAACCAGCAAATAACGTCATTGGTGATGTTATTATAACATGTACTTAGAGAGTAGCGATCAACAAAAATGGAAATATCTGTTAATCATTATTTACTTTCAAATAAGTAAGATATTTCTTAATAATTCGGTATAGTAAACTATTTTGATCTCTAAAAATGGTGTATCCTCCCTTTAAGATAATTTAAACTATAGCCACTTTTCCAATTGTTTTGCAATCAATGTTTCACAATAAACTGATCACCAAAATGGGATGCATCATTTTAAACTGTAGTCGTGATAATTTCTAAGATATTATGATTTCATCAACAACAGAACACATTGTTTTAAACTTCATTTAATTAAGTACGTAATAAGTTCACCCAAGTTGTTCTTCGTTGCAAAATTAATTCCTTTGCCTACTTTGCGTGCCATACCAAGGGTGTCAAAGGTTAACATCGGTCCAGAAATGTGGAACTCTCGATACTGTGTATTAGGCCGTGTTACGTGACCCAAAAATATGCTCAGAAAAAAAATCCGTGGTACCAGTTTGGGAACAAAAAACAAATTGTGTGATTCTACTCAGTTTGATGTCCTGAATCCGAAAATCAATGTTGTCGGTTGCAGGGAATGGAACATAACCTACTTTTTGGGGTTCAAAATCAGAATTTTGGGCGCAGTCTCTAAATCTGCGCTATCAAAAATGCATTTGTACAAGTACCGTCAGCCTATTTCTCAGTTTTTAATTCTCTTTTGCAGAACAACCCCCAAAGTACTCGTGCATTGGAACTAAATGGAAGAGCTAAATAGAAGGCAATCGACTGGTGGTGGCACGATCGGCCAATTGAGGCACGATCAACCGACAACGAATGCAGCGCGATCCGATTCGGGCCTACCTGTACCATGATCACAGCAGCGCACGCAATGGACCGTTCGCGCAGATTAGCAGTTCGTGCAGATCAGCAGTTCGCGCCGCGCAGAAAGACTGAATTGCGCCCAACACGAGTTCTAAATGGAAGTATCTGTCCTAAATGTAAAAATGACAGTTGGCTTTTCCAAAAAACTTCATGTAATTTATTTTTGCATTCAATATAGTCTGGTCTAATTGGCACTTCTTTGAACCTATAGTTGGTCATGATTTTCATATGAAGCCTGTAAAAGAGGGTAGGTTAATATTTCAGTTTACCAACAATTTTCCAAAAAACTATTTTCGGGTGATATATTGCTATATATGCGATACTTTGGCAATTGTACTCCCTACAGGTGGTCGACAGTAGCAATAATATACATCATGCCAATTCAGGACTATACTATACTGCCTATACTGGCATACATAAATTGGAGTCTTGCTGTTAAGTCAGGCAGATTGGTGAAACAAACATGGTAAAAATGATAAAAGCATGGAATTTGTCACACAATCAAATGTCTTTAGAATATAAATTTATAGGGCCATCCTACATTTGCCCCTTGAAAAAAATATAACAGGCATTTTAAAAGAATTCTAAATGGCTACCATTGCATGTTATTCTACCTAGATATTTTTCCTAAAGTCAAAACTACGATGGCCCGAGAGCGGAGAGCCAAATATTTTTCTTATAACACACTCTGAATTTGTGCCAAAATACATGCTTTTATCCTCAAGTAAACAATTCTATCATAATGTTGCAGTTGGAGTAAACTGACCAATACCACAGCTTATACAAAACATCACATGTGTGACTCGCACAAAATAATGAACATTCAGTTTATTTACAGCTACATATAAATGTTCAGATGGGGTCTATTCCTGTGTCATCATCCGGTAAATGAAATTGGTGCTGTCGGTACAGTCAAGTACTGCACTGAAGAGCTACTCCAATTCCAGATTGAAATTTTCATCCATTGATCCAGAAGATATGCTGTAAAAAATAAATAAAAACAAAAACTGTAATTTGTTCATTCAAGAAAGATATTCTAATCAGAAGAGAATTTCTGATTGCCATTTAACTTGCCTGTAAAACGCAGTGGCTATCGTTAGTGCCTACGGCAGTTGACGAGCTGATTCCCAGACATACCCAGGCCGACACATTGACAATAATATTTTGATATCGATCTTGGAACCGCACTGGTTGATATTAGCCAAGTTCCAAGAGTAACTTAAGGTCCAGAGTATTGTCATTTTCAGGGAATCAGATAGCTACTACGTTGTTGCCTAAAAATATCAATACAAATCACCAATGGCAAAAACATGTTACGATAGTGCTAGAACTATATAACATAAGGCACCCTAGTAGGAGTATAAACATCCCCTGCCTGACCCTTCCCCCATACTTTGCAATAAAATGGCATTTCCATCTTTGGTGGTTAACAGTTTTGGGTGGATTCTTCTGTGGTTATGGTAAGTATTGCGAACCACTGTGCTGATGCATTGGTGTTGCTGATGATGCCGTGTGTTCTTTGGCACCTTGCAAAATCGGGAACCGATTTCAAAATAATAAAAATTTAAAAAAGCCTTGCCTAAAATACGACAAATATATTTGTTAATATAATACTATAGCTCCATTCCTTGTTTTTTCTTACTTTCCAAATAATTCCTTTTCGCTGCAGACCGTGGCAACTCCCGTGTGGAGAAAAAAAAATGCGACACACGACGACACAACTCCGACCAGGCATTAGTACAAAATCGGTTGTATTCGCCTTCGCCGCGCTGGTCGCGTCGTGGCATTGATTTTCATACACCAATTTCATGTTATTTACACTTGTCAGTCTTTTTTCATAACTCTCCAGGTACTAAGTTACTTCTTTACACACAAAAATGCGGTTTCTGAAGCTGTGCCATAGGCAGAAGCTTGAATATGATGATTCTCTCCCTTTGACGAGAAAATTTGACTCACGCATGGCGCATGCATTTGTTTACATATAGTGCGCCTCCTATCGACACACTTTTGTATGGAAAGCCGCGTCTTTTAGAAAACGATCGTAAATAATGGGATGGGGGACATAACTTTTTATAGTTTAAATTTATTTTTAAGATGCATCCTTCTCACCAAAATGATTTCGAAATGTATATCAATTTGTGAAATGTAAGTGGGGGTGGGGGCTACTATTATTAGCCTAAATAAATTCATTGTCACCTTTCTTTTCTTTTTGTCAATATGGCTGTCCATACTGTGCCTGTTGCGACGTCATCGATTCAAGGACCCAAAACGGGTCTTTCGAGGCCTAATTTCACCCCTTTGTTCCATTCCCTTGCTCCGACAACATGGATTTTTTAATTCGCAGTGGTTCAATGTATGTGTATGGGAATTTTCGTTCTGTTCCCCGTCAGGTACCACCAGGCAACACGAAAAACGGGGACGTAACACGGCCTATATGAGAATCCCAAAACTTACGGTACTGAAAACATGCAAAACAAGATAATAGACTGGCAGATGCAACAACCAGTCCAACACGCCTTTAGTACCGAGTCAACTGTCAAAATCTCTCCCTAGTCTGTCATTAGACTACTGAATAGACCAGTCTAGTTCCAAACAGATGGACATGCACCAGTCTATAAAGCCTCGAGATGAAACCACTTGGCTTCACTCTCAGGTGAACATTAAATGTTGAAGTAAACATCACTTTAAAACTTTCTTGACAGTGGAACATCTGATGTTCAATTAATCACATACAATTCCATTAATGTACAATGTCTTATTTTATACATAACTTATACATTACATACATTTTGCATCATGCATGACACTGTTACTGGTTCGATGCACGCAGTGATAAACACAAAACACATGCAGCTTATATTATACAGAATATAAATCGACAACAGCACAGTATTTATTTACAATTTTACAAGAGGGTCGTCCAATTCTTGGCGGGAATTCCAGCAGGATTGTTATCTCGGGTAATATCAGAAGTGTAACAAGGGTTCGTAGGTTTGGCAATCGACTCTGTATATGCCAAGCTTACGTCGGCTGTGGTTTATTAGCTTGTGTGATGTTCATCTTCCAAAAGCTGAATTCAGCTAGGGTACGCTTGGGGACTGTTTTTGCAAGTCAAAATTGACCAGAATATTTCGAGTGTAAACCAACCATGACGTCATCTTGTCTCGGTTCATTTTTCAATAATCTTGTCAGATCTGTGCCAGTCATACTTTTTTATTCAACAACGCAGCTCTCGTTCCCTGCCCCTCCAGACTCACACAACTCACTTCTCTGGTCAGAAATCACAATGAAGATCGAACCTTTTGGCCGTAATAAGCTCAGGTTTTAAACCTGTACTTTTGATTGTGTTGCAGGGATCCGAATTCTAGGTTTCTCCTAACTTTTTGAAAATATGTGTTTTTTTGAAACGCATGTTATTCCTATTTATTCAAGGGTCTACTTACTTGACATTGTATGTAAATCACTAAGTTTGTTTGCGGATAAAGTGAGACAAAATATGCATGTTTAAATTACCAGAGAATTGCTCCGTGGAAAGCGATCCGCATGACGTAATAAAGAACTGGTCGTTTAACGAGGGGTCAAAAGTTGACGGAGAAAAATTTAGTGGTGGTGAAAAAAACTGGAACCGTTTTTTATTTATTTAAAAAAAGTTGGCAATCGTTGGGTTTTAACGGTTGTTTCATCACAAACTATAACAAAGTTGTTCTAGTCCTTTGTTCTCTGAGACCGCGTATGTGTACTGAATATAATTATGAAAAGAGACTTTAATGATCAATTATCTTAGGGAAGTCATTTCTGACATTAGCTGCCGACATACCAAGTCAGTAAAATATTGTATTACGCCATCCCGCAGTGAAGTTGTGTACATGTGCAAATGCCCACATTCCAAGCACTTTCAAAATGCTGCATGTACGGAGCCCATTATGGATGAGACTAATATACCACTTCCAGGCTGGTCATTTGCCTCACTGCTTTGGTGATTTCTGCCCTATCGTCAGTGGTCAACCAACAGCTTTCCAAAGAAAGCTTTACGAGGTGGTTCATTTTTGCCAGGACAGACCATGACCGACCTGATCCAGCAAGGGTCTTATTGTAAGACAGATCCAATTCAACAAGGTTGGGCAGATTACCCAGCGCCTCGGCAATGTGCTCCAAGTCATCACTTCTCAATCCGCACCGACCCAAGTCTAGTTGGTTGAGCGTTTTGATTTCTTTCAAGTGAGACCATGACCGACCTGATCCAGCAAGGGTGTCACTGTAAGACAGATCCAATTCAACAAGGTTGGGCAGATTACTGAGCGCCTCGGCAATGTGCTCCAAGTCATCACTTCTCAATCCGCACAAACCCAAGTCTAGTTTGTTGAGTGTTTTGATTTCCTTCAAGTTAAACCATTGCTATGACGTCACGCTATTGTTAAAAGTGTGGATTCGTATCTACGAATCAACGCTTTGGACAATAACAGTGGATTCGTATCTACGAATCTTTAGTAAAGTGTGGATTCGGAACGGTTTTTATCTTGCCTACATTTGTAACAATTACGAATCCACGGTTATTCAATTCCTCAACCCTAATCCAACCCTGATTACGTAAGATCCTCGAGAACCTCCCTTTAGGCCAAATAATAAAAAAAACATGTTTGTCTTTTTTTTAGAAGGAAGGAGGAGGCCTTTTAAAAAAAATAATTTAATAGCCGCTCGACACATTTTAATATGGGCCATGTAGTGAACATGTCACGCCCTATCTTTCTATTTGAAATTAAAACATGTCTCACCCACGAATAAAAATTAAAATTCATGTGGGTCGATCATGTATGCACCATACACGTCACACCCTAGCCTTCCTATTAGAAACAAATATATTTTCACAGCATGTACACAGTGATGCTAAAGTCCAAATTACGATCTTAAAATTGTATTATATTTTTTAATTGGCTTTTTCGCAATTTTGCGAAAAAGCTTTTGTTTTTGTTCTGATTTTTGTTTTACTTCTTTTTTCTTTTTCTTTTTGGGACCAAAATGCAATAGACTTTGTACACGTTCTTTCGTACAAGCACTTTTCATAACAAGTCGTATCCAAACAAAACTTTACCCAAGTGAAGACCCTATATTGAGCTCGTGTCTAGCAGACAGACATCATGGTGACGTCATCAGGGGGTAACGTGACGTCATATTAAATTTATTTAATCTTTGAAAATCAATAACAAATCACGCAAAAGACCGGGACTTTAGGTTTGTGGCAATTGATAGGATAATCCAGGATCTTCATTTTATCTCGTGTGTGAGAAATCACGTGACCCTTCATTTCGGTCCAAACCGAAAGTGCCTTATAATTTGAAAGTGAAAAATGATATGAACTTACTTTAAACGATGTTAGTGTTTGGCTAGATGTACTTTTCAAAAAAATTACCGGCGACGTCATAACATGTTTTAGCACCCTCTGGCGGCAGGTTCAAAATTAATATTCAGTTGATGTGTGTGGCGAAGTTTGCTGAAATCACTTTATAATTGATGTATTTAATAGCTTCATGTTAGAAACAATTTGACCGGGAGAAAAAAAATATGACGTCACCAGACCGGAAGTTAGAATGAAAAGACTTGAAGCCATCATTCAATTGTATGTGATTTATTACGTTTTAAGACCTTGAAGCCATATCTCAGCAACGGATCATGCTAAAATAAAAATAATTGTGTATTGGGTTGGTTAGGTAGTTCACCAAAAGTTTACAAATGTGTGACGTTATCGTTTTAATCACTTTAAATTACCTTTAATCTGTTTAAATAACCTACATTCGTTTTGATTACTTTTAATGTGTTTAAAATTCCTTTTGAATGGTTTTTACGGGGGGGGAAAATGCGAAAAGGCCCTATGTTCTGTTCCTCGAACAGACGTAGTTCTAGTTATTATTATTTTTATTTTTTTTAAGATAATAAAATTTATTATTTTTGTGAAAAAAAGAAAAGGAGGCGGCCTCTAAAAAAAGAAGCGGGCGGTGACGCTAAACATATTTTTATTTTTAGTTGGCCTTATGTAAATTACGTCTATGGCCACGATACATGCATGCCTTTTCATCTCCACTCATCTGGGTAGTTAATAACAATACTTCTTTTGACGCAATGGTTTAAGTCAGAGAATACACTCGCAAGTGTGGATTCGTATTTAAGAATCCACACTTTCTCGTGTATTCTCCTATACCTATACACTCTCTAAACTATTGTACCTAACACACACACACACCCCTCCGCCCTAAAAGCTGAAAGGAATTCCTGAGAAACCACAACATTCCAAAAACACAATGACCACCAAATGTCAACTGAAGTATTCATGTTTGTGGGTCAGAAATTCAGTTCATTGTTTGGGTTGTGGTATCAGGCTTGCTTTAACATTGATATTTAAATTCCTAAGCCCTGCAATGCACCAATTGAAATGCAGTCACCTGTTATTGGGTGACTGCCTGGGCTTTCACATACTTTTACTTTTGTTTAAATCCCTGGTTCTTTCACTAGAAAGCAGTCACCCGTTTATGGGTGACTGCACAGGCAACAAGCCTCTATAAAAGACATGGGTGCCAGAGCTCAGTAGATCATTTCTGTTCCAAGTGTGGCTGGGGACACACAGGCTTGCTGGGCAGTGGTTATTTATTGTGTATAAGTTTGCTACCAAGATGGTGGCTGTATGATGTATAAGTTACTACTGTTCGTCGAGTTGTTACCATTTGATGTAGGATACTTGCATAACAAGATTTATTGTACAAACCTCTGCTTATATAAACCGGCCACAAAATCGAACCGTGCATGTTTTTTTTTACTTGAAGGTTAATGTAGATGAATTACAAGGTATGTTCCGACACTAGGGTTAACGTACCATGTTAAATTGTTTATAGCTTCTGGTTCACTTGTATTTCAGGTAAGAGTAACTAACTCTAAGCTTGTATGGGGTTCATTTTGTGTGTTAAAACTTTAACATGCATAGCAAAACTGTAGTGATAGTATTAGTACTGAATGCGTGTTCCAATTGTGACTTTTATTTCGGGATTGAAAAATTTAACTTCCCCAGTTAATCCATTACAATAATATACATTTTGTTTGTACGACTGGATTTTGTAGTTTGTATCAACTGTCTGTTGTGGCTTCAATTGGGGCACTTGCTACAATACATATTGCACCCTTTCCAACAGAGAAATGCCTGTTCTTATATTAAGAGTTAATCGTTTCTTTAGTTGTCCGACGGCACGCCGTAACTCCCAGTACAGTGTTATTTTACCTGATCGGTGTTATCTTCATTCAGTATCCGGTGCCACACACTGCTGTCGTTGGAGTATTCCACATAGTAAGTTACGATCCAGGCTTCTACGTCTCCAACGCCCTGGGTCTTGACGCCAGAGAAGATAGTAATTGCCCTCATGTCGATCTGCAACCACTGGTCGGTGTCGGCTGTTTTTGCTATCCAACCTGAAGAGGAATAAATTCAATCTTTGGTCTTTTCCCGTTCACCGATGTATTTCTAGCAGCGTGTAGAAGCTCATGAAATCACCTTGATTAGTAACGAAGGTTCAATCTTATAAAACATTTGATTGCGGTACCCGCTGCTAATCAGATTCCAACCAACCCCAGCTAGCTCGGTGGTCAAGTGGTAAGACATCTGCACTATAAAGCAAGAGGTCGTGAGTACAAGTCCCACCCGATTCAGTGATTTTGTTTTCTTTCTTCAGAAGATTTCCTCGACAACATCATGTTCAGTGTAAATAGACGTCGGTGAACGGCAAAAATCTAATATTAAAATGTTCATAGTAAGGTCGCTTCAACACTTTGTCAACTTAGCAACTCGCACCTGACGAACTAAACACTCCGACAACGCAGCATTTTGTGTAGGCAAAATTGTCATCGTCTCTCGGCAAAAACTTTTTTTTAAAGCATATCAAATATGTTTTATTTTTTTAAGCATATCAGCAGCTGCCCGTTTCACTTAAAAATTAGAAAAATCAAAACAATTTTCTTAATAAAGGACGTGGGAGCTATAGTAACCAATCCAAAAACATGACATTTGGGGGTTTTCTGGGCAGAATGCCCCCTTCAAAACTCACCAGATCCAATTGTGCCGTCTGCACTTCCGTTGGTGTGAAGCCTTGCCCTGTCTGGTGTGTGCGCACCGTCGTAGAATGAAGACACAGAGATCATATTGTCTTCAATGACGGAAGTCTGTACGCCTAGCGCATCTTTACAGTCTACACAAAATAATATTCATAAATACCCGAGACAGATTGGCCATTTCTATTAGTCAAGAGCCTAACATGTGGTATGTATAACCAGTTCGCGTCAGGATTATTTTGACATTGACTGGGCCAAGGCGCGGGAGTGTTCTTCACGAACCTTGATCCTAGACGGGTTCAGGCCGGCATCTGTTGGTAGCACACCCTGATATTTCCAGCCTTGCTCGCTGCAGAACTACCCGCATACCACGAATTCAATGCTCCTGACCACGACACTTCCATTCTTATCTGTTTTACATGGCACTTACACTTACCATATTCATAGACGTAGTACCTAGGCACCCTCAGATATAGACCGCCGGTTGGTACGTCGATGTAAATGTTGACGTCCACTAGTTCGTTAGTAGCATCGTACAGACAAGTTTCACTGATAGTCACTGTGATGTTGACCGTCGTATCGATGGCTGTGATGGTTAGCTGAAGAGTTGCCAACGTGTCGTTGACGATTGGGCTAGAATAAAAGCCAACATTGGGATTTCACAGATGGGCAATTTTAATAAATAAAGCGGACAAAACCCAAAATGTTGTATGCATCGTTCTGCTCTACAACAGAGCCGGCTATTTCAAAGCCTGTTTTCTCAGTTGTGTAATTTGAACTCCATGGAAGTAATCAATATGCAAACATGTCATATCACCAGAGCGGGAGGTGCTATAGAGCTCTATTATATACCAAATGAAAGCTGACGTTGTGGGCTTTCCAACCACAGATGTAATTCGCTTTCACATTTGGCGATGCATCTAACTCACGTTTGTGTGATCGCCGATGTGTGGTACGTGATCTGACCGTTGGATCCGCTGTCAGCGTCCGTCGCTATAACTTCGGTCAGAGGATCTTGCTGTAGAACGGGCAGTGGAAAGAACGCCAGACTATTGTTGGACACCACGGGGCAGTTATCGTTCACGTCATTAACCATAATCTGAGGGGAGAGAAAGAGAGAGAAAGTCCCGGCAAGTCATGTTTCGTAATGCAAATAAATATAAATCAATCAATCGGGTCAAATCGTGTCATACAGACGATACCAAATGACAAATGTGAGGGGTTCTGGCAAAATGAGTACTTTATCAACTCACCCAGCCACTGCCTCAATAAAACCAAGGTTTTTAGGGGCCTTTTTAAAGAATAAAGTCAAGGGAAAAATGAAATAAACGTTTAGCTTACAGTTTCTCCTGATGTGGGAGCGTCGATTTCTAGCATAGTTTTCTTGCGGCCATCACCGTGAGGAGCGTGCGTCTTCGGTAGTTTCTCCCCAATCTGTACTCGTTCGGGTGTCCCCTGATCTTCTGACATTTGCTTTAACCGATTAACTCTCGGTGATTTTGAAGTTCCACAGTTTAGTTTTCGGACAAGAGTCGGAAATGTCTGACTGCAGTTGTTGTTGTGCGTCCACGCTGTGTTTTAATTTATTAACCCTCCGTAGACATGAGGCACAAACAAGGAACGAATCTGGTTCGACATCGTCGATGTTTTAAATCCCAAGTACTTGGTTTTAGCGTCCCAACACATTTAGGAGTCTGAGAGATATTCGGCCGGGAAGCTTCAAGGAGCATTTTGCTGCGTTCCAATCGCGTCGTGTTTATCGTGTTCACCGTGAATTTCTCCATGTTCACGGGTGGGTTGCATTCCAAACGCTACTCACCAAGACGCACGCGCACAGTCGAGTTAGTCGTGCGGTAAGGACATTCTTTATCGCGCAAGAACTCGTACGTGAACCAACACGCATGCGCGAGTATTCATTCGTTTATGAAGTCGTGAACATGGAAAAAAAGAAATCCACCTCGAGTTCACCACTGGTGAACACGAGTTACTAGGCGATTAGAACGCCATTATACGACTCGTGAACTCGTGTACACGATAAACACGATGCGATTGGAACGCAGCATTAGGATGTGATTTTGTATTTTTGTTGTTGAAATGACCGTGTCGGCTTTGAATGCTTACCCCATTCCTTGTGTAACGCACCATCTATTATCTTTAATGAATGGCACGTTTGTGTTGGGAAAAGAACACTTCATTCCCCAGAACATACAGGGTATATGAACTAATTCTTTCAAGGAGAAAAAATTACTCGCGCTAACAGTGTCAACCAAAGAGAAACTAACTTCACACTGCACAAATTTATTGCAGTCGAATCATCGGTCCCAAATTACCTCGAACGTGATTGTATCATTCAACAAAACAAAAATTGTTTAACTCACAACAAGGAGATTAATACAGCTTTAAATTGCACATAAATTGTATCTCTAGAAACACGGGAATAAATAGCAATAACAAAAAAAGCAAAGATTTTGACGAGTTCCAATTCGTCGACAACGCAGACAAAAAGTAAAAATGAAACTTGTAGGTCCTAAACATAATTAACTTACACGGAGAATCAGCGAAATGCAACTTATTTATACACAAAAAGCCTCAAGTCGTACACCTTTAAAGAAAACTAAAGAAATGTGCGATAATTACTACGATAAAGAAACATTTACCCGAAATAATCTTTAATAAAGTATTTTTGAACAAATATCTTAACTTTTTAGCAAAATAAATAAGCATATTGCGCTACATCTGCCTAACGGAAATAAATCTCTTTAATTTGTACAACTCTATTTTGTTTACCAGCTTTGTTTTTGAAGTGCAATATATTACAGATTTAGTCTTTGATAACAGCTAATAAAACGTTGATTTAATACCATTTTCGTTATTTTGTACAGCTTACACATAAACACCACAACAGTCACACACGGTTTCACCTCTCTGAACTTTGACCTTTTGTTTTTGGAATATTAAATGTAATCACCATTTTCGCGGTACACAGGAATTGCATCATACGATGACAGTTTTGAAAAAAAAAAAACTTTTCGTTCACAGATAAAAAACACACTTTACCACCGTTGGTCCAATTTAAAGGTAAAATACACAACTTGCAGATTTTTTACAGATTTTTTTACTCCCAAATTATTAAGGAATATCTGACTTATTTTAAAGTAACTAATGATTCTAGGCATCCAGAAAAATTATCGCGTTAGATATCCTGTAATTGTTTCAAAAATTGAATTACATTTTTTAAAAATCTAAGAAGTCCGAATTCAGATAAAAGTTTGAAAAATCTCATGCCTGCCAAACACTAACTCTAGTTCTTTCTGTAAAATCCATGAATCTCTTTGTGGAGACCTTTTGACTCCCGTTGTCCCCATTGTGTTCAGGTCTCCACAGGGTACCGAATTTAGGCCGTGTCCGAAACGGGTGTCTAGAGCTAAAGCTACGGCTATTGTCTGCGTCGGCCATTTTGTAGCGCTGTCCGAAATGCCGTCTAGAGCTACAGCTACGACTACAACGTCACAACAATCTAGCCGTAACAGAAGTTGTCTAGCACAGGCAAAACAAAATGGCGGTAGCACTAACGTTAATTTTGGAGCAAATTTTCGTTTATTTTTCAATAATAGTGCATTGAATTGAAACGAACAGACCGACATATACGTCAATATCATTAGGTATTTCGACCGGCTGTAAACGAACATTGCGTAACATCTAGCAGAAGATAGTTGTTGTAAATTTGTACATTGTAATTTTGCAAACAATAACTAGCCGTAGGCTCTACCGTAGCCGCGTCCGAATTACTGTAGCTGTAGACGTAGACCGTAGCTCTAGACACTCGTTTCTGACACGGCCTTAGAAACCATGGCCCGATCGTTACTGTGTTCGTCTAGCGCCCTTGGCACTTATGCTCCTATCATTTGCTTGAGCTGGTCGTTTCAAGTGCCAGCCTATTCACTTATGTTGCATGTGTTCGATACCTTATGTTTTAGGACTTTCATGAACAATGTAGAGACGGTGCCAACTATTCTGCTGTTGGAAATTTGGTCCAAGAACATCATACTCTAAAGAGGAATCCAAAATGTACCCCTAATAAACAAACCATACATCTTTGAGCAAGTTCGGGCGCGAACTATAGTCAACCATTAGTCAGTCTCTGCTTTACCAATGCGCATGCTCAAATGAAGTTCACTCGAACGGCTCTAGTTGAACTATTGTTGAAAAGATGGCAACCGCTTTGTTTACATTTGCGACATGAATGAGATGGGTATTGGCGCTATTCTCCAACGCATAAGTAAAATAAGTCATAACGTTAGTCATGTTGGTCCCAAAACAAGAAACAAATTACATTACGCCTGCCAGATTTTCACTAAACGTTACTGCCTTTCCCTTCGTCCGACTACTGCCATCATTTTTTCAACGTCACTGGTTCTCTCCATGTTTTCCTATGGAAAGAGGCTACTGTCAACCAGCGGCAACCGTGCCCTGGGGTCTGGTTCCAAATAGTCGACTAGATAGTCCAATATCCTGCCTCCGACTGACGTTAGTCGAACTATGGTTAACTATAGTTCGCGCGCGAACTTGCTCTTTGATTACATTTTAAACTAGATGAATTCTGTAACCGTTTCTAATTTGTATTAACGCCCAAAGAGCCGATTTTAATTGATTAACCAATGCACGCACGGTCATTTCCCCAAAGCATCTCAAAGCCATTGCCATCCCGATCAGCTCGAGTGCTAAAGGCTTATATTTGTGCACCACGTAATTATACACCGCCAACAATTCGTGATTTTCATCATAACATACAGTAACATTTCTCATTATACGATATTATTCCTAATATTGAAATATTAAATTCTCTTCGAATTCCAAATTGTACATGCAACATTGATCTTTAAAAAAATATACTACACTTGTCTTTGTATAATTAATCATCCAGCGATTATGCCCTGTTTATACGCAACTTGGCACCAATTCAACAATGCAACCAGCATTAACTAAACCTTTAAACCTTGTAAATATTTACATGCAAAAATAATACCAGTTTTCCAACTATTAGCCCAATATATTGTCTCAATTACTGGACACCGTTTCTACGTGATAAAAGCAAAACAATGCTAATTTAACCAAGAATTTCTGTTGTATAACGCCCACAATATTCAGCTGCACGTGAAGGTTGGATTTTTAATTAATTGTTTTTGCTTTCTGTGTTTATCTCGTTTTGAAAGCCTTTTTTTGTTTACTTTATACCCCGCAAAAAATTGATACTTCAGAGTCCTTTTGTCCGGATCATATGTTTCTATTATACTCCGTCTTAATTCGGCCAGCAAGTCTACATCAATATTTCAAGCCAAAAAAGGTTTTGTTATGTTTATGAAATTTGGAAGAGAAACAATTTTTGATGTAACAAATGTGACCGTTCGTTCCACAAAAAAGGGGTATTAAGTCGCCCTGTGCATTATAATGTAATTACCCGCTCAACGTTGAGAGGGTAAACATTTTGTCCAAATGTGATTTAAATTTGTTGTCATGAATGACATCTTTAATACTTACAGTTTCAGGTTTCATTCACAGAAATATTGATTTTGATGAATAAAGTGAAACAAAACGACCATTTTGAGTGCATCGTTCTGTTGTAGTACAACAGAGCCAGCTATTTCAAAGCCTGTTTTCTCAGTTGTGTAATTTGAACTCCAAGGAAGTAATCCTTCGTAAACATGTCATATCTCCAGAACGGGAGGGGCTACGGAGCTCTATCATATACCAAATGAAAGCTGACGTTGTGGGCTGTCCACCAAATATTAATTGAAAAAAGTATAGATTCAAATACTGGAAACAAACATTCCCAGGAAAATGTTACATACGTACAGAAACCGGGTCAATCTAGGGAGGGCCAGCGTGTAAAAAAACACACCAAAACAACAAAAAAATAACATAATTTGACATAACCAACACCGCCACCAAATACATAATACTAACTGGCATAGGTAAAAATATAAACTTACTCTCTAAATTTATGGCTAAGCAATAACCAGAAATACAGATTCACTTTTTGTTTGTCCAATCTAGAAAAAGAATTGCAAAATCAGGTTTTTTTTGGCAACACCAATCACCCACAATAAATAATTCTGCAGTAAACTAAGATTGTTTAATTAACACAAACATACTTTCCATGAATGGTGTGCGGTATTTTTCGAGTCATTTGTATCTATGGACTTTCTTTTCTGTGAAATTAGCAGACTTAGTACGTGCAGGATTTGTAAATTTTTGGTCAAGTTCTTGCAAGTCATTTCAAGTCCTCGCAACTCTTCACAAGCCATTTTAAATCCGCACAAACCTTACCTGTCTTTGCAAGTTCTCGCAAGTCCTCGCAAACCTCACAAGTCCTCGCAAACCTCACAAGTCCTCGCAAACCTCACATGTCCTCGCAAACATCACAGGTCCTCGCAAACATCACAGGTCCTCGCAAACCTCACAAGTCCTCGCAAACCTCACAAGTCCTCGCAAACCTCAAAAGTCCTCGCAAACCTCAAAAGTCCTCGCAAACCTCACAAACCTCACCAGTGCCTCTTACTCCCCACACAGAGTCAATTGGCATCTTTACCTCGTTCATAAATCCTTAATCTTTTTTTTTGTTTTTCTCTATTTTGTGGTTTCAAGGCACAAGGGATTCTTAAGACACTGGGGTTATTCATGTGTTCAGAAAACTTTGTCCAGATGGGGATGTGAACCATGTACGACTAGGCCACTAGTTTTCAAATTGATTACGCTTTTTTGATCCCTGTGAATGCTGCATAATCCGAAAAAGAAAAAAAAACTAAGATTTTAAATTCAATTTAAAATTTGCAGTCACATTTTTGAATTGCGACTACAATCTGCGTTAAGGGCGCATTCTCAACCAACCGATTGTTTCACAGGAAGTTTAGAATCATCAACATCTTCACAACGAGTAAGCTTTTCAACATTATTTTGTTTGGTTACTTTTTGGCTAGCTGTAAAAGGTACGTTATCCCTTTAACAGGTACACGGATAACCGTGGGTTTTCTTTTAACGGGTACACGGTTCCCAAAGTACCCGTAAATGCCCACCCCTATTCCATAATCTGGGGTTGGTTCCCAGCATTAACGGTCGGTTACGGTACTTGGGTAATTACCCCGATTTGACGCACAGTCCTGATTTGGACGCACAGCCATCGTTCGCCCACGAAGCCCATGCTTGCGTTACCTGTAACACTTGGTCCCGGTGAGGAATCGAACCACGGACGACTCGCCCGGGTGTTCACAGTGGCACTGCTAGCTGTCGATTCCATTCTCCCTGCCGGGGTTTTCTAGCGGGCCTTGGGGTTTCCATACACTGACCGTGCGATCGCTGTTTAGATATTAGGATGGGCGGAGTCGAAAAGAGAAGGGAAGGAGGGTGTGGCAAAATAATAGGCAGCGAGGTTACAAATTAGTTGTTAGGCATTAGAAAGAACCAAAAATAGTGTCCATAGGTTTTCTAGACTATAAATGCACTTTTCGTTACAATTTACCAAATTTGTTATTAGCATTGAGCTGTATACTTCCGAGGGAGCTGAGATGGTATTTGGTATGTTTCGTGGGCCCAATGAGCAGGGGTAATAATGACACAGCGCCTTGGGTACCAGTTCTGGTAGATACGTGCGCTATATAACAATTCTTTATTATTATTACTAATTATTATTATTACTAATTATTATTATTATTTATACTATAGAAATTTTTTTTTTTTTTTTATGTTTTGTTTCAAGAACAAAAAATGTGTTTTATATTTCATTGAGACTTGACAGGCTGTGCCATTTTACGTGCAAACGGGACTGGTCCATTAACGTGTAGGAACGTCGATGTACACTCTTGGGATTGTACGTCCACACTTTTATGACATTACTAAAGTTGCATTATTAAAAAAAAAAAAAAAAAAAAAAAAAAAAGCAACAAAAAAAGCAAAATAAATGAATAAAACGTGTTCATGCAAAAATAAAGAAAAATGCGTCGTTTTGAAAAAAAAAAAAAAAAAAAATGGTTAAAATTAGAATGTGGTTTTAAAATGTGGTTAGATAGTCGAACGAAATTATTATTTATTTTCGTTGAGATTTAACAGAGAATGTTTTTGAAATTAAATTTGGGGGAAAAGAAAAACACAAATCTTGTCAGTATTTTTATTTGTATATGTCACATTCAAACTTGTAGGGCCTAACATTCTGTACTTGCAAATAAACAAAATTTCTCAAACAACGAAATAAAAAAAATTAAAAAAGATTCACAATGCAACATTCATTCATATCACAAACAGTATTTTCAATGGCCCCAAAAAGTTAAACAATTACTGATTAAACTTAAAGGTAGAATACACCATTTGCAAAAATCTAAGAATTTTACTACTAAATTATTAAGAAATATTTTACTTAATATGTGAAAGTAAACACTGATACTAGGCATTCAGCAAAATGATTCTAGCTAAATATTCATTTTTATCAAAATAAAATTGCAATCGCCGAATGACGCTCATAATTTTTTTTGGGGGGAAAAACTGCCTGACGATGGTTAAAAAATAACGCTTTTTTTCTTGCTTTTTTCGGCATTCATGATTGTAAAACTTCAGACAGGTCAGTTAAACAATATTTACTATAAAATACAACCCCCAAAATCCACTAATTCCTGATAATTCAAGCAATTACCAATGGTGTATCCTACCTTTACATCCACCCATTCCTAATAATTCAAGCAATTACCAATGGTGTATCCTAGCTTTACATCCACCCATTCCTGATAATTCAAGCAATTACCAATGGTGTATCCTACCTTTACATCCACCCATTCCTGATAATTCAAGCAATCACCAATGGTGTATCCTACCTTTACATCCACCCATTCCTGATAATTCAAGCAATTACCAATGGTGTATCCTACCTTTACATCCACCCATTCCTGATAATTCAAGCAATTACCAATGGTGTATCCTACCTTTACACCCACCCATTGCTGATAATTCAAGCAATTACCAATGGTGTATCCTTCCTTTACATCCACCCATTCCTGATAATTCAAGCAATTACCAATGGTGTATCCTACCTTTACATCCACCCATTCCTGATAATTCAAGCAATTACCAATGGTGTATCCTACCTTTACATCCACCCATTCCTGATAATTCAAGCAATTACCAATGGTGTATCCTTCCTTTACATCCACCCATTCCTGATAATTCAAGCAATTACCAATGGTGTATCCTACCTTTACATCCACCCATTCCTGATAATTCAAGCAATTACCAATGGTGTATCCTACCTTTACATCCACCCATTCCTGATAATTCAAGCAATTACCAATGGTGTATCCTACCTTTACATCCACCCATTCCTGATAATTCAAGCAATTACCAATGGTGTATCCTACCTTTACATCCACCCATTCCTGATAATTCAAGCAATTACCAATGGTGTATCCTACCTTTACATCCACCCATTCCTGATAATTCAAGCAATTACCAATGGTGTATCCTACCTTTACATCCACCCATTCCTGATAATTCAAGCAATTACCAATGGTGTATCCTACCTTTACATCCATCCATTCCTGATAATTCAAGCAATTACCAATGGTGTATCCTACCTTTACATCCACCCATTCCTGATAATTCAAGCAATTACCAATGGTGTATCCTACCTTTACATCCACCCATTCCTGATAATTCAAGCAATTACCAATGGTGTATCCTACCTTTACATCCACCCATTCCTGATAATTCAAGCAATAGGCCATTTTCGTGTGGAATTTGAATAATATCTGGTACACTGACTTGTTCACACAGCTTGGCACAGTTTACATTTAAACTCTCCAGACCAAAGACACTGTTGCTATATCACATTATTCGGGGCAAGCCTTACGCTAGCAACCCCCGGCTCTGGAATGGTCTGGTGTCTTTGTACCATTCTCAACCATTGTGAACAATGTATTGGTGCTGAGCGTCTCTAACGTAACTATGCAAGAGCTTGCCCCGAATCACGTGATATAGCAACAGTGTAGTTGGTCTGGATAATTTAAAGTCAAACTGTGCCAAGCTGTGTGTTCTTGTATCGTATTACAATCGAGGATCGAAACACAAAAGAGAACAAAGGGAACAAAGGATCCTCGAAGGACGGTTTGCTTGTCCGAATTCGGTCCTCGATCGTTCGGGCAAGCGCTAAGTAATGGGGTTAGGGTATAGTAAAGGAACAAAAGAAAACACAATATCGATCCTAGGTCGTTATGTGGTTCACGACTATGTACAAGTCAGTGTACCAGATATTATTTAAATTCCACACGCAAATGGTCAATTACTAATGGTGTATTCTACCTTTCAAGTCCTAGGCGTTTATTTGTGGGTAGAGTACACCGTACTACAAAACACTACAGTTACTTCATCGGTGTAACGTACCTGGAAGCTGTGAAGATATGCGTATCGTTCGTCGCTATGGAGTTAATCGGACTAGTGTGCGCTTTCATTTCCCCGATCAGCGAGCAATCCCAGATGTGCCACAGCTTCAGGTAGCCTCCACGGCAGCCGCTAAGCAGAATGTCGCGTCCGGGCAAGAAGTCCAGCGCGCAGATCCAGTCCTTGTGAGCGCTGTTGATAGTCTGGAGACAAAGGTTAAAGTACAAGCGCTAAAATATCGGCGGTGATCTCACAAAGCGACAACAACCCTCAAAGATTTGGGGGTTTTTCCGAGTTGGAGTTTTAGTAATAGAAGAAAAATGTGGTTATGTTGGTTTTAAACAAGTATGTTTAAAACTTGCTCATGGCATAGGGCTGAAGAGTGTTAACCCCAGAGTTGTATTCGAGTCCCTGCAAGTCCTAGCACAAGTCCCAGCACAAGTCCTAGCACAAGTCCTTGCACAAGTCCTTGCACAAGTCCTTGCACGAGTCCCAGCACAAGTCCTAGCACAAGTCCCTGCACAAGTCCCAGCACAAGTCCCTGCACGAGTCCCAGCACAAGTCCCTGCACAAGTCCAGCACAAGTCCCAGCACAAGTCCTTGCACAAGTCCTAGCACAAGTCCTAGCACAAGTCCAGTCATGAAGCCAGTCATAAGTAACTAGTTGAACAATGACAGAGGAATGCTTTTGTCAAAGCTCATTTGGAATAGCTTGTGATTTGACTTGGAACTGGAGGACTTGTGATGGACTTGTGATGGACTTGCAGGGACTTGTAGGGACTTGTGATGGACTTGCGGGGACTAACAGGGACCAACAGGGACCAACAGGGACTTACAGGGACTTACAGGGACTTGTGATGGACTTGCAGGGACTAACAGGGACTTGCAGGGACTAACAGGGACTTACAGGGACTTGTGATGGACTTGTGATGGACTTGTGATGGACTTGCAGGGACTTACAGGGACTTGTGATGGACTTGCAGGGACTTGTGATGGACTTGCAGGGTCTTGTGATGGACTTGCAGGGACTTACAGGGACTTGTGATGGACTTGCAGGGACTTACAGGGACTTGTGGTGGACTTGCAGGGTCTTGTGGTGGACTTGCAGGGACTTACAGGGACTTGTGATGGACTTGCAGGGACTTACAGGGACTTGTGATGGACTAACAGGGACTTGTGATGGACTTGCAGGGACTAGCAGGGACTTGTAGTGGACTTGCAGGGACTTACAGGGACTTGTGATGGACTTGCAGGGACTAACAGGGACTTGTGATGGACTTGCAGGGACTAGCAGGGACTTGTGGTGGACTTGCAGGGACTTACAGGGACTTGTGATGGACTTGCAGGGACTTACAGGGACTTGTGGTGGACTTGCAGGGACTTACAGGGACTTGTGATGGACTTGCAGGGACTAACAGGGACTTACAGGGACTAACAGGGACAAACAGGGACTTGTGATGAACTTGCAGGGACTTACATGGACTTGCAGGGACTTGTGATGGACTTGTGATGGACTTGCAGGGACTTGTGATGGACTTGCAGGGACTAGCAGGGACTTACATGGACTTACAGGGACTTACAAGGATTTACAGGGACTTACAGGGACTTGTGATGAACTTGTGATGGACTTGCAGGGACTTACAGGGACTTGCAGGGACTTGTGATGGACTTGACTACATCCCTGGTTAACCCTCTTATGCAGAGGTCACTATTTGAGTCAGTTGGTCAGCAGCACAAAGACACACAGCTGTGTCTATTTGTGCATTGCACTAAGTACTCCTCAGAGGGATAATCAGATTAAAGTTTGTGCTGTCCAACCGCATTTGTATTTCCTTATCAATGCAGAAATGAGATTTTATAATATTTTCTTGTCCTATACCTTGACCTGTTGATTCTTTGCCAGATCCCATTTCTTGATGCAAGCGTCCCGGGATCCGCTGAACAGCAGCTGTTTGCTGATGGCGATGGACTGGATTCCGTCGTAGTGCGGCGGGTCCAAGTTGTGTTTGGCCGTCAAACACCCAGAGGCGGCACTAGGTACCTCAAACACCTGCAAGTATACGGTCATAACACCAGTGGTGGATAGAAGGGGGTAGGGGGTGGGGGGGGGGGGGGGGGGGGGGGGTAGGGGGTGGGGGGGGGGGGGGGTGGGTAGGGGAGTTGCAACCCCTCTGCTAAGCAAAGTTTACTTCATTGCCAAAAAAAAAAGATTTTTAAAAATCCGAAAATCGGTAGTATCGATGTACATGTGTTACGTAATTTTAGAGAAAAGTGGCCAGAAATCACCTCAGATTGCACCACAGAGAATCTACAATCCCAAATTTTCCGGGGCCCCTAACCAGTTCGCACCGGATGACGTATATAAACGCAAAGTTTTCCCCAGATTCAAAACGGATGACGCATAAACACGCCACGAGCACGACCGGAAATGTCCGTCAGCAGCGAGCAAGGACTGGAAATGCGTGGGTGTGCTTCCCGGTACCATCGGCCTGAACCCGCCTCGGATCGAGTTTCGTTAACAAATGATCCCGCGCGTCGGCTCGGTGATGTTGAAAAAATCCCGGCGCTAACTGGTAAACCGAGCCCCGAACCCCACAATGTAATTTGCTTCGAGCTAGGCGCTCGCTGGAGTCAAGTTTGGTAGGTCAATGGTACAACCCCGTCTAATGGTACAACCTCTCTAAAATGAAAGGCTAGACTCGGCCCTGAGCACAATTACCTAAAATAGACTCTAGGCCGTTCTTTACCTTGATGTAATGGTCCTTAGAGCCGGCCAACACATAGTCACAGTCCTCCTGAGTATCCACGGCAACGCACATAATGGCCGCCGACGGTCCGCCGAAGAGTTTACAGACGGATTGGAAACTATAGAGACAAAAAAAACACAAAATCACTTAGAATTTGTTTTAGATAATTCGACAATAAAAAAATGTCGTGGTGTAGCATCCTGTGTGTATTGAAACTCACTTGGTCAGGGACCAGACTCTGATGATATTCCCCGCTGCGGCGTAGAGTCTGGTGCCGGTTTTGTTGACGGCGATGTCGTTGATCTGCGTCTCTCCCGCCGGCATGGCAACGGTACGCGATGAGCTGTTCGCGGCACTACAGTCTAGGACATGTCCCGATGAACTGGATTCATAAATTACCCAAAAAGTACAACTTTAAAAAAAATAGTTTGTAGGCATACCAAAGATAACAAATATGATGCGATCTGTGCAAAAAGGAGTTCTTTACGTCATCTTAAAGCCGATTTTATCCTCTTTCTAGTGCTTTTTAAATCATCTCTAGGATCTCTACATCAAAAGTTACGTTAAAATAAACGTCGATTATTGGCGATGCGAATTTCTGAGAAAACAGCGTTTAACGATAGGGTACCAGAATAGCAATGAAAAATCAATTAAAAAATAATAATAATAAAACAAAAAAAATTATTATTTTTTATTATTTTTCATTATTTTGTTTTAATTTTTTTTTTTGCTTTTATGGGACTTGCAACTTGGCGACATCCGACGGGTTTTCACAGATCGCATCACAAATATCAACAAATCTACAAAATACATTTTTAAAAATCTCCCATTATTCATTATTTTGCAGTTTTCTCCACTATTCCCTGTGCCCAGTTCTGTCTCATTTAGCCAGAACGCCTAACATGCCTCACATTTTTGCAGAGCGATCACATTGTTTTGGCGATGATCCCTTACCTTAACGTCTTAATACATTTGCCCGGTTCACGGATATCCCAGACGCGGATGTACGCAGTCGACACGCTGAACACCAATCCACGTTCCTCGCTGTAACGGACGGTGCCTACATTGTTGGGATGACCGGAGAGAGTGCACAGTTCCTGGCCAGTCTCGAGTTTCCAAATCTTCACCGTTCGATCTGCGTAATATTTTTAAAAAGGGGACGTCAGGTTGGCGTAGCGGTTCTTTCCTCGCCTTCCACCCGGGTTCGAACCCCACCTGGGCCAATAAAATGTAGATTGGTTTTCAGTCCCTGCCTGACTCGTGGGTTTTCCCCAGGGTATTTTTCTGGGGTTTTCCTCCCACCTCTAATAAAACTGTACCTTCTTCTCATTGTCTTCTCTCTACAGGTTTCTTCAGGCTTACGAGCTACAGTGCCTAGAGCGCTTTTGAGGGATCCTTGGTTTTATTACCAGAAAGAATTAATTAGCGAATAGCAGTGCGAGGACCCGGTCATTACTGCGTGATAATGACCGGGTTGGGGGATGACCGCTGGTAATGGACCGAGCCGAAGTCCGGGCTAAGCCAAAAAACAGCTGATTATCAATCAAAAACAATAAAGATCCCGTGAAAATTTGGTCTGTAACCTTGTTTTTGCCAAGGACAAATGTGACCCAGCACGAGTAAATGAGACACTTTAAGGCAAAAATGAAAATTGAGATTTTGATTTCACCATTTAAAGCTTGTTTAGCTATAAATGATGAAATCAAAATCTCAATTTTCATTTTTGCCTCAAAGTGTCTCATTTACTCGTGCTGGGTCACAAATGTTCATGCTAAGCAATTTTTGTGTGCTTAGCAGCTCTTTGAAATTGACCCCAGGTGAGACAAGCTTCAACATCGATCGGGGAAATCCAAGAAAGAACACAAAGATCGCGGTGAGATTGAAGTTACGTTAGAGGTCACAGAAGACGTGACAGATGCGACAGATGGAGGGAGTACAAAGACGAAAAGGTCATCTTCGAATTCTAACCGTGACCTTTACGCTAGAAACTTTAATACACGGTCTATTCCTGGACTATTTCTCTCACCTTTTGATCCGCTAAACAGGAGATCGTTGGTAGCTTGTACAGAGAGCACTGCCTTCGTGTGACCTTCAGCGGTGTACGTACAGACTAACGGAGTCTTGCCTTGCGGCTTAGCAGCTACGGCAGTGATCATTCCTCTACAATAAACCCCGACACACGGCGTTATCAAACAAACTACACGAACAACGTCGGCTAAACAAGACAGCTAGCCATTGTATCGAGCATCGCTTGCTTTCAAAATGACCTACAAATGACCTTTGACCTGTGTGTGACCTTTAATACCATCACATTTCCATATTGAATCCACGACCCAAGTTTGAATGCATTTAAACTTTACGTTTTCAAATCAGATTTTTGTTTTTTTACAATTCCAGTCTTTTTTCGGGACTTGACCTCAATTGACCTTTGACCCAGCCGTGATATGAAGGTTACCCTATTGCATCCATAACCCAAGTTTGATGGAAATTGGATTTTACGTTTTCAAATCAGTTTTTTAGTTTTTTTGACAATTTTTGTTTATTTTGGAACTTGACCTCAATTGACCTTTGACCCAGCCGTGATATGAAGGTTACCCTGTTGCATCCATGACCCAAGTTTAACTGGAATACGACTTCAACTTTGTGTGTATATATATATATAAGACAAATTGTTCGAAACTTTAACAAAAATGAAACATACATAATAATATTTGTTACAATAGCCTCAGAGCATTTTTGTACGCAAAGAGCAAAATATATACGCAAGACTTACATTTTGAAATAAAATAACACCACAAAATTAAAGTTTTAATCTTAAAGGTAGAATACACTATTGGTAATTGCTTGACTTATCATGAATGGGTGTATTTGGGGGTTGAATTTTATAGTAAATACTATTGTATTTTATAGTTTAACTGACCTGTCCAAAGTTTTACAATCATGGATGCTGAGAAAAGCAACCGGCGTCGGGCAGTGGTTCTTATATTGTTTTTGTTTTATTCGCGATCGCCGGCCGGCGATCGTGATGCGTGAATTCAATTTTTCGGAACAATTACAACATATCTAGCGCAATCATTTTGCTGGATGCCTACAATCATTATTTACTTTCAAATAAGTACTATTTCTTAATAATTCAGTAGTAAAAAAATCATTGTCTGCAAATGGTTTATCCTACTTTAACGTTCTTTACACATTAGCAAAAAAAATGTACCACATCACAGTCAAAGGAACACAGAACAATTACATTGACAACGAGTGAAGGGCAACACACCGTAAAATGGCAAATAATTAAATAAATAAAGGAATACAAATGTGGTTGGCCAATTTTAAACAAGAATGTTTCAAACTGGCTCATTAAATCAAAACGTTTCGGTCGAAAAGTCAAAACAAGTCAAAGATTAAAAATTTCCAACGATTTTCTTTAACAATTTCTCTTTAAGTGAAAACACCCCTCCAGCTAAATAATGGAACATCCAGTTCGCGAGTAAGAGGTAAACAACTCTACTTATGGACATTAACGCGCGCGTCGCGAAGATGCAGATGTGGTGAATGCGTTCAGAATTTTAGACCATGAATACAGACTCACTGGAAAGTATCGCGCATGCATTGTGAACGTTCAACTAATAAAACCTATTTCATAGGTGTCCAAATTTCATGTGACACTTGAAAAGCGTTTGAAACCAGCCAGCCAGGTCTTTATCATTCGTTTAAAACTTGCCATGTGACGGGCTCTCGACCAATAGGAATGGGTAAACTATCTCAGGTATTTATGAATGAAGAATGAAGATTGAATGAAGTGTGGTTGAGATTGAAGTCGGATTTTTAAAAACTGCACCAAACAATTGAACTGTAACCAAAATCAATGACCTCCATTGACCTCTAGATGACCTTTGAACTCAAATGTCTGAGGTCATCAGACCCTCCACCCCTTCAACAATTATTGTCACCAGCTTTGGTTCAGATTCAAGTCTGACCTTCCATGACTTTCCAACGGTTTCCACTGAACAGTTAACCCAACCAAAATATACCGCACAAGGTATCTTCATCCCGACACACCGACAACTACCTGTACACACAGTTTTACCATAGAGACCGACGGTACCCTATTGTGTTTCCCTTTGTTCCTGTACTGTAACCTAACCCCTTAGACTTAGCGTAAACTTTAACGCACAATGACAAAATTCAACAAAAGAACAATGGCCGAGGACTGAAAGGATCGCTTGTTCGCCTTTTGTGCTTCTGTCGTCGAGGGTTACGTAGAACATGAACATATTCGTACAGACATTAAAAAAACTATCAAGATACCCCCTTTTGGCTTTGAAAGCCAGAGGGATAGAGGTCAAAAACACAGCGAGCAAATATGATTCTTTATCACAACTTACTCGTCATCCTCTTCCGTTTGTCTACTGTAAGATATTATTGGGAGTAAAACAGGATTAGTAAACTTACGGGATTAGTAAACTTACGGGATTAATAAACAGGATAAGTAAACGGGATTATGTAAACACTAGAAATAAGCATGGTGTGAACAAAAATGAACGTCCTTCAAATGTTTGCTTGCAAAATGCCGACTTTCAGCTTAATTTGTGGTAGCACGTCACAATTGTGGTAAAATGCCTTGCCCTGAAACACAAGCACCCTGTCGAAGTGCGCACACACGTCAGATAACAGTGGCCCGTTAATAATGAAGACTCGACTCACCTTCCGTTGCGAGCTGCGGCAGGTGAGTTACTCTGCGTGAGTCGCGAGAAGACGTTATCGCTCCGGCCTTTCATAGGAGGGGGGGAGCTGGGCGGGGAGGGGTCAGGGGTGTGCTCGCTGCAAGACAAAAATAATAAACAACGTCTTAGATGCACTGCAATGCTTTGTTTAATAATAATAATAATAATAATAATACTGGATTGTTATATAGCGCACGTAAACTCAAGACGCTGTGTCATTATAACCCCTGCTCATTGGGCCAATGAAACATCCCAAACATCATCTCAGCTCCCTGGGGAGTATACAGCTCGATGCTGCCATTTCGGCGCAAAGCAGCTAATAACAACCATCTCTGCCTTCGCAGGTACCCATTTACTCCTGGGTGGAGAGAAGCAATGAGTGGCAAAGTGCCTTGCCCAAGGGCACACGCACAGTCCCAGGCCGGACTCGAACCCACAACCTATAGCTTTACCCACAGACGGCATGCACACTGGTTTCCTCGTCGATTATGCGGCGGGAACCAGTCTATCCCGTGAGTAACAACATTATTGGGGTGGTCGTTTTCCCAGAGGACTGGTACCCGGACTACTTACACAGAGCCAGTGGGAGTGGAGTAGGTGACGGGCTGGGGTTGATGTATGATGGTGTACAACTTCCTTCGTTGGCCTGGCCTGCATGGTTGGGAAAGAACAACGCACAGAGAATTTTGCCAATGGTATCTCTCCCCGCTCTGTGCCTTATCCACTATTAACCCTCCGAGAGTTGTTTACTGCAAGTCAGTGGTACAGGCCAATGCACTCCAGCTGCAGAGCATTGGGGGATTCTTTGCATTACCAGAGAACTGATTAACCCTTGCTCTATGAGAGTTGTTTACTGCAAGTCAGTGGTACAGGCCAATGCACTCCAGCTGCAGAGCATTGGGGGATTCTTTGCATTACCAGAGAACTGATTAACCCTTGCTCTATGAGAGTTGTTTACTGCAAGTCAGTGGTACAGGCCAATGCACTCCAGCTGCAGAGCATTGGGGGATTCTTTGCATTACCAGAGAACTGATTAACCCTTGCTCTACGAGAGTTGTTTACTGCAAGTCAGTGGTACAGGCCAATGCACTCCAGCTGCAGAGCATTGGGGGATTCTTTGCATTACCAGAGAACTGATTAACCCTTGCTCTACGAGAGTTGTTTACTGCATGTCTTTGGTTTAGGGGGAAGTGGGTGGGTGTGTAAACAAAAGCAAGGGTTAAGAAAGGGGTGTGCAGAATCCCGATTTAATAAATACCCCTTTTTAAAATTGTGAGATTATGACGTTTGTAACCAGTTTGCGCCGTGATTATTTTGACATTGACTGTCAGGCGCGATAACGAACCTCGATCCGAGACAGGTTCAGGCCCGCATCTGTGGGTAGCACACCCTGATATTACCGGCGATCACTTACTACGAGCCGGTCGCAGACAGACATTTCCGGCCTTGCTCGTGACGTGTTCATCCATCATTCGTTTTGAACTTGTCGCGACACAAACTAGTTAACACTCTTGGAGACGCATAGCAACGCATTCCTCGCGTGTTAAAAACGTCATATCCTGCATCACCGCAGTCGACAATTGTTAAACGTTCACAATTTGAATCCACTCCTTGCCTGTCTGTTTCTCTCCTGGCGGCCGTCAGCCGTGGCGGCGGGATGATGACGGTCCCCGCATCCGACGCCAAACTGGACTCATCCCCCGATGCCTCGTTAGATTCAACCAAGGGGAGGAGGGTACACGCGTCTGCGGTCAGTAAATCCTTAGGTGCTGCGTACAGGAGCTCTTCTGGCGTAGCTGTGCGACGCCGCGCCTAAGTCAAGAAAACAAGGATGTGCCTGAAACATTTTTATGATTGCCCTATTTGTGACATGAATACGATAATTCAAAATCAGGCGGAATTGGGCAGAGCTACGAAATGGAGAAAAAGCTACAGAATGGGGTGATGATTTGATGAGATTGGGTGATGATTTGATGAGAACCTTTGATGATTTGTGGTGCTACTTAACCCTAACCCCCTAGGCTCTCGCACTAGAAAGCATAGCAAACCTAACAAACTTTGACAACTGCACACAGGTTCAGTAGTTAACCCTAATCCCCTAGGCTCTCGCACTAGAAAGCATACCAAACCTAACAAACTTCAACAACTGCACACAGGTTCAGTAGTTAACCCTAACCCCCTAGGCTCTCGCACTAGAAAGCATACCAAACCTAACAAACTTCAACAACTGCACAGGTCCAGTAGTTAACCCTAACCCCCTAGGCTCTCGCACTAGAAAGCATACCAAACCTAACAAACTTCAACAACTGCACACAGGTTCAGTAGTTAACCCTAACCCCCTAGGCTCTCACACTAGAAAGCATACCAAACCTAACAAACTTCAACAACTGCACACAGGTTCAGTAGTTAACCCTTACCCCCTAGGCTCTCACACTAGAAAGCATACCAAACCTAACAAACTTCAACAACTGCACACAGGTTCAGTACTTAACCCTAACCCCCCAGGCTCTCGCACTAGAAAGCATACCAAACCTAACAAACTTCAACAACTGCACACAGGTTCAGTAGTTAACCCTAACCCCCTAGGCTCTCGCACTAGAAAGCATATCAAACCTAACAAACTTTAACAACTGCACACAGGTCCAGTAGTTAACCCTAACCCCCTAGGCTCTCTCACTAGAAAGCATACCAAACCTAACAAACTTCAACAACTGCACACAGGTTCAGTAGTTAACCCTAACCCCCTAGGCTCTCGCACTAGAAAGCATACCAAACCTAACAAACTTCAACAACTGCACACAGGTTCAGTAGTTAACCCTAACCCCCTAGGCTCTCGCACTAGAAAGCATACCAAACCTAACAAACTTCAACAACTGCACACAGGTTCAGTAGTTAACCCTAACCCCCTAGGTTCTCGCACTAGAAAGCATACCAAACCTAACAAACTTCAACAACTGCACACAGGTTCAGTAGTTAACCCTAACCCCCTAGGCTCTCTCACTAGAAAGCATACCAAACCTAACAAACTTCAACAACTGCACACAGGTTCAGCCCCCTAGGTTCTCGCACTAGAAAGCATACCAAACCTAACAAACTTCAACAACTGCACACAGGTTCAGTAGTTAACCCTAACCCTCTAGGCTCTCGCACTAGAAAGCATACCAAACCTAACAAACTTCAACAACTGCACACAGGTTCAGTAGTTAACCCTAACCCTCTAGGCTCTCGCACTAGAAAGCATACCAAACCTAACAAACTTCAACAACTGCACACAGGTCCAGTAGTTAACCCTAACCCCCTAGGCTCTCGCACTAGAAAGCATACCAAACCTAACAAACTTCAACAACTGCACACAGGTCCAGTAGTTAACCCTAACCCCCTAGGCTCTCGCACTAGAAAGCATACCAAACCTAACAAACTGCACACAGGTCCAGTAGTTAACCCTAACCCCCCAGGCTCTCGCACTAGAAAGCATACCAAACCTAACAAACTTCAACAACTGCACACAGGTTCAGTAGTTAACCCTAACCCTCTAGGCTCTCGCACTAGAAAGCATACCAAACCTAACAAACTTCAACAACTGCACACAGGTTCAGTAGTTAACCCTAACCCCCTAGGTTCTCGCACTGGAAAGCATACCAAACCTAACAAACTTCAACAACTGCACACAGGTTCAGTAGTTAACCCTAACCCTCTAGGCTCTCGCACTAGAAAGCATACCAAACCTAACAAACTTCAACAACTGCACACAGGTCCAGTAGTTAACCCTAACCCCCTAGGCTCTCTCACTAGAAAGCATACCAAACCTAACAAACTTCAACAACTGCACACAGGTTCAGTAGTTAACCCTAACCCTCTAGGCTCTCGCACTAGAAAGCATACCAAACCTAACAAACTTCAACAACTGCACACAGGTTCAGTAGTTAACCCTAACCCTCTAGGTTCTCGCACTAGAAAGCATCCCAAACCTAACAAACTTCAACAACTGCACACAGGTTCAGCCCCCTAGGTTCTCGCACTAGAAAGCATACCAAACCTAACAAACTTCAACAACTGCACACAGGTTCAGTAGTTAACCCTAACCCTCTAGGCTCTCGCACTAGAAAGCATACCAAACCTAACAAACTTCAACAACTGCACACAGGTCCAGTAGTTAACCCTAACCCCCTAGGCTCTCGCACTAAAAAGCATACCAAACCTAACAAACTTCAACAACTGCACACAGGTCCAGTAGTTAACCCTAACCCCCTAGGCTCTCGCACTAGAAAGCATACCAAACCTAACAAACTTCAACAACTGCACACAGGTTCAGTAGTTAACCCTAACCCCCTAGGTTCTCGCACTAGAAAGCATACCAAACCTAACAAACTTCAACAACTGCACACAGGTTCAGTAGTTAACCCTATAACCCCCTAGGCTCTCTCACTAGAAAGCATACCAAACCTAACAAACTTCAACAACTGCACACAGGTTCAGTAGTTAACCCTAACCCTCTAGGCTCTCGCACTAGAAAGCATACCAAACCTAACAAACTTCAACAACTGCACACAGGTTTAGTAGTTAACCCTAACCCCCTAGGCTCTCTCACTAGAAAGCATACCAAACCTAACAAACTTCAACAATTGCACACAGGTTCAGTAGTTAACCCTAACCCTCTAGGTTCTCGCACTAGAAAGCATCCCAAACCTAACAAACTTCAACAACTGCACACAGGTTCAGCCCCCTAGGTTCTCGCACTAGAAAGCATACCAAACCTAACAAACTTCAACAACTGCACACAGGTTCAGTAGTTAACCCTAACCCCCTAGGCTCTCGCACTAGAAAGCATAGCAAACCTAACAAACTTTGACAACTGCACACAGGTTCAGTAGTTAACCCTAATCCCCTAGGCTCTCGCACTAGAAAGCATACCAAACCTAACAAACTTCAACAACTGCACACAGGTTCAGTAGTTAACCCTAACCCCCTAGGCTCTCGCACTAGAAAGCATACCAAACCTAACAAACTTCAACAACTGCACAGGTCCAGTAGTTAACCCTAACCCCCTAGGCTCTCGCACTAGAAAGCATACCAAACCTAACAAACTTCAACAACTGCACACAGGTTCAGTAGTTAACCCTAACCCCCTAGGCTCTCGCACTAGAAAGCATACCAAACCTAACAAACTTCAACAACTGCACACAGGTTCAGTAGTTAACCCTTACCCCCTAGGCTCTCACACTAGAAAGCATACCAAACCTAACAAACTTCAACAACTGCACACAGGTTCAGTACTTAACCCTAACCCCCCCAGGCTCTCGCACTAGAAAGCATACCAAACCTAACAAACTTCAACAACTGCACACAGGTTCAGTAGTTAACCCTAACCCCCTAGGCTCTCGCACTAGAAAGCATATCAAACCTAACAAACTTTAACAACTGCACACAGGTCCAGTAGTTAACCCTAACCCCCTAGGCTCTCTCACTAGAAAGCATACCAAACCTAACAAACTTCAACAACTGCACACAGGTTCAGTAGTTAACCCCAACCCCCTAGGCTCTCGCACTAGAAAGCATACCAAACCTAACAAACTTCAACAACTGCACACAGGTTTAGTAGTTAACCCTAACCCCCTAGGCTCTCTCACTAGAAAGCATACCAAACCTAACAAACTTCAACAACTGCACACAGGTTCAGTAGTTAACCCTAACCCTCTAGGTTCTCGCACTAGAAAGCATCCCAAACCTAACAAACTTCAACAACTGCACACAGGTTCAGCCCCCTAGGTTCTCGCACTAGAAAGCATACCAAACCTAACAAACTTCAACAACTGCACACAGGTTCAGTAGTTAACCCTAACCCCCTAGGCTCTCGCACTAGAAAGCATACCAAACCTAACAAACTTCAACAACTGCACACAGGTTCAGTAGTTAACCCTAACCCCCTAGGTTCTCGCACTAGAAAGCATACCAAACCTAACAAACTTCAACAACTGCACACAGGTTCAGTAGTTAACCCTATAACCCCCTAGGCTCTCTCACTAGAAAGCATACCAAACCTAACAAACTTCAACAACTGCACACAGGTTCAGTAGTTAACCCTAACCCCCTAGGCTCTCTCACTAGAAAGCATACCAAACCTAACAAACTTCAACAACTGCACACAGGTTCAGCCCCCTAGGTTCTCGCACTAGAAAGCATACCAAACCTAACAAACTTCAACAACTGCACACAGGTTCAGTAGTTAACCCTAACCCTCTAGGCTCTCGCACTAGAAAGCATACCAAACCTAACAAACTTCAACAACTGCACACAGGTCCAGTAGTTAACCCTAACCCCCTAGGCTCTCGCACTAGAAAGCATACCAAACCTAACAAACTGCACACAGGTCCAGTAGTTAACCCTAACCCCCCAGGCTCTCGCACTAGAAAGCATACCAAACCTAACAAACTTCAACAACTGCACACAGGTTCAGTAGTTAACCCTAACCCTCTAGGCTCTCGCACTAGAAAGCATACCAAACCTAACAAACTTCAACAACTGCACACAGGTTCAGTAGTTAACCCTAACCCCCTAGGTTCTCGCACTGGAAAGCATACCAAACCTAACAAACTTCAACAACTGCACACAGGTTCAGTAGTTAACCCTAACCCTCTAGGCTCTCGCACTAGAAAGCATACCAAACCTAACAAACTTCAACAACTGCACACAGGTCCAGTAGTTAACCCTAACCCCCTAGGCTCTCTCACTAGAAAGCATACCAAACCTAACAAACTTCAACAACTGCACACAGGTTCAGTAGTTAACCCTAACCCTCTAGGCTCTCGCACTAGAAAGCATACCAAACCTAACAAACTTCAACAACTGCACACAGGTTTAGTAGTTAACCCTAACCCCCTAGGCTCTCTCACTAGAAAGCATACCAAACCTAACAAACTTCAACAACTGCACACAGGTTCAGTAGTTAACCCTAACCCTCTAGGTTCTCGCACTAGAAAGCATCCCAAACCTAACAAACTTCAACAACTGCACACAGGTTCAGCCCCCTAGGTTCTCGCACTAGAAAGCATACCAAACCTAACAAACTTCAACAACTGCACACAGGTTCAGTAGTTAACCCTAACCCTCTAGGCTCTCGCACTAGAAAGCATACCAAACCTAACAAACTTCAACAACTGCACACAGGTCCAGTAGTTAACCCTAACCCCCTAGGCTCTCGCACTAAAAAGCATACCAAACCTAACAAACTTCAACAACTGCACACAGGTCCAGTAGTTAACCCTAACCCCCTAGGCTCTCGCACTAGAAAGCATACCAAACCTAACAAACTTCAACAACTGCACACAGGTTCAGTAGTTAACCCTAACCCCCTAGGTTCTCGCACTAGAAAGCATACCAAACCTAACAAACTTCAACAACTGCACACAGGTTCAGTAGTTAACCCTATAACCCCCTAGGCTCTCTCACTAGAAAGCATACCAAACCTAACAAACTTCAACAACTGCACACAGGTTCAGTAGTTAACCCTAACCCTCTAGGCTCTCGCACTAGAAAGCATACCAAACCTAACAAACTTCAACAACTGCACACAGGTTTAGTAGTTAACCCTAACCCCCTAGGCTCTCTCATTAGAAAGCATACCAAACCTAACAAACTTCAACAACTGCACACAGGTTCAGTAGTTAACCCTAACCCTCTAGGTTCTCGCACTAGAAAGCATCCCAAACCTAACAAACTTCAACAACTGCACACAGGTTCAGCCCCCTAGGTTCTCGCACTAGAAAGCATACCAAACCTAACAAACTTCAACAACTGCACACAGGTTCAGTAGTTAACCCTAACCCTCTAGGCTCTCGCACTAGAAAGCATACCAAACCTAACAAACTTCAACAACTGCACACAGGTCCAGTAGTTAACCCTAACCCCCCAGGCTCTCGCACTAGAAAGCATACCAAACCTAACAAACTTCAACAACTGCACACAGGTTCAGTAGTTAACCCTAACCCTCTAGGCTCTCGCACTAGAAAGCATACCAAACCTAACAAACTTCAACAACTGCACACAGGTTCAGTAGTTAACCCTAACCCCCTAGGTTCTCGCACTGGAAAGCATACCAAACCTAACAAACTTCAACAACTGCACACAGGTTCAGTAGTTAACCCTAACCCTCTAGGCTCTCGCACTAGAAAGCATACCAAACCTAACAAACTTCAACAACTGCACACAGGTCCAGTAGTTAACCCTAACCCCCTAGGCTCTCGCACTAGAAAGCATACCAAACCTAACAAACTTCAACAACTGCACACAGGTCCAGTAGTTAACCCTAACCCCCTAGGTTCTCGCACTAGAAAGCATACCAAACCTAACAAACTTCAACAACTGCACACAGGTTCAGTAGTTAACCCTATAACCCCCTAGGCTCTCTCACTAGAAAGCATACCAAACCTAACAAACTTCAACAACTGCACACAGGTTCAGTAGTTAACCCTAACCCTCTAGGCTCTCGCACTAGAAAGCATACCAAACCTAACAAACTTCAACAACTGCACACAGGTTTAGTAGTTAACCCTAACCCCCTAGGCTCTCTCACTAGAAAGCATACCAAACCTAACAAACTTCAACAACTGCACACAGGTTCAGTAGTTAACCCTAACCCTCTAGGTTCTCGCACTAGAAAGCATCCCAAACCTAACAAACTTCAACAACTGCACACAGGTTCAGCACTAGAAAGCATACCAAACCTAACAAACTTCAACAACTGCACACAGGTTCAGTAGTTAACCCTAACCCTCTAGGCTCTCGCACTAGAAAGCATACCAAACCTAACAAACTTCAACAACTGCACACAGGTCCAGTAGTTAACCCTAACCCCCTAGGTTCTCGCACTGGAAAGCATACCAAACCTAACAAACTTCAACAACTGCACACAGGTTCAGTAGTTAACCCTAACCCTCTAGGCTCTCGCACTAGAAAGCATACCAAACCTAACAAACTTCAACAACTGCACACAGGTCCAGTAGTTAACCCTAACCCCCTAGGCTCTCGCACTAGAAAGCATACCAAACCTAACAAACTTCAACAACTGCACACAGGTCCAGTAGTTAACCCTAACCCCCTAGGTTCTCGCACTAGAAAGCATACCAAACCTAACAAACTTCAACAACTGCACACAGGTTCAGTAGTTAACCCTATAACCCCCTAGGCTCTCTCACTAGAAAGCATACCAAACCTAACAAACTTCAACAACTGCACACAGGTTCAGTAGTTAACCCTAACCCTCTAGGCTCTCGCACTAGAAAGCATACCAAACCTAACAAACTTCAACAACTGCACACAGGTTTAGTAGTTAACCCTAACCCCCTAGGCTCTCTCACTAGAAAGCATACCAAACCTAACAAACTTCAACAACTGCACACAGGTTCAGTAGTTAACCCTAACCCTCTAGGTTCTCGCACTAGAAAGCATCCCAAACCTAACAAACTTCAACAACTGCACACAGGTTCAGCCCCCTAGGTTCTCGCACTAGAAAGCATACCAAACCTAACAAACTTCAACAACTGCACACAGGTTCAGTAGTTAACCCTATAACCCTCTAGGCTCTCGCACTAGAAAGCATACCAAACCTAACAAACTTCAACAACTGCACACAGGTCCAGTAGTTAACCCTAACCCCCTAGGCTCTCGCACTAGAAAGCATACCAAACCTAACAAACTTCAACAACTGCACACAGGTCCAGTAGTTAACCCTAACCCCCTAGGCTCTCGCACTAGAAAGCATACCAAACCTAACAAACTTCAACAACTGCACACAGGTTCAGTAGTTAACCCTAACCCCCTAGGTTCTCGCACTAGAAAGCATACCAAACCTAACAAACTTCAACAACTGCACACAGGTTCAGTAGTTAACCCTATAACCCCCTAGGCTCTCTCACTAGAAAGCATACCAAACCTAACAAACTTCAACAACTGCACACAGGTTCAGTAGTTAACCCTAAACCTCTAGGCTCTCGCACTAGAAAGCATACCAAACCTAACAAACTTCAACAACTGCACACAGGTTTAGTAGTTAACCCTAACCCCCTAGGCTCTCGCACTAGAAAGCATACCAAACCTAACAAACTTCAACAACTGCACACAGGTTCAGTAGTTAACCCTAACCCTCTAGGTTCTCGCACTAGAAAGCATCCCAAACCTAACAAACTTCAACAACTGCACACAGGTTCAGCCCCCTAGGTTCTCGCACTAGAAAGCATACCAAACCTAACAAACTTCAACAACTGCACACAGGTTCAGTAGTTAACCCTAACCCTCTAGGCTCTCGCACTAGAAAGCATACCAAACCTAACAAACTTCAACAACTGCACACAGGTCCAGTAGTTAACCCTAACCCCCTAGGCTCTCGCACTAGAAAGCATACCAAACCTAACAAACTTCAACAACTGCACACAGGTCCAGTAGTTAACCCTAACCCCCCAGGCTCTCGCACTAGAAAGCATACCAAACCTAACAAACTTCAACAACTGCACACAGGTCCAGTAGTTAACCCTAACCCCCTAGGCTCTCGCACTAGAAAGCATACCAAACCTAACAAACTTCAACAACTGCACACAAGTCCAGTAGTTAACCCTAACCCCCTAGGCTCTCGCACTAGAAAGCATACCAAACCTAACAAACTGCACACAGGTCCAGTAGTTAACCCTAACCCCCCAGGCTCTCGCACTAGAAAGCATACCAAACCTAACAAACTTCAACAACTGCACACAGGTTCAGTAGTTAACCCTAACCCTCTAGGCTCTCGCACTAGAAAGCATACCAAACCTAACAAACTTCAACAACTGCACACAGGTTCAGTAGTTAACCCTAACCCCCTAGGTTCTCGCACTAGAAAGCATACCAAACCTAACAAACTTCAACAACTGCACACAGGTTCAGTAGTTAACCCTAACCCTCTAGGCTCTCGCACTAGAAAGCATACCAAACCTAACAAACTTCAACAACTGCACACAGGTTTAGTAGTTAACCCTAACCCCCTAGGCTCTCTCACTAGAAAGCATACCAAACCTAACAAACTTCAACAACTGCACACAGGTTCAGTAGTTAACCCTAACCCTCTAGGTTCTCGCACTAGAAAGCATCCCAAACCTAACAAACTTCAACAACTGCACACAGGTTCAGCCCCCTAGGTTCTCGCACTAGAAAGCATACCAAACCTAACAAACTTCAACAACTGCACACAGGTTCAGTAGTTAACCCTAACCCTCTAGGCTCTCGCACTAGAAAGCATACCAAACCTAACAAACTTCAACAACTGCACACAGGTCCAGTAGTTAACCCTAACCCCCCAGGCTCTCGCACTAGAAAGCATACCAAACCTAACAAACTTCAACAACTGCACACAGGTTCAGTAGTTAACCCTAACCCTCTAGGCTCTCGCACTAGAAAGCATACCAAACCTAACAAACTTCAACAACTGCACACAGGTTCAGTAGTTAACCCTAACCCCCTAGGTTCTCGCACTGGAAAGCATACCAAACCTAACAAACTTCAACAACTGCACACAGGTTCAGTAGTTAACCCTAACCCTCTAGGCTCTCGCACTAGAAAGCATACCAAACCTAACAAACTTCAACAACTGCACACAGGTCCAGTAGTTAACCCTAACCCCCTAGGCTCTCGCACTAGAAAGCATACCAAACCTAACAAACTTCAACAACTGCACACAGGTCCAGTAGTTAACCCTAACCCCCTAGGTTCTCGCACTAGAAAGCATACCAAACCTAACAAACTTCAACAACTGCACACAGGTTCAGTAGTTAACCCTATAACCCCCTAGGCTCTCTCACTAGAAAGCATACCAAACCTAACAAACTTCAACAACTGCACACAGGTTCAGTAGTTAACCCTAACCCTCTAGGCTCTCGCACTAGAAAGCATACCAAACCTAACAAACTTCAACAACTGCACACAGGTTTAGTAGTTAACCCTAACCCCCTAGGCTCTCTCACTAGAAAGCATACCAAACCTAACAAACTTCAACAACTGCACACAGGTTCAGTAGTTAACCCTAACCCTCTAGGTTCTCGCACTAGAAAGCATCCCAAACCTAACAAACTTCAACAACTGCACACAGGTTCAGCACTAGAAAGCATACCAAACCTAACAAACTTCAACAACTGCACACAGGTTCAGTAGTTAACCCTTAACCCTCTAGGCTCTCGCACTAGAAAGCATACCAAACCTAACAAACTTCAACAACTGCACACAGGTCCAGTAGTTAACCCTAACCCCCTAGGTTCTCGCACTGGAAAGCATACCAAACCTAACAAACTTCAACAACTGCACACAGGTTCAGTAGTTAACCCTAACCCTCTAGGCTCTCGCACTAGAAAGCATACCAAACCTAACAAACTTCAACAACTGCACACAGGTCCAGTAGTTAACCCTAACCCCCTAGGCTCTCGCACTAGAAAGCATACCAAACCTAACAAACTTCAACAACTGCACACAGGTCCAGTAGTTAACCCTAACCCCCTAGGTTCTCGCACTAGAAAGCATACCAAACCTAACAAACTTCAACAACTGCACACAGGTTCAGTAGTTAACCCTATAACCCCCTAGGCTCTCTCACTAGAAAGCATACCAAACCTAACAAACTTCAACAACTGCACACAGGTTCAGTAGTTAACCCTAACCCTCTAGGCTCTCGCACTAGAAAGCATACCAAACCTAACAAACTTCAACAACTGCACACAGGTTTAGTAGTTAACCCTAACCCCCTAGGCTCTCTCACTAGAAAGCATACCAAACCTAACAAACTTCAACAACTGCACACAGGTTCAGTAGTTAACCCTAACCCTCTAGGTTCTCGCACTAGAAAGCATCCCAAACCTAACAAACTTCAACAACTGCACACAGGTTCAGCCCCCTAGGTTCTCGCACTAGAAAGCATACCAAACCTAACAAACTTCAACAACTGCACACAGGTTCAGTAGTTAACCCTATAACCCTCTAGGCTCTCGCACTAGAAAGCATACCAAACCTAACAAACTTCAACAACTGCACACAGGTCCAGTAGTTAACCCTAACCCCCTAGGCTCTCGCACTAGAAAGCATACCAAACCTAACAAACTTCAACAACTGCACACAGGTCCAGTAGTTAACCCTAACCCCCTAGGCTCTCGCACTAGAAAGCATACCAAACCTAACAAACTTCAACAACTGCACACAGGTTCAGTAGTTAACCCTAACCCCCTAGGTTCTCGCACTAGAAAGCATACCAAACCTAACAAACTTCAACAACTGCACACAGGTTCAGTAGTTAACCCTATAACCCCCTAGGCTCTCTCACTAGAAAGCATACCAAACCTAACAAACTTCAACAACTGCACACAGGTTCAGTAGTTAACCCTAACCCTCTAGGCTCTCGCACTAGAAAGCATACCAAACCTAACAAACTTCAACAACTGCACACAGGTTTAGTAGTTAACCATAACCCCCTAGGCTCTCTCACTAGAAAGCATACCAAACCTAACAAACTTCAACAACTGCACACAGGTTCAGTAGTTAACCCTAACCCTCTAGGTTCTCGCACTAGAAAGCATCCCAAACCTAACAAACTTCAACAACTGCACACAGGTTCAGCCCCCTAGGTTCTCGCACTAGAAAGCATACCAAACCTAACAAACTTCAACAACTGCACACAGGTTCAGTAGTTAACCCTAACCCTCTAGGCTCTCGCACTAGAAAGCATACCAAACCTAACAAACTTCAACAACTGCACACAGGTCCAGTAGTTAACCCTAACCCCCTAGGCTCTCGCACTAGAAAGCATACCAAACCTAACAAACTTCAACAACTGCACACAGGTCCAGTAGTTAACCCTAACCCCCCAGGCTCTCGCACTAGAAAGCATACCAAACCTAACAAACTTCAACAACTGCACACAGGTCCAGTAGTTAACCCTAACCCCCTAGGCTCTCGCACTAGAAAGCATACCAAACCTAACAAACTTCAACAACTGCACACAGGTCCAGTAGTTAACCCTAACCCCCTAGGTTCTCGCACTAGAAAGCATACCAAACCTAACAAACTTCAACAACTGCACACAGGTTCAGTAGTTAACCCTATAACCCCCTAGGCTCTCTCACTAGAAAGCATACCAAACCTAACAAACTTCAACAACTGCACACAGGTTCAGTAGTTAACCCTAACCCTCTAGGCTCTCTCACTAGAAAGCATACCAAACCTAACAAACTTCAACAACTGCACACAGGTTTAGTAGTTAACCCTAACCCCCTAGGCTCTCTCACTAGAAAGCATACCAAACCTAACAAACTTCAACAACTGCACACAGGTTCAGTAGTTAACCCTAACCCTCTAGGTTCTCGCACTAGAAAGCATCCCAAACCTAACAAACTTCAACAACTGCACACAGGTTCAGCACTAGAAAGCATACCAAACCTAACAAACTTCAACAACTGCACACAGGTTCAGTAGTTAACCCTAACCCTCTAGGCTCTCGCACTAGAAAGCATACCAAACCTAACAAACTTCAACAACTGCACACAGGTCCAGTAGTTAACCCTAACCCCCTAGGCTCTCGCACTAGAAAGCATACCAAACCTAACAAACTTCAACAACTGCACACAGGTCCAGTAGTTAACCCTAACCCCCTAGGTTCTCGCACTAGAAAGCATACCAAACCTAACAAACTTCAACAACTGCACACAGGTTCAGTAGTTAACCCTATAACCCCCTAGGCTCTCTCACTAGAAAGCATACCAAACCTAACAAACTTCAACAACTGCACACAGGTTCAGTAGTTAACCCTAACCCTCTAGGCTCTCGCACTAGAAAGCATACCAAACCTAACAAACTTCAACAACTGCACACAGGTTTAGTAGTTAACCCTAACCCCCTAGGCTCTCTCACTAGAAAGCATACCAAACCTAACAAACTTCAACAACTGCACACAGGTTCAGTAGTTAACCCTAACCCTCTAGGTTCTCGCACTAGAAAGCATCCCAAACCTAACAAACTTCAACAACTGCACACAGGTTCAGCACTAGAAAGCATACCAAACCTAACAAACTTCAACAACTGCACACAGGTTCAGTAGTTAACCCTAACCCTCTAGGCTCTCGCACTAGAAAGCATACCAAACCTAACAAACTTCAACAACTGCACACAGGTCCAGTAGTTAACCCTAACCCCCTAGGTTCTCGCACTGGAAAGCATACCAAACCTAACAAACTTCAACAACTGCACACAGGTTCAGTAGTTAACCCTAACCCTCTAGGCTCTCGCACTAGAAAGCATACCAAACCTAACAAACTTCAACAACTGCACACAGGTCCAGTAGTTAACCCTAACCCCCTAGGCTCTCGCACTAGAAAGCATACCAAACCTAACAAACTTCAACAACTGCACACAGGTCCAGTAGTTAACCCTAACCCCCCAGGCTCTCGCACTAGAAAGCATACCAAACCTAACAAACTTCAACAACTGCACACAGGTTCAGTAGTTAACCCTAACCCTCTAGGCTCTCGCACTAGAAAGCATACCAAACCTAACAAACTTCAACAACTGCACACAGGTTCAGTAGTTAACCCTAATCCCCTAGGTTCTCGCACTGGAAAGCATACCAAACCTAACAAACTTCAACAACTGCACACAGGTCCAGTAGTTAACCCTAACCCTCTAGGCTCTCGCACTAGAAAGCATACCAAACCTAACAAACTTCAACAACTGCACACAGGTCCAGTAGTTAACCCTAACCCCCTAGGCTCTCGCACTAGAAAGCATACCAAACCTAACAAACTTCAACAACTGCACACAGGTCCAGTAGTTAACCCTAACCCCCTAGGCTCTCGCACTAGAAAGCATACCAAACCTAACAAACTTCAACAACTGCACACAGGTTCAGTAGTTAACCCTAACCCCCTAGGTTCTCGCACTAGAAAGCATACCAAACCTAACAAACTTCAACAACTGCACACAGGTTCAGTAGTTAACCCTATAACCCCCTAGGCTCTCTCACTAGAAAGCATACCAAACCTAACAAACTTCAACAACTGCACACAGGTTCAGTAGTTAACCCTAACCCTCTAGGATCTCGCACTAGAAAGCATACCAAACCTAACAAACTTCAACAACTGCACACAGGTTTAGTAGTTAACCCTAACCCCCTAGGCTCTCTCACTAGAAAGCATACCAAACCTAACAAACTTCAACAAATGCACACAGGTTCAGTAGTTAACCCTAACCCTCTAGGTTCTCGCACTAGAAAGCATCCCAAACCTAACAAACTTCAACAACTGCACACAGGTTCAGCCCCCTAGGTTCTCGCACTAGAAAGCATACCAAACCTAACAAACTTCAACAACTGCACACAGGTTCAGTAGTTAACCCTAACCCTCTAGGCTCTCGCACTAGAAAGCATACCAAACCTAACAAACTTCAACAACTGCACACAGGTCCAGTAGTTAACCCTAACCCCCTAGGCTCTCGCACTAGAAAGCATACCAAACCTAACAAACTTCAACAACTGCACACAGGTCCAGTAGTTAACCCTAACCCCCCAGGCTCTCGCACTAGAAAGCATACCAAACCTAACAAACTTCAACAACTGCACACAGGTTCAGTAGTTAACCCTAACCCTCTAGGCTCTCGCACTAGAAAGCATACCAAACCTAACAAACTTCAACAACTGCACACAGGTTCAGTAGTTAACCCTAACCCCCTAGGTTCTCGCACTGGAAAGCATACCAAACCTAACAAACTTCAACAACTGCACACAGGTTCAGTAGTTAACCCTAACCCTCTAGGCTCTCGCACTAGAAAGCATACCAAACCTAACAAACTTCAACAACTGCACACAGGTCCAGTAGTTAACCCTAACCCCCTAGGCTCTCGCACTAGAAAGCATACCAAACCTAACAAACTTCAACAACTGCACACAGGTCCAGTAGTTAACCCTAACCCCCCAGGCTCTCGCACTAGAAAGCATACCAAACCTAACAAACTTCAACAACTGGACACAGGTTCAGTAGTTAACCCTAACCCTCTAGGCTCTCGCACTAGAAAGCATACCAAACCTAACAAACTTCAACAACTGCACACAGGTTCAGTAGTTAACCCTAACCCCCTAGGTTCTCGCACTGGAAAGCATACCAAACCTAACAAACTTCAACAACTGCACACAGGTTCAGTAGTTAACCCTAACCCTCTAGGCTCTCGCACTAGAAAGCATACCAAACCTAACAAACTTCAACAACTGCACACAGGTCCAGTAGTTAACCCTAACCCCCTAGGCTCTCGCACTAGAAAGCATACCAAACCTAACAAACTTCAACAACTGCACACAGGTCCAGTAGTTAACCCTAACCCCCTAGGTTCTCGCACTAGAAAGCATACCAAACCTAACAAACTTCAACAACTGCACACAGGTTCAGTAGTTAACCCTATAACCCCCTAGGCTCTCTCACTAGAAAGCATACCAAACCTAACAAACTTCAACAACTGCACACAGGTTCAGTAGTTAACCCTAACCCTCTAGGCTCTCGCACTAGAAAGCATACCAAACCTAACAAACTTCAACAACTGCACACAGGTTTAGTAGTTAACCCTAACCCCCTAGGCTCTCTCACTAGAAAGCATACCAAACCTAACAAACTTCAACAACTGCACACAGGTTCAGTAGTTAACCCTAACCCTCTAGGTTCTCGCACTAGAAAGCATCCCAAACCTAACAAACTTCAACAACTGCACACAGGTTCAGCACTAGAAAGCATACCAAACCTAACAAACTTCAACAACTGCACACAGGTTCAGTAGTTAACCCTAACCCTCTAGGCTCTCGCACTAGAAAGCATACCAAACCTAACAAACTTCAACAACTGCACACAGGTCCAGTAGTTAACCCTAACCCCCTAGGTTCTCGCACTGGAAAGCATACCAAACCTAACAAACTTCAACAACTGCACACAGGTTCAGTAGTTAACCCTAACCCTCTAGGCTCTCGCACTAGAAAGCATACCAAACCTAACAAACTTCAACAACTGCACACAGGTCCAGTAGTTAACCCTAACCCCCTAGGCTCTCGCACTAGAAAGCATACCAAACCTAACAAACTTCAACAACTGCACACAGGTCCAGTAGTTAACCCTAACCCCCCAGGCTCTCGCACTAGAAAGCATACCAAACCTAACAAACTTCAACAACTGCACACAGGTTCAGTAGTTAACCCTAACCCTCTAGGCTCTCGCACTAGAAAGCATACCAAACCTAACAAACTTCAACAACTGCACACAGGTTCAGTAGTTAACCCTAACCCCCTAGGTTCTCGCACTGGAAAGCATACCAAACCTAACAAACTTCAACAACTGCACACAGGTTCAGTAGTTAACCCTAACCCTCTAGGCTCTCGCACTAGAAAGCATACCAAACCTAACAAACTTCAACAACTGCACACAGGTCCAGTAGTTAACCCTAACCCCCTAGGCTCTCGCACTAGAAAGCATACCAAACCTAACAAACTTCAACAACTGCACACAGGTCCAGTAGTTAACCCTAACCCCCCAGGCTCTCGCACTAGAAAGCATACCAAACCTAACAAACTTCAACAACTGCACACAGGTTCAGTAGTTAACCCTAACCCTCTAGGCTCTCGCACTAGAAAGCATACCAAACCTAACAAACTTCAACAACTGCACACAGGTTCAGTAGTTAACCCTAACCCTCTAGGCTCTCGCACTAGAAAGCATACCAAACCTAACAAACTTCAACAACTGCACACAGGTTCAGTAGTTAACCCTAACCCCCTAGGTTCTCGCACTGGAAAGCATACCAAACCTAACAAACTTCAACAACTGCACACAGGTTCAGTAGTTAACCCTAACCCTCTAGGCTCTCGCACTAGAAAGCATACCAAACCTAACAAACTTCAACAACTGCACACAGGTCCAGTAGTTAACCCTAACCCCCTAGGCTCTCGCACTAGAAAGCATACCAAACCTAACAAACTTCAACAACTGCACACACGTTCAGTAGTTAACCCTAACCCTCTAGGCTCTCGCACTAGAAAGCATACCAAACCTAACAAACTTCAACAACTGCACACAGGTTCAGTAGTTAACCCTAACCCCCTAGGTTCTCGCACTGGAAAGCATACCAAACCTAACAAACTTCAACAACTGCACACAGGTTCAGTAGTTAACCCTAACCCTCTAGGCTCTCGCACTAGAAAGCATACCAAACCTAACAAACTTCAACAACTGCACACAGGTCCAGTAGTTAACCCTAACCCCCTAGGCTCTCGCACTAGAAAGCATACCAAACCTAACAAACTTGAACAACTGCACACAGGTTCAGTAGTTAACCCTAACCCCCTAGGCTCTCGCACTAGAAAGCATACCAAACCTAACAAACTTCAACAACTGCACACAGGTCCAGTAGTTAACCCTAACCCCCCAGGCTCTCACACTAGAAAGCATACCAAACCTAACAAACTTCAACCACTGCACACAGGTTTAGTAGTTAACCCTAACCCCCTAGGTTCTCGCACTAGAAAGCATACCAAACCTAACAAACTTCAACAACTGCACACAGGTCCAGTAGTTAACCCTAACCCCCTAGGTTCTCGCACTAGAAAGCATACCAAACCTAACAAACTTCAACAACTGCACACAGGTTCAGTAGTTAACCCTATAACCCCCTAGGCTCTCTCACTAGAAAGCATACCAAACCTAACAAACTTCAACAACTGCACACAGGTTCAGTAGTTAACCCTAACCCTCTAGGCTCTCGCACTAGAAAGCATACCAAACCTAACAAACTTCAACAACTGCACACAGGTTTAGTAGTTAACCCTAACCCCCCAGGCTCTCGCACTAGAAAGCATACCAAACCTAACAAACTTCAACAACTGCACACAGGTTCAGTAGTTAACCCTAACCCTCTAGGCTCTCGCACTAGAAAGCATACCAAACCTAACAAACTTCAACAACTGCACACAGGTTCAGTAGTTAACCCTAATCCCCTAGGTTCTCGCACTGGAAAGCATACCAAACCTAACAAACTTCAACAACTGCACACAGGTTCAGTAGTTAACCCTAACCCTCTAGGCTCTCGCACTAGAAAGCATACCAAACCTAACAAACTTCAACAACTGCACACAGGTCCAGTAGTTAACCCTAACCCCCTAGGCTCTCGCACTAGAAAGCATACCAAACCTAACAAACTTCAACAACTGCACACAGGTCCAGTAGTTAACCCTAACCCCCTAGGCTCTCGCACTAGAAAGCATACCAAACCTAACAAACTTCAACAACTGCACACAGGTTCAGTAGTTAACCCTAACCCCCTAGGTTCTCGCACTAGAAAGCATACCAAACCTAACAAACTTCAACAACTGCACACAGGTTCAGTAGTTAACCCTATAACCCCCTAGGCTCTCTCACTAGAAAGCATACCAAACCTAACAAACTTCAACAACTGCACACAGGTTCAGTAGTTAACCCTAACCCTCTAGGATCTCGCACTAGAAAGCATACCAAACCTAACAAACTTCAACAACTGCACACAGGTTTAGTAGTTAACCCTAACCCCCTAGGCTCTCTCACTAGAAAGCATACCAAACCTAACAAACTTCAACAAATGCACACAGGTTCAGTAGTTAACCCTAACCCTCTAGGTTCTCGCACTAGAAAGCATCCCAAACCTAACAAACTTCAACAACTGCACACAGGTTCAGCCCCCTAGGTTCTCGCACTAGAAAGCATACCAAACCTAACAAACTTCAACAACTGCACACAGGTTCAGTAGTTAACCCTAACCCTCTAGGCTCTCGCACTAGAAAGCATACCAAACCTAACAAACTTCAACAACTGCACACAGGTCCAGTAGTTAACCCTAACCCCCTAGGCTCTCGCACTAGAAAGCATACCAAACCTAACAAACTTCAACAACTGCACACAGGTCCAGTAGTTAACCCTAACCCCCCAGGCTCTCGCACTAGAAAGCATACCAAACCTAACAAACTTCAACAACTGCACACAGGTTCAGTAGTTAACCCTAACCCTCTAGGCTCTCGCACTAGAAAGCATACCAAACCTAACAAACTTCAACAACTGCACACAGGTTCAGTAGTTAACCCTAACCCCCTAGGTTCTCGCACTGGAAAGCATACCAAACCTAACAAACTTCAACAACTGCACACAGGTTCAGTAGTTAACCCTAACCCTCTAGGCTCTCGCACTAGAAAGCATACCAAACCTAACAAACTTCAACAACTGCACACAGGTCCAGTAGTTAACCCTAACCCCCTAGGCTCTCGCACTAGAAAGCATACCAAACCTAACAAACTTCAACAACTGCACACAGGTCCAGTAGTTAACCCTAACCCCCCAGGCTCTCGCACTAGAAAGCATACCAAACCTAACAAACTTCAACAACTGGACACAGGTTCAGTAGTTAACCCTAACCCTCTAGGCTCTCGCACTAGAAAGCATACCAAACCTAACAAACTTCAACAACTGCACACAGGTTCAGTAGTTAACCCTAACCCCCTAGGTTCTCGCACTGGAAAGCATACCAAACCTAACAAACTTCAACAACTGCACACAGGTTCAGTAGTTAACCCTAACCCTCTAGGCTCTCGCACTAGAAAGCATACCAAACCTAACAAACTTCAACAACTGCACACAGGTCCAGTAGTTAACCCTAACCCCCTAGGCTCTCGCACTAGAAAGCATACCAAACCTAACAAACTTCAACAACTGCACACAGGTCCAGTAGTTAACCCTAACCCCCTAGGTTCTCGCACTAGAAAGCATACCAAACCTAACAAACTTCAACAACTGCACACAGGTTCAGTAGTTAACCCTATAACCCCCTAGGCTCTCTCACTAGAAAGCATACCAAACCTAACAAACTTCAACAACTGCACACAGGTTCAGTAGTTAACCCTAACCCTCTAGGCTCTCGCACTAGAAAGCATACCAAACCTAACAAACTTCAACAACTGCACACAGGTTTAGTAGTTAACCCTAACCCCCTAGGCTCTCTCACTAGAAAGCATACCAAACCTAACAAACTTCAACAACTGCACACAGGTTCAGTAGTTAACCCTAACCCTCTAGGTTCTCGCACTAGAAAGCATCCCAAACCTAACAAACTTCAACAACTGCACACAGGTTCAGCACTAGAAAGCATACCAAACCTAACAAACTTCAACAACTGCACACAGGTTCAGTAGTTAACCCTAACCCTCTAGGCTCTCGCACTAGAAAGCATACCAAACCTAACAAACTTCAACAACTGCACACAGGTCCAGTAGTTAACCCTAACCCCCTAGGTTCTCGCACTGGAAAGCATACCAAACCTAACAAACTTCAACAACTGCACACAGGTTCAGTAGTTAACCCTAACCCTCTAGGCTCTCGCACTAGAAAGCATACCAAACCTAACAAACTTCAACAACTGCACACAGGTCCAGTAGTTAACCCTAACCCCCTAGGCTCTCGCACTAGAAAGCATACCAAACCTAACAAACTTCAACAACTGCACACAGGTCCAGTAGTTAACCCTAACCCCCCAGGCTCTCGCACTAGAAAGCATACCAAACCTAACAAACTTCAACAACTGCACACAGGTTCAGTAGTTAACCCTAACCCTCTAGGCTCTCGCACTAGAAAGCATACCAAACCTAACAAACTTCAACAACTGCACACAGGTTCAGTAGTTAACCCTAACCCCCTAGGTTCTCGCACTGGAAAGCATACCAAACCTAACAAACTTCAACAACTGCACACAGGTTCAGTAGTTAACCCTAACCCTCTAGGCTCTCGCACTAGAAAGCATACCAAACCTAACAAACTTCAACAACTGCACACAGGTCCAGTAGTTAACCCTAACCCCCTAGGCTCTCGCACTAGAAAGCATACCAAACCTAACAAACTTCAACAACTGCACACAGGTCCAGTAGTTAACCCTAACCCCCCAGGCTCTCGCACTAGAAAGCATACCAAACCTAACAAACTTCAACAACTGCACACAGGTTCAGTAGTTAACCCTAACCCTCTAGGCTCTCGCACTAGAAAGCATACCAAACCTAACAAACTTCAACAACTGCACACAGGTTCAGTAGTTAACCCTAACCCTCTAGGCTCTCGCACTAGAAAGCATACCAAACCTAACAAACTTCAACAACTGCACACAGGTTCAGTAGTTAACCCTAACCCCCTAGGTTCTCGCACTGGAAAGCATACCAAACCTAACAAACTTCAACAACTGCACACAGGTTCAGTAGTTAACCCTAACCCTCTAGGCTCTCGCACTAGAAAGCATACCAAACCTAACAAACTTCAACAACTGCACACAGGTCCAGTAGTTAACCCTAACCCCCTAGGCTCTCGCACTAGAAAGCATACCAAACCTAACAAACTTCAACAACTGCACACACGTTCAGTAGTTAACCCTAACCCTCTAGGCTCTCGCACTAGAAAGCATACCAAACCTAACAAACTTCAACAACTGCACACAGGTTCAGTAGTTAACCCTAACCCCCTAGGTTCTCGCACTGGAAAGCATACCAAACCTAACAAACTTCAACAACTGCACACAGGTTCAGTAGTTAACCCTAACCCTCTAGGCTCTCGCACTAGAAAGCATACCAAACCTAACAAACTTCAACAACTGCACACAGGTCCAGTAGTTAACCCTAACCCCCTAGGCTCTCGCACTAGAAAGCATACCAAACCTAACAAACTTGAACAACTGCACACAGGTTCAGTAGTTAACCCTAACCCCCTAGGCTCTCGCACTAGAAAGCATACCAAACCTAACAAACTTCAACAACTGCACACAGGTCCAGTAGTTAACCCTAACCCCCCAGGCTCTCACACTAGAAAGCATACCAAACCTAACAAACTTCAACAACTGCACACAGGTTTAGTAGTTAACCCTAACCCTCTAGGCTCTCGCACTAGAAAGCATACCAAACCTAACAAACTTCAACAACTGAACACAGGTTCAGTAGTTAACCCTAACCCCCTAGGCTCTCGCACTAGAAAGCATACCAAACCTAACAAACTTCAACAACTGCACACAGGTTCAGTAGTTAACCCTAACCCCATAGGCTCTCGCACTAGAAAGCATAGCAAACCTAACAAACTTCAACAACTGCACACAGGTTCAGTAGTTAACCCTAACCCTAGGCTCTCACACTAGAAAGCATAGCAAACCTAACAATGCAATCTTGGCAATAAGACATTACGCAAATTTTGCTTCACTTGGCGGAATGGTTAGATATTGTAAAGCTAAAGTTAAAGTTATCAAAAAGTCGTGAAGTCACTCAAATACTTGTTTATCATACCTTGTCTCTTTTCAACGTGCCAATAGCACTCTTCATTCTTCTCCGGAGCCCTCCTTTCTTAGACTTAGACCCGGTACTGCCAACGGACTCCTGCGAGCCATAGCATTCAGGTGCATTGTGGGATAGCCGCCTCTCCGAGACTGGGCTCTCCGACGCAATGGAGTCCGACGCCTGCTTGAGGAAAACAAATTCAGAATGTAATCGACGTTGGAATTTCAATCTTCCAAAATCCTCCTTGCAGGTTTGGAGGATTTTGGAGGATTGAGGATGAATGGCAAAAAGTGCCACCTGATTTTAGAGGAGGCATTGTTTTGAGGTCGTAGGCTGTACCTAGCATTCTTTATATTGAGCCATACTGGCCGTGTCTGCAAGAATAACATCATGACCATTCCTAGGGTAAGTAACTTGGGGCAAAGTAGAAAAAGGCAGCATTTAGAGCGGGCTTCAATTACCGGTTGCCTTGGAGAGCGAGGATGACCTTTTCGTCTTTGTACTCCCTCCACCTGTCGCATCTGTCACGTCGACTGTGACCTCTAACGTAACTTCAATCTCACCGCGATCCTTGTGCTCCTTCTTAGATTTCCCCGGTCGATGTTGAAGCTTGTACCACCTGGGATCAAGAGAACGATAGTCTCACGCATAAAGGTCACGATTAAGCTTCCAGGCACTTCCGGGCACTTCCGGGCACTTCCGGGCACTTCCGGGCACTTCCGGGCACTTCCGGGCACTTCTGGGCACTTCCGGGCACTTCCAGGCGCTTCCGGGCGCTTACGGGCACCAGCTATAGGACTTTTACGTGCGATCAAGTTTGCTTTTCTATAATACTTTGTTTTTACGAAGATCTGAATGTACAAGGAGTAATTTTTGGCCTTGGATCAAGGCTACCGTAATTTCCTGCGGTAAAGCCGCGTCTTATCCGACTTTCTAGACCACAAAAACATCGCTGCGCCTTATCTTTAGGTGCGCCGTATCTGGTGTCGCTTGAGTTCAAAGTGACGGTCTTTGTGTGAAGAATTATTTCAACGCCGCAATCTTACTCAATAATGCGGTCAACCAATTAGCTCAACTCTCCGGACATTGTGACCGTGTTTCCATTCCAACAATGCCGCGATGTGTTGATTCCCCCCCCCCCCCCCCCCCCCCCACGACCGTGCTTTCATTCCAACAATATGTGACCCAGCACGAGTAAATGAGACACTTTGAGGCAAAAATGAAAATTGAGATTTTGATTTCATCATTTAAAGCTTGTTTAGCTTTAAATGATGAAATCAAAATCTCAATTTTTGCCTCAAAGTGTCTCATTTACTCGTGCTGGGTCACATATGCTTGGGCGATACCACCTTATAATCAAAAATCGCAATAACATTTCTTACGATATTGTGTTGATGCATTTCCTAATAATAGGAAATGGTCCAAAATCGCCCCCGGATTATTTGCCACACGACTACGAGCGGCCGCTCTTTCTCATGTACACGTACATGTACATACTAGATTTAGCACTCGGCAGCGCGCGCTGCATGACGCGTACAACAGCGATAAAAAGCTGGCCTGTACTATGTGGCCTTTTTCTAAACGTTTTTTTTTCGTCTACGTTCCGGCTTCATGCAATTCACCATCCGAACGACACAGCGCGGACCATTCACAACGACTGGAAAAAAGACTAGGGGGGTGTCGCAATTGAACAATTAGGGATACCCCTGTCTGGGCACGCACGCGGTCGCTGCATGTACATGTACAAATGTACATGTATGCATGCAGTTTATACTGCAGTGATGCATGTATCGGCAAAGTAAACCTCGGATATTGTGACTGTACTGGTTTGAAGTTTTCATACATTGTTTGCGTGCCAGATAAACTCAAGTACTCAGCAAATTGTATCCTTTTGTTAATTAATGAAAAGTAGCTCCCAAAATGGAAAAAAAAATGGCCCCCGAAAGAGTAGCCCCCGAAATGGAAAATGGAGTCCCCGAAATAAAAAAAAATGTTTTTACCCTGGACCAGCTAATGGGGTTACGGTTTAATTCTTGCTTGGAATAGTGGGATCGTTCTAAGGCAACAAAATGACCCCTTTGTGGCGATGTACCTACACCGGGTGACGCCTGGCGTTCTTCTGGGTGCGTTTAAGCATGCGCCTTATTCGGCGGTGCGCTTTATCTGTTGACGTTTGAATTTTTTGGGGGTGATTTTAGGGACCTGCGCCTTAACCGCCGAGCGCCTTGTCCGCAGGAAATTACGGTACTTTGTGTGTGATGTTACTTACTTTGTAATGGCAGTGCGCGATTCGTGTAGTCTTCTCACAGGGATGGTGAGCGTGCCCAGAAAGATGTCCAACAACTTGCCCCTGTGATAAACGAGCAGCTCGACGCTGGAGTCTTCTGTAGTTAAGACACTGTGAATCAACAAAATTCAAAGGATATTGAAATAACAACCAAAGTACAAAAGTACCTTAGATCTCGGGACCACGTACATGTACATTACCCTTCAAGGTACACGAATTCCAGCAATGTGCATCATTTGTCAAAGCGACAACCCTGCCCAGCGCAGCAAGATCCATCAGGTCAGAAATCTCAAGGTCAAACTGCCTCAGAGTCTGCGGTCACCCAACGCAGCAGAATCCATCTCTGGCATTGTTTAATGGGATTAGCTCTCAATAGACTGTGGTTGTTTTATGCTCTGGTGTTGACAGCTGAATGCCTCAAAGTGCACCAGACTTTTTCACCTGATGCACTGTGCTGGGTCTAGCAGGGTTAGGGTTAGGCCCTTGATGCTGGTATTAATTCCTCACTGCAACGGATTATACGCTATTAATACGCACAAACGTCATATCACCGGAAAGAGAGGGGCTATGGAACTGTACTACATGTATGTACCAAATGAAAGCTTATGTCCTGGACTTTCTAGCCATGTATATATTACTATTTTGTGCGAGTTATATGTGACCGGCTCTACAAAAAGGTGTAATAAGTCGCGCTGTGCACTATCATGTAACGTTGAGCGGGCCATTACCCCGGTACACCTTTTTGTAGAGTCGGTCACATATCACTTTTTTCTGTAGCAGGTCAGAATGAAACTTACAATTCACATTCTTCATTCCACCGTGGGTTTAGCGATTTCTCCGCTCTTTGCTGTAGCTCATCTTGACGAACGCGCTGCTGCAAGAGCCGTCCGCACCTTTCGCTACCAAGCCTCTCGCCTGGTGAACTGCACAAGAGAACGAACACAGTCATGTTACGCAGAGCCATGGAGCCATTTCAACCCTAACCCCCTAGGCTCTCGCACTAGGAAGCATACCAAACCTTACAAACTTCAACAGCTCACGCAGGTTCAGTAATTTTTGGTACACTGTACTGAACCTAACAGTAACAGTACTAAACCTGCCAAACTCCAACAGTTGAAGTTTTATTGACTTGGTACAGTGATAACTGGCCAGTGGTATTATGTGTTTTAGTGGGGACACACATACAAGGTGTAAGTGTACATACACTTACAGTTGACCCGGAACTGTGCCGTGACCATGTGGGTCACTCGCGTATAATTGCCTGTGCATTCTCCAAATTTCTAACATTTTGACAAGTCTCATGCCTTTCTGTCCTGAACCTCACAGAATTCAACAGGGTCTCCCTGGGCCTTACTGAGTCAAACAAAGTCTAACAACAAGTTGTTACGGTTTGGTACCAAACCTGCCAAAACCTAGCGAAAGCTGCAGTTGGAGTTTGATGGGTTTGGGGTAGTTAGGGTTAAACTAGAGCACTGGCTGGCTCGATGTACAAAGTGATGCGAGCTGGGCGCATCCATGTTTGTGCACAAACCTATGGAAACCTCCAATTTGTGTACGGCTTTGTGGCGCAAGGGGGCTTACGCCATTGCGTAAGGTTTCGTGAAATCGGCTGCTCGTCCAATATACATGTACATGTTGTATTTTTGATTGAGTACTTCCTAGTAATGTCTACTAACTTACCAATAACTCGACAAAGTTGAATATGTTCAGCTGATGAGGTCATGATTATTGATGATTTTCCCCCAGCACTGTTTGGTTCAGTTCCTATGGCAACCCTCGCTGTTATCACTAATACTTGTACTGACGAAATTTACATCGTGGATTGCATGTCCATTGTTACGATTTTGAAACAAACTTAAATAGAAAAACATTATAAAACTAGAAAAGTTTAACCCTAACGGAACTCCCTACCCTATTTTTCTTACAAATAACATGAATCTTGCAAAATCCTGCAATTCTAAAGTGTTAAAACTTCATGTAACCTGAATCCATTGTCCAGAAATCTTGGCATCTATTCTTCAATAAGGTGTTTCACGGTGATATGCGCCATTTTGTTCACAGGGTGAATTTACATGCGTTGCTCGACCGGTCCTACTATTCACCGACAACACACCGACAACACGCACAGCACCGACAACACACCGACAACACATCCAAAACGTATTCTATATTGACAAAAAAGTTATAGCACTGTGATATACACGATACAAAAGAGTGTCAGTGTGCTTGAGGTTACATTTCTTTTGTAAAAATGATGTTTTTATCACGCGAAAAAAATATCTTTAACCAGCACGGTCGTTGGCCGCCATCTTGCGTTTGCTCGGAGTTGGCCTATACCATTTTATGTACGGGTGTGAAAGAAATTAAATTATCATGTCATACACAACAGAGGGCGCCCTGTACGGTTTTATGCTGACTTAAAGTTAGTTGAAATGGAAGGTGGGTTTTGATATGACATGGCCTACTATGCTGCTTTGTTTGACATTTCTTGTTTTTGATATGATAATTTAATTTCCTGCACACCCGTACATAAAATGGTATAGGCCAACTCCGCGCAAACGCAAGATGGCGGCCAACAACCGTGCTGGTTAAAGATATTTTTCGGGTGATAAAAACATCATTTTTACAAAAGAAATGTAACCTCAAGCACACTGACACTCTTTTGTATCGTGTATATCACAGTGCTATAACTTTTTTGTCAATATAGAATACGTTTTGGATGTGTTGTCGGTGTGTTGTCGGTGTGTTGTCGGTGCTGTGCGTGTTGTCGGTGTGTTGTCGGTGAATAGTAGGACCCTTGCTCGACTGCATCGTCGATCGAAAACGTTTGCGCTTCCAAGTCATCATGCGTTCATTCTAAAATGTGCGCGCGTTTAGCAACGCATGTTCTTTTTGCCCCGTGAACAAGACTGTACAGCTTTCAATGGTAACCATGGTAACTGCCATTTTGAATTACGTCGAGATTGTTTATTGACCTGTTTACCATTATAATTATATAATTATAATATTTTACCATTTTACTTAACCTAACCGAGAATATTATTATTGTTTCGTTATTATGATTATTTTAATTTTAATTTAATTGTTATTATTTTGCATTGCCATACTCCTCGCGACATTTGGAGCAACATTTGGGACCGGCGGTACACACCCTGTATGGCGTACTACACTACACACTACACAGATTTGAGCATGCGCAGTAACAAATTGCCGCTGTATGTCCCATATGTCCCATACACATACACATAGTCGTGAACAGGGGGGGGGGCGGAGGGGGGCCCTTCGAGGCTGTGATTGCGAAACGCTGTGGTACCGTCCATTCTCAAAATAGGGGGGAACAATTTTCTCACTCGAAAAATAAAGAGTTTTTGGCATCCAATCTTAACATCTTGTCTTTTGTAGTTGTACAAGGTTGTTATTTACCTTAATGTTTATCATCCAATGACAAAAATTGTATTGAAAATGAAAAAAGCAGTCGAAAAATTTAAGCGTTGACGTACCGTTGATGCGCGTGGAGATTGTGCACAAATACTTAAAGGACGTTAACAAATACCTCCCCTAAAAAGGGCAATAATAATCGATAAATTGTGAAAAATCGTGCTTTGACCCCACTCATTTTTTTCCATGGATACGTTAAAAAAGGATGTAGCAGTGATATACTGAATTTTTAAAAAAATCTGCCTGTGACCCCCTTGCGTTTTATCGTGTTGTTTTCGAACGAAAATGGCAGAAAATGACATCGCCCCAAACAAAATCCGTGTAGATCGTGCCTGCGTACCTGGCTTTGCGGACGTTGTATGAATCACTAAATGCGGAGAGCGATACACGGAGAAATCTGTACGTGTTTCAATGGAGCGCTTCGCGGTAGCGATCTATACGTATTTACTGTGTGAGATGTGTGGCTCACGAGCGTGGAAGAACGAATGAGATACATTTCAACGTTGGTGGCGCACTTTCTTAGGCCCCCCCTCCGCCCCCCCCCCCCTGGTCGTGAACCACATAACGACCGAGGATCGATATTGTGTTTTCCTTTCTTCCTTTACTTAACCCAATCCCCATTGCTTTGCCATTGCACCGTCGATCGAGGACAGAATTCGGACAAGCAAACCGTCGATCGAGGATCCTTTGTTCCCTTTGTTCTCTTTTATGTTTCGATCCTCGATCGTAATGCAAGACAAGAACACTTGTTATACCACGGCAATAGATTGTGAATTTTTATTGGTCGAGAAGCGTTCACGTGACATGCCACAAAAACGCATGTATCCGAGTGTGCCGATGTATGAGCATGGTATGAGTGATGTACGCCGAGTACGCGTGGTACATGAGTTCATGTACCCCACGGGGTACATGAACTTTCTTTTTCCAGGCCGCGGAATCTTTTTTTACACGCTAGCGCATAGCCTGGCCGGCCATTTCTGTGATAAATACCATGGAAGCGACTGATATTAGAGTCTAGCAACGCTGTGTTATATTAGCTGGTACTACGTAAATTGATGTATGTTCCTGTGCGATGTAAACAGGGAACAGTGAAGTTAGCACTTTCGGCAACGACTAACGACCGCCATTGTTGTTTACACCGGCTTTCGTTTATGCTGTTCGTCTGCTTTTTTTCTGTTCCAATTTTGCCTTATTTTCTCCGTAATGTCGGCAGACGACAGCATTAAGTCACCTCCAAAGAAGCGATTTCTGTCTCGTTCAAAAGAGGAGATCAGAAATTTGATTTTCGAGCAGGACAGCGCCAGTACGAAGAAAAACACGGAACATTCAGTGCGACTACTTCGGCAATTTTGCACCGCAACGGGAACGGACCCATAACAAACAATTCTTGCCTGCTGTAATCTATTACCGTGGTATAACAAAACAATTGTTGCCTGCTGTGATATGGTCCATGGCGTTTTGTACACCCTCGGGGGCAAATGGCACCCTCGGCTTCGCCTCGGGTGCCATTTTCCCCCTCGGGTGTACAAAACGCCATGGACCATGTCACAGCAGGCAACAATTGTTAAATGTACGTACACCCTGGAAGGAACTATTACTATGTAACGGCCATTGTTGTTCCGTGTATATTTGGAATGGGAGAGCTTGCCGCTTGTTCACGACACGATTTGTTTGTCCGTTTTTGACTTTGTGTCAAACTTGTTTTACTATTTAGCTAAGAAATGATAGCATTTGAAGAATAGCCCACGCAACGTCCTGGACATAGTGATAGAATGTCGAAATTCCGTAATGCATGATGATCTCATCTACGGACGTGGGTTTCTCGAAACTACGGTTCATAAAATTACTAGAGACGGACTTCAAAAATTTTCAACCTTATAAATAAGCTTGATAATCACATAGTTGCAGTCTTCTTGGTGAGCAGATATGGTATGAAATTTGTAAATGACGCAATTAATGCAAATAGCTGATAAACTCTCGGCCTCCCATGTCAGCGACGTACCATTTTTTAGGTAAATAATAACTGTTATTGTTAGGAAATTGTGTGGATTTTGGCGACATTTTGAACCACATTAAAGACATATTAAATCATTTGTCAATATTCGTCTCGCTCGGCCTCTATAGCGCAAGATAATGCCCAAATGTTAAAAGAGCGATAACTAGAGGCAAGTAACTCGGTACATATACTGTCATTGTGGGCTTGAATGGGAATTCAAGATGAATGGGAATGGCCTGGGACGATTCCGATTATTGTGTTCGTTCGTGATGTTATTTTTGGTAGGCAATGAAAACATCGAAGTTCATTGAAGTTGTTGCTAAATACAAAAATGAATGTTCATTTGGCTGTTACTTGCTCTTATTCCTCCATGCTTGAACCTAGGGCGAGTCGTTCTGTGTATGTCCAGCGTTATTGCCAAACTGCATCATGAATAAAGCCAAAACTGAAACACAATTTCGTTTAACAAAACGGCACTTGCTTGCGACTAAACCTAAATTGTGACAAATCGGAAATACTGTGTTATGAGTCTCTATGATAGAGACTATCGGCATCCAATCAGCGCTCTCATTACGCACAGTTTCTGACCCGTTGTACAACATGGCGGCTTCTGAAGACGGGAGACCGCGCCGATCTCAAAGACTCACCTCTGTTTACATGCATGTTGCTCTGTGATGCAGGAGCCAAAAGCAGTGTTTCACCATTTTCCATACAAAGCTGGTCTGAGTGGTCTCGCTTCCTCGACTTTGCAGACAAATGGAAGATTTTGAAGGGAAAACAATCGAATATAAAGAGATAAATTCTGGCCAACGTTCAAAGGTCTAGACTCCGACCAGTGCAGTGGCAGAAAGCGGATGGTTTAACATCGGCAGGCGGACCACCAAACAATGCTGGATATCGTCTATCTTGCTACGCTTGGTTCAAGGATATGAATAAGATCGAGAAAGTCACAGCTGTCCAAGAGAAACAACAAAGGGAAATCTCCGAAACCGGTAAATGTTGCATGTTTACATAAACGTTTAGGGCCTAGACCCTCTCCATGATTTTATTTTCTTCCTTTAAGAATTCATGATCCTGCCGCTACTTGAGACTTTTGACTTTGTCAGGGTGATTATGAAGTTCAAAACGCCTTGTTTCTTTTGTGTGGCTCCTAAAAAGATTTTGACACTCTAATAAGTAATGTGATAAGACCACAGTCCTTATTCTCATAACAATTGACCTTCGCCTCACTAGTGTGGCCTGGTAAGCCGTGCTTTACGGGGCTACACATTTGAACACGCTTTGGTTAGTTAAACTGCTTGCTTTGCCGTGCGTAATTTGTCCGAGGAACTGTCGAGTTGTAATTATAATGGATGTGTTCTGTAGTGAAAATCTGTGAAATTGCTCAGCTTTTTTACTATTTGCATTTATGCTTAAATCTCGCCACCAAAATTTAGAGAAATGTTGGCATCTGTTCTTACTTGGACGAAATACACCGTGCAGTGCAATGGTAACTGTAATTTTGTAACCCAAAAGCCTTTTTGTAAACCCCGGCTTCTATGTTTCGGTCCGGCTACATCACCATTGCCAAACTGCATGAATGAAGCCCAAAGTGGGGTTATATTGACCTTGTTTTTATTTGGTATTTTTTGTGTGTATTGAGTCATTTCGCTAAAATCCATCATTGATTGTATATTTCCCTTCTTGTTTCTCTCCATATTCAACCTATATGCAGATGCTAATCAGGAGACGAGCAGTGATGATGACAGACCTACAAAGAAGACTTGTGTTTACTCAGATCCAGTGCCAGCCTACCATCTAAGCCCCAACGTTAAGCCCCAGTCCCACCGAAAGCCAGATACGCTACGGATCACCCCGGATGCACTACGGTTCATATCCGGGAGTGTATCCGGGGTCATCCGTAGTGGAACCGTAGTGGAACCGTGTGTGAACCAACTCCCGTTTCATCCCGGATAAACACGGTACCGTGTGTGAACCAACTCCCGTTTCATCCCGGATAAACACGGTTACACTACGGTTACGATACGGTTTATCCCGGATACACTACGGATCATCACGGTCGCATCAAGGTCGCACTACGGTTTCACTACGGTTTCACTACGGTTTCACTACGGTTTCACTACGGTTTCACTACGGTTTCACTACGGTTTCACTACGGTCAAACCGTGATGAACCGTAGCCAATCCGGGACCATCCGGGGACTTCCGTAGTACGTCCGGGAAGTCGAGCGTCACCCCAGATCAACATCTAGCATCTGGGGTGATCCGGGGCCATCCGGGAAGGGAGAGGGGGCGGCGGAGACCCGTAGTGAAACCGTAGTGAAACCGTAGTGAAACCGTAGTGAAACCGTAGTGCGACCTTGATGCGACCTTGATGCGACCGTGATGATCCGTAGTGTATCCGGGATAAACCGTATCGTAACCGTATTGTACCCGTGTTTATCCGGGATGAAACGGGAGTTGGTTCACACACGGTTCCACTACGGTTCCACTACGGATGACCCCGGATACACTATGGATCACCACCAATTCGCATTTTTGTATCACTGTGGAGACATGGCTTTGTTCTCGTGTACAAAATGGTTAGAAAGTCTAGCACGTTTTTCAAAATGCTCCCATTTTAACCATAATTTTTTTCCTGGGTTGAAATTTCGACCCAATATACCCTATATTATACCCTAACCCAAACACTAACCCTAACCCATATCCTAATCCTAGTTTTTGAGTAATTTAAGTAAAATCCAAAAATCTAATTCGTGAAATTCCCAATGGAGACCTATTCATCTATAGAAATTTACCCTCCGGAGACGTTTTGTCTCCATTGTACACATTGTGTTTATGTCTCCAGAGGGTACGGTATTTCGCACCACAGATTCACTACGGTTGTGCCACGGTTCACCGGGGTGAACCGTGGGCACATCCGGGATAAACCGTGGCGCACCCGTAGTAAAACCGTGGCGGAACTGTAGTGAATCCGTGACCATCCGGGATGATCCGGGCCCATCTGTGGCGGAACCGTAGTCAAACTGTAGTAGAACCGTAGTAGGACCGGGGAACATGCCACTTTTTTTTCGATTGCCTTCCCGGACCACCCCGGATGACCCCGGATCAAACGTCTGTTTCATCCGGGGGCGAACCGGGGCGATCCGTAGCATATCCGGCTTCAGTGGGACTGGGGCTTTAGAAGCATGTCCTACCGGCCATGTGCAGTATCTGCAAAAAATTGCATGAGTTGTGAAAATTGTAACATTAATGTGCTCACTTCAGTGATTTTGAGAATGATATACATGTAATTCCTAATTTAAATGGATAAGTTGAGAGAATTATTCTGGAACTGGTTTTTGTGTACTAACTGACAATATTTAGGACAAGTCGGGAAGCATTTTAGACACTTCATTCTTTTCATTCAGTTAACTTGCATTTTTCCTGTTCCACATGGCAACTATTTTCAAGGCTCTTTCTACATGTAATTGAAAAGTGTAACCTAGTTGAAACTTAATGGAACTACATACTGAAACATCCATTATGGAGTAAGAATATCCCTCTTTTTGAGAAGATATTGTACTAAAAATAGGCATTTACACAAATTTAAATGTAATTATCATTTGCAAATTGTGCATACAATTCACCATTTCTGTCATTTCAAATGTTATTGCAACATTGACTTTAATCACAAACAATTTAGTATTCCCAGTAAGGTTACAGATCCAGTGTCAAATAAAACTGTAGGGTGGGGCACAACAACCAAAAAAGTCGGTACAGGGCCACAAATTGTGAACATTTATTTGTTAATTCTCAAGTGATTCTATTTATTTTAATGTCACTTTGCAATGTTATGTCCCATATCGAAAAAATAAGTGAGTACAGAAGAATGTGTAGTGCCGACAAGAATAAAATGACAAACAATAATTTTGTGTGGCTCTTTTTTACCCTTGCCCCACCAGGGAGGGACGATTTTTCTCCTTGCCGCGGTACCACTTGAACCATACAGGAAAGTTCCCAAAATGTCGGTATTCACAAGAATTAGTGTAGATGTCTGGAATCTGCCAGAAGTTGATAAGTACGGGCATAAGTTGGACCTCATGATTTATGGATGATGCAGCATGTACTAACGGGCCGAAAATATTCCGATGTGGGCTGGGTTCAACCTACCCAAGCAGATTTATTCATATATTTATTTATTACATTTTCTTTACCCAGGGTGTGCCCAAACAGTTAAAAAAATGGTTTTCATTGGGGCTCTGCATGGAATCATTAAATAAAATAACAGTACATAAATACAGCAACATTTACATAAAAATACAAACATAAAATTCACAGACGTACAAGGATATTTACAGGAATACAAAACATTGATACATGTCTGTACAATAAAAAAAAACTTTAAAAAAGAAGTTAAAAGTCCTGTTTTAGGCCAATTCTGATTTACGGAATGGCGAAAACCCGAACAAAAATACATTTCGGGGAGAAAAAGAGAAGGGGAAATGCCCATCCGGCTCCACATTATAGTGGCAACCAAGTTATAACTCCGTATAGATCAGCGCAATTGGCATAATATCAGCTCCGATTTAATTAATGGGCTTAAGGAGTCCAATGTTCGCAATTGTTCGGGCAGATTATTCCAAATATTAAAGATGGACTACAACGAAAACTCACACATTAAATTTATTATCGGACCTTGTTTATGTTGTGTTCAGGTAACACTTTATTGTTACGGTCATGTTTTTCTCTAAATAATTTTGTTGCAATTTGACCGAAAAAATTAGACCTCGATTCTTCGATTTTGAAATTTCCCGCCCTGTACTGGTTCCCGGCAAAGATCCACTGAAAACCACAATGAAATCCACGATATAGTACCAGCGGACTTGTAAACCAGCGAAAAGTGATGACGTACTACCCAGGAAAACGCATACATGGTGGCCCTGAAGGGACTCCGCAGATCGCGAATATCGACGTCAAATTTGACGTCAATATTCACGACTTTCCAAAAAAGTCGCGAATATTGACGTCAAATTTGACGTCGATATTCACGACTTTCCCCAAAAGTCGCGAATATTGACGTCAAATTTGACGTCAATATTCGCGATCTGCGGAGTCCCTTCAGGGCCACCATTATGTATGCGTTTTCATAGGTAGTACGTCACACACAAAGTATGAATTATTCATGAGTTAAGGGCTTTTGCTGAAACTGAGTTTATCTGGGTCGTAGAACGCCGATCAATTTTTTATTTTTTTTGCATGAAGGAACAAGATTTATTGAATACTAATGATATATTAGTAATCATTATACATTTCTCGAACAAAAAACAGCAACAAAGCCTTTATCATTATTCCGTTGTAGTCCATCTTTAATAAGTAAATGTGCTGTTGTGCTTATTAGATTTGACAAAATAACCATCAAATTTAACAAGTTCAACAATACAGCATTCAACTGAGCTTTTTAAAGGCGCGTGTTACACCATTTGCAGATATCGAAAATATTTACTTATTTGAAAGTAAATAATGATTCTAGGCATCCAGCAAAACGATTGCGCTATAGTTATCATGTAATTATTCCGAAAAATGAAATTGTATAAACAAAAATTCGCGATCGCAGGACGGCGATCGCGAAAAAACAAAAATAACTGCCGGGAATAATAAGAATAGCTGCCGGACGCCGGTTGAAAACAAACGCTATTTTCCGTGCTTTTCTCGGCACCCATTGTAAAACTTCAGACAGGTAAGTTAAACGATAGTTGCTATAAAATACGCCCCCCAAAAAAAAAAAAAGAAGAAGAAAGGATCCACCCATTCATGATAATTCAACAATATACCAATGGTGTATCCCACATTTAAAATGGATGGTTACTATCAAATTATAGGTTTTCCCGACCAATTTTAACAAGAATGAATTCAATTTAATACCCGGTTCATTCAATTTTGTTTAAAATTAATTCTCCGTTGCATCAGCATTCAACAGTCAAAAGGAATAATTCAATTTCAGCAGTTAGGGTATACTGGCCAAATAAGATAATTTAAATTCATGAGGTCGCAAAGATCATTCACTTTCGTAAAAGCCAACAACAAGAGGCTGGTCAACCAATCAATTTCATCAATTTAATTGGCCAACATTTTTTATATGTTTACATTCTTAATCGTTTCTCTAGTATGTGCTTTCTGTGTATGTAAAGGTATTCTGACGAGAATTCATTTTCACACTAATTTTGCGTTATACACCCCTATAGAGCGATTTGGAATGAAAAACAAATTAAACGAATAGAAGAAGATATGTTAAAAAATCTACATAACAAAAACACATTTTGTTTGGGTTATTCTGTGTACGACCGCCTGATAATGTTAACCTTTTGTTTATGACATATATACATAAACACTTTTTTCTATTATCGGGTCTGAGCATTTTGTAGAGTTCGGCGCACTTTTGAAGTCATTACCAAACCAAACCGTAGGCCTATACTTACACAAAGCAAATTGTGTTCGTCCACAAATACATTTCTAGTTGACAATGTTTCCGACCATGATGATATCATCACTCATTTTGGACAGAACTAGAAACGCCTTTTGTGTTTGGAAATGAATAGAATTAGTACGTACCGAGTCTTTCAAGCTTACTCAGATTAATGCCTTGTGATTTCTGAACGAGGAGAAGAATCTTAAATTGGCCTTTTTTTTCCCCCGTTTTGGGTGGTTTTTACACGTTAAGTAATTACTTGGGTGAAATCTGTTTGGGGTTTTCATCCCCCTCCTCCTCCTCCATTGATTTTTTGTAAACATGTTGTTGCTGCGAGTCCTGTTTGCATTTTGTGGGCAAAAATGTGTACATTGTACGTTTTTCCTTTGTTTATTTTCTTAGATTTTCTTTGATTCATAAAAGCCTGCTAACTTAGCAGCCAACTAGGCCTGTAAATCCATACAGTTTTATTTCCAAAGAGAGAACATTCACTCCATTCGAGTGAAAATTCACTCCCACAGTCTGGAACTCATGAGGGACCAGACGCCAAGAGAGTTAATTCACTCGAAAAATATTGAAATCTAATCAAATTCCACTGAAATCTAATCAAATTCCACTGAAATGGTACAATTTGTAAGTGTGTTTCAATCTAAATTTAGAGTGAGAACCACTCTAAAACGTCTAGTCCCTATAGTTTCACTCTTTGGAATTTAGAGAGTTGTCTACTCCGTGGCTACCAACAAGCTTTGTATGCATAAAACCTTGTTAAGAATGTTGCAGCTATTGGCAAGGCCGATATTCACAAAAGCCTGCTAACTTAGCAGCCAACTAGGCCTTAGCAGCTTGCTAAATCCGTAGTTTGCTGCTCTGTAGTTACCAACAAATTTTGTATTCATAAAACCTTGCTAAGAAAGTTGCCCGCTATAGTTGGCAGCTAGATATTTTAAGCACGCATGCAGTTAGCTGAGACATTTGGCAGTTCGTCAAACCCCAAAACCGGAAAATGTCAATTTGCATGACTGTCAATAGGATGGTGTGGTTTTGGATGGGTAAAATGACTTTTAGGAACATCAGTAAATCTGATACATGAGGCATGGCAAAGGAAAGAAACGTAAAGCCAATTATATATAGTGATTGAAAACAACTTCTTTATAGCGGAAAAGTTTGATAAATTGAAAGACGTTCTTGGGAGTAAGCACAAAGATGTCAACACCAATCGCAAGAAAAAAGATGCTAGGGGAGTTATCCTCACCCAGCATAGGGCTAGATTCAATAGAGCATTGGGAGACCTAAAAAATAGGCTCTCAATACACAAATCCGAATCCCAGAACCATGTTATTCAATGTGAAATACCCGGTAACAAATTATTTAGTTGCCAACTAGTGACTTAGAGACACCCCAGATCAACCCTATAACGTTAGCAGCCTACTTACAACCAACTAACTTAGCAAAATTTTATGGATATCATTTAGCTTCCAACTTGGCTTAGCTGTCAACTAGAGGCCATTTTAGCAGCCAACTAGGCTTAGCAGGCTTTCATGAATATCGGCCCAGAACTCCACTCAGATAAAAAAAATACAAAATAAAGAAATAAACAAATATTTATTTAATATATATAATAGGCAGAATAAAAAGATACAAGGAAAGAGGGCAAGATGTTCTGGTTTAAAACACGGCTAAGTTTATTTTTAAAACAACTTTTCGACCATTCGGCCTTTATCAGGTTACAAATTGAGAAAAACATCAAAAAGTTAGGGTAGCACCGCTAAACGTAGAAATGGCAAATGGTAAGAGGTAGAGAGCCTCGCAATTATTTTTTAAAACTTCATATAGATCACGGCATAGGAAACTGGACTAAAAGCAATACTATAAGTAAGAAATACTAAGGGTATTTAAAAGGACCATTTAGAGTCAACAAATAAAACTGGGTTAAGTATCAACTATAAATCATAAAAGACACACTAAGTTACACCGTCGGTAAAACTCCTAAGAATTTGTAAAACGCAAATCCTCCCTCCACCAAACGAAGACACCGTACGTACTTGCTATTCCAATAATTCATTTCTCTTGTTCAAACCATGCGCCATCCAATAAGCCTCTCCGGGTAAGAAGTACCCGATCAAGGTGAGGGCTTGTGGTGGCATTAATTTGTAATCTGTTGATGACAATTTAACGGAATGAAATTTCTCTCCGTTGTTAACCATTGAAGAATTATGGTCAGGAAATCTAATCTTCAATTGTCATGATTGTGACGGGGGGAAGAAGTGTGGTAAATAATGTAAGGAAATTATAAATGATGTTTATATTTATTATTCGTCGCAGGTGTAAACACACATTTTATAAAATTGTATACAATTTATGTAGGATTTGTTGCACTGTGTATAATGGTGTAGGATTGTAGGATCTCCACTCTCCTCAAAAATCAGCTCTTCTTGAAAAAACAACATGTCGCTTGAAACTGTTATGATGTTATCCACTATAACAGTGGGTTTGATTTTAATAGTCACCCACCCTTGTGCTTCTTTTTTCAATCGATGAACGGTTATAAATGCATAGTACGTGAGAGCATGTTTCCTATCTTCAAGATACACGAACGACCTCGGGACACTTGACTCGATGAGTGGCGTTCGTATGTACTCAGCCACATCTAAGAGTGATAACATGTATTTTCCTTTCTTATAAACTCTCAATGTCGCTGCATCGTCCACACTAATTAAGAAAAGAAAAAACTTTTTGAAATTACCATCGCCCAACATGGCAGCCAAGTTTTCACATGGCCGTATTATGAGATACTATAACTAGCTTGGCCGGTTTAATACTCACGCCAGACCAGAGTAATCGCAAGAAGTCACTTAGTCACGTGAGCATCTAATCTAACTGTGTCGTGTTTGACTGAGTAAGCGCAGGGGAAGTAATCAAACACGTTATTATAGTCAAGTAAGGTCTTTTAGAATCAGTAGTAAATATAACAGTAATTACATTGTAGGTAGCACTTTTAAAGGGATCGTATAGGTTTGGTAATTACTCCAAAAATTAATGGAAATAAAAACTTAGTTTGTAAGAACATGGAGAAATTATTTCTGCATGGTAAGAAGTACAGCAGCTTTGGATAGTATAATGCATTTTTAGAAACTTTTCACTTCGAAGTACTGCGGTTATGGAAAAGATACCACTTTTTATCCCCCAAAAATTAAATCTAAGTAGCGTTACTGCAGTGACGTTTCTCAGATTGTGCACTACAATGCAGATTATTCTTCCTGCGTGGATATTATAACCGCTCCAGAATTGTCACAACATCTCAAAATCGCTACCACCTTTTGAAATAAATTTTGTACAGGTTAGTTTTATGGTAAAAATTGGTATATACATGTATCTATAACATGGCTCGCCGAATAGGACCGATTTTGTTATCTGACCATATGTCATTTTAGCAGAGTCTAACATTAGTAGGGGAACGAAATAAATGTTAATAGAAAAAGGGAAAAGAATTCCCCATTACAAATAAATAGTGATTTATCCAGTGTGATCTGTTGTGTGATTTTTGAAAAAAATTGTTGACAAGCTTGTTTTGAAGAGTTATGAAAACAAAGTTATAATGACTCAGTTCACATTTTTTGCTACTCGACTCGAGACCTGATGGCCGGGTAAACGACGACTCAACTCAAGTTACTGCAGTCAAATAAAAGCAAAAACGTTGAGAACAATATTTGCTATGACTTACGCCAGTGCCGATCTATGTTGACGTTATGTTTGTTAGCAAATAATTATGTACATAAATACATATGGTATAGTGGCCGTCTGTTTCCCTTCCTCCATGATACAACAAACACCGTGTGGTGGAATTCCACCTTGTGTTTTTTCAACTCAACTTGTCACTTCTTTAAAATGGCTCGACTAAATTGTTGCAACTCTGGTTGAAAACCAATTTTTATCACTTTTTATTGACATCTGTATCACCCAAACCATGCCGTGTATTTTTTTAAGAACTAGACCTTTTCCTGGATGTCCGGTCCCTCTCTGGAAATAATATTAAGTCCCCTATGCTATAGCTATACGTGTATTTTGCATACAATTTGCACTTGACTTTTATCATCTTAGACTTTTATGGACATACCTGCATGTGATAATCATGCGCAACACAACAAACATAACATTTCACATCAGGAACTTTCAATCATGGCCATATGATGATAAGATAATTAATAGTCTCATTTTTGTAAGGGCATATTGGATGGATACAAATGTAGAGGCTGTAGGCCTCTTCAGCACTGTGTAGATGCTGTAGACTTCTTCAGCACTGTGTAGATGCTGTAGACTTCTTTAGCATTGTGTAGATGCTGTAGACTTCTTTAGCACTGTGTAGATGCTGTAGACTTCTTTATCACTGTGTAGATGCTGTAGACTTCTTTATCACTGTGTAGATGCTGTAGACTTCTTTATCACTGTGTAGATGCTGTAGACTTCTTTAGCACTGTGTAGATGCTGTAGACTTCTTCAGCACTGTGTAGATGCTGTAGACTTCTTTATCACTGTGTAGATGCTGTAGACTTCTTTAGCACTGTGTAGATGCTGTAGACTTTTTTATCACTGTGTAGATCCTGTAGACTTCTTTATCACTGTGTAGATGCTGTAGACTTCTTTATCACTGTGTAGATGCTGTAGACTTCTTTATCACTGTGTAGATGCTGTAGACTTCTTTAGCACTGTGTAGATGCTGTAGACTTCTTTATCACTGTGTAGATCCTGTAGACTTTTTTATCACTGTGTAGATGCTGTAGACTTCTTTAGCACTGTGTAGATGCTGTAGACTTCTTTATCACTGTGTAGATGCTGTAGACTTCTTTATCACTGTGTAGATGCTGTAGACTTCTTTATCACTGTGTAGATGCTGTAGACTTCTTTATCACTGTGTAGATGCTGTAGACTTCTTTATCACTGTGTAGATGCTGTAGACTTCTTTAGCACTGTGTAGATGCTGTAGACTTCTTTATCACTGTGTAGATGCTGTAGACTTCGTTATCACTGTGTAGATGCTGTAGACTTCTTTAGCACTGTGTAGATGCTGTAGACTTCTTTGTCACTGTGTAGATGCTGTAGACTTCTTTATCACTGTGTAGATGCTGTAGACTTCTTTATCACTGTGTAGATGCTGTAGACTTCTTTAGCACTGTGTAGATGCTGTAGACTTCTTTAGCACTGTGTAGATGCTGTAGACTTCTTTATCACTGTGTAGATGCTGTAGACTTCTTTAGCACTGTGTAGATGCTGTAGACTTCTTTATCACTGTGTAGATGCTGTAGACTTTTTTAGCACTGTGTAGATGCTGTAGACTTCTTTGTCACTGTGTAGATGCTGTAGACTTCTTTGTCACTGTGTAGATGCTGTAGACTTCTTTATCACTGTGTAGATGCTGTAGACTTCTTTATCACTGTGTAGATGCTGTAGACTTATTTATCACTGTGTAGATGCTGTAGACTTCTTTAGCACTGTGTAGATGCTGTATACTTCTTTATCACTGTGTAGATGCTGTAGACTTAGTCTTTAGCACTGTGTAGATGCTGTAGACTTCTTTAGCACTGTGTAGATGCTGTAGACTTCTTTAGCACTGTGTAGATGCTGTAGACTTCTTTAGCACTGTGTAGATGCTGCAGACTTCTTCATCACATGGGTAGATGCTGTAGACTGCTTCAGCACTGTGTAGATGCTGTAGACTTCTTTATCACTGTGTAGATGCTGTAGACAGTTCTTTATCACTGTGTAGATGCTGTAGACTTCTTCAGCACTGTGTAGATGCTGTAGACTTCTTTAGCACTGTGTAGATCTTGTAGACTTCTTTAGCACTGTGTAGATGCTGTAGACTTCTTTAGCACTGTGTAGATGCTGTAGACTTCTTTAGCACTGTGTACAGATGCTGTAGACTTCTTTATCACTGTGTAGATGCTGTAGACTTCTTTATCACTGTGTAGATGCTGTAGACTTCTTTATCACTGTGTAGATGCTGTAGACTTCTTTAGCACTGTGTAGATGCTGTAGACTTCTTTAGCACTGTGTAGATCTTGTAGACTTCTTTATCACTGTGTAGATGCTGTAGACTTCTTTAGCACTGTGTAGATGCTGTAGACTTCTTTATCACTGCATGTAGATGCTGTAGACTTCTTTAGCACTGTGTAGATGCTGTAGACTTCTTTAGCACTGTGTAGATGCTGTAGACTTCTTTATCACTGTGTAGATGCTGTAGACTTCTTCAGCACTGTGTAGATGCTGTAGACTTCTTTATCGCTGTGTAGATGCTGTAGACTTCTTTATCACTGTGTAGATGCTGTAGACTTCTTTAGCACTGTGTAGATGCTGTAGACTTCTTTATCACTGTGTAGATGCTGTAGACTTCTTTAGCACTGTGTAGATGCTGTAGACTTCTTTATCACTGTGTAGATGCTGTAGACTTTTTTAGCACTGTGTAGATGCTGTAGACTTCTTTGTCACTGTGTAGATGCTGTAGACTTCTTTGTCACTGTGTAGATGCTGTAGACTTCTTTATCACTGTGTAGATGCTGTAGACTTCTTTATCACTGTGTAGATGCTGTAGACTTCTTTAGCACTGTGTAGATGCTGTAGACTTCTTTATCACTGTGTAGATGCTGTAGAGTTCTTTAGCACTGTGTAGATGCTGTAGACTTCTTTAGCAATGTGTAGATGCTGTAGACTTCTTTATCACTGTGTAGATGCTGTAGACTTATTTATCACTGTGTAGATGCTGTAGACTTCTTTAGCACTGTGTAGATGCTGTAGACTTCTTTATCACTGTGTAGATGCTGTAGACTTAGTCTTTAGCACTGTGTAGATGCTGTAGACTTCTTTAGCACTGTGTAGATGCTGTAGACTTCTTTAGCACTGTGTAGATGCTGTAGACTTCTTTAGCACTGTGTAGTTGCTGCAGACTTCTTCATCACATGGGTAGATGCTGTAGACTGCTTCAGCACTGTGTAGATGCTGTAGACTTCTTTATCACTGTGTAGATGCTGTAGACAGTTCTTTATCACTGTGTATATGCTGTAGACTTCTTCAGCACTGTGTAGATGCTGTAGACTTCTTTAGCACTGTGTAGATCTTGTAGACTTCTTTAGCACTGTGTAGATGCTGTAGACTTCTTTAGCACTGTGTAGATGCTGTAGACTTCTTTAGCACTGTGTACAGATGCTGTAGACTTCTTTATCACTGTGTAGATGCTGTAGACTTCTTTATCACTGTGTAGATGCTGTAGACTTCTTTATCACTGTGTAGATGCTGTAGACTTCTTTAGCACTGTGTAGATGCTGTAGACTTCTTTAGCACTGTGTAGATCTTGTAGACTTCTTTATCACTGTGTAGATGCTGTAGACTTCTTTAGCACTGTGTAGATGCTGTAGACTTCTTTATCACTGCATGTAGATGCTGTAGACTTCTTTAGCACTGTGTAGATGCTGTAGACTTCTTTAGCACTGTGTAGATGCTGTAGACTTCTTTATCACTGTGTAGATGCTGTAGACTTCTTTATCACTGTGTAGATGCTGTAGACTTCTTCAGCACTGTGTAGATGCTGTAGACTTCTTTATCGCTGTGTAGATGCTGTAGACTTCTTTATCACTGTGTAGATGCTGTAGACTTCTTCAGCACTGTGTAGATGCTGTAGAACCACCACTGTGTATGCTTTAGACTGTGCGTTCCTATATAACTTTTAAGCTTCACACTGCACTAATGGACAACAAGACGAAGCAAGACCGTAGCCATGGTAACGAGGTTTGGCTGTGCTGTAGGCTGCGCTACACTGTGTAGATAAGTGTAGTGTAGCTACACACATATAGGGTGTGGAATTTCCGTCCCATATGTTGCATGGTATACCTCGCGATTGCAAGCATTGTGCACCATCTCCGCAGGTACGTCTTGGTTTGGACTCTTGAGCGATTGACGTCTCCCTGACCTTAGCGCTTAGCACGCAGCCACAGCTTGTGCTAAAAAGTATGTATGTCAATTACCAGTTCCTGGTGGGGCTCGACATAACATTTGAATTATGGAATCATTATAGCCAGTATGTCAAGGTTACACTGGAATTCCACATTAAAGGGTATTTTCCTACCAATTTCTTACCCACTTCCCGAGCTTTTTCGCCGCGCTGCCCAGCGCCATCTTGGACCAACCTCGTTCCCAATCCAAACCTCGTCGAGCAGCGCCCTCATCGACACAAAAGCTGCGATAATTTTGGACACGCATGCGAAAAATTAGGTTCCCTGTGATTGGTGTATTCTGGGCACGCGTAGTAGTCTGGCGGCAATACCGAAATTCTTCCAAATAGGCACTTTGGGAGACAAATTAGCGATAGTTTTGATTCACTTGGGAGACAGTGGCACTTAGGGAGACATTTCAGTGTCTCCCTAAGTGTCTAGCTACCCCACAAAACGATATTTGGGAGTTATTTTTGCTCGGAGAAGACAGATTTGGGTCTAAATAGCATAAATATGAAATTTCGTGGAAAAAGCTCCAGGTAAAAACGGGTTAGGTTACAATAAAGATTGTGCACGACTCTATGGGATTGTCTCCCAAAGTGCCCATTTGGAGGTATTTGAATTATTTTACTTAATGGGCACTTTGGGAGACAAATTAGCGATAGTTTTGATTCACTTGGGAGACAGTGGCACTTAGGGAGACATTTCAGTGTCTCCCTAAGTGTCTAGCTACCCCACAAAACGATATTTGGGAGTTATTTTGGCTCGGAGAAGACAGATTTGGGTCTAAATAGCATAAATATGTAATTTCGTGGCGAAAGCTCTAGGTAAAAACGGGTTAGGGTACACAAAAGATTGTGTACGTCTCTATGGGATTGTCTCCCAAAGTACCCATTTGGGCGTTTTTTATTATTATTATTATTATTATTATTATTATTATTATTATTAATTTCTGGTAATGAAACCAAGGATCCTTCAAAAGCGCTCAAGGCACTGTAGCTCGTAAGCCTGAAGAAACCCGTAGACAGATCTGTGTCAGCCAGGAACACCGGGGCAAACCCCTTCTCTTAGCGATAAGTGTTCTGGGTTTTTTTACGTGCATTATACAATTTTATAATGTTATAATGGGAAAGATAATAACACACATTATAAATTATACAACACACGGGACCTACAACTTTACGTCCCATCCGAAGGACGAAGCAATAGTGGTTTAATTATATATCGCCAATTACGGAGAGACTTACCGGGTATTGTTCCCTGTTAGTGCAAACTGATCCACCCTTTGACGCTAATGGAATCATCCTCATTAGTATTCAAAACTTCTCAATGCTGCTATACATATACCCGATGATGCCAGGAATGGTTGTCTTTTGTTACTTGTGTGCAGACTGATCGTACGTATCAATCCCTTTCTAGTTCTATACTACTATACTGTTCTATGCTATATATATTTATTTTTTGTGTAATGTTTTACTACGCGTTATGCCTGAGGAAATAACCAAGCACCGTGGGCGTTCTTCAGCTCCCGCTACGGTGTCCAGACCACCACCGGACGACGACAAACAAGCCCCGTGGATTTTTTGGCTTTGGTAGCCAAGGAATCAGCGAGGATGAGCCTGGGCCTGGCAAACCGGGCCAACCCAAGTCTTGGGTTGGATCCGAGAATCCATTTTGCCAAACTTCAGTTCCGTCGTGTTCTGAAAGTTTTTTTAGGTAGCGGGTTGTTGTACCCAAAACCTTCACCGGCCTATATTTCTTGAGCTACACGCTGGGGAATCAGGGAATCGATGGCGCAAGCCATCGGCACCATTTTCCGGGACGATAACTCCGGGTATATCCAGTCGTCAGCCCCGGACTGCAGTCTTGGGCTCAACATCATCAGCGCGCGGCCGGTCCAACCTTCACCTTCAGTTCCGTCATAGGGACAGATTCAGTGGAATTTTCCACATCAGAATGTACCTCCAGTCCTACTGTTTCTGCAGGTATGTTTCCTAATCATATGCCATATTATGCCAATCCTTGGTTGGGGCCTACCTCCAGGGTTGGGATATGATCCCACCGCAGTTTCCTCCATCCGCTCAAGTCCAACCGTTCATCGAACAGCCGTTGTGCTTTCGAGCGCCTGGGCGTGAACGAAGTCGTACATCCGGGCCTCCTATGTTAGAGGCGGCCACGGCGGAGACGATTTCGAGTGATAGTGACGGCGAAAGATCGCTTTTTTTCTTTTCTGCTGCAACAGCTTCAGTTTCTGGTGGTAAAATAATTTTGTAATCCTCATCGAGGAGTTGGGCAACCCCATTCTGTAAAGGTTTTGGAATGGTGGGAACAGCTTAGAACCCATAAGCTTTTGTAAAATAGTCACTATCGATGAGAAGTTATGTGTGTATCCCACAACAAGTTTTGAAGGCGGCTCTAGCTGCCCCTTCTGAATCTTTTCGATCTGTTGTGGATCCTGAATGTCCAGAGAAAATCTCAAAGGATAATGTTCTAGAACTTCTTTCTTGAGGCATATAATATATTAATGTTGGGGCCATCAGCCAATTAAGGCCTAGCCCTCTCCCGTCAACATGCATTGATTTGAGTACTAGTACTAGTTCTAGTATTATGTACTCGACAAAAGGTTATTAAAAGAAGAATGCACCTTCTCTTAATAAACTCTTTGAGTCCTCTCTTATGAGAAGACATCGAGGAGACGGAGAAATCCTACAAATTAGCAGCAAAGGTAACCTATTCGAAGTCCAAGCCTTCGAGCCTCGACGACTTCAAAGAAAAGCGTTTTTTCGCCATATCGTTCTACATTACCTTTGCTAGATCTTTTACTTTGCTAGAACCTCGCGGCGTTTCTCAAGCAACACCAGAGGAAAACTTTTGCTGTATAGTAATTATCCACACTTTTCTTAGAGTGGCAGCGATTTATGGTCCGACAGACCTAAACAGGGCAGGTTTTTTCTCATCCCGAGAACACAAAAACTAAGGTTTAACCTAGTTCACCTGACGTGACCTCTGTAGATAATTGTAATTTTTGTACATCTTCGATTGTGCTCCAATTTTTCTGCACCTCTTGCTAGAAGGCTTCAGTTCTTTACTTTTCGTTGGAGTTTGGTCACTCATGACCTTTGGATCATCAACAGTTTCAGATATGAGATAGAATTCATTTATACACCTTTTCAGGTCCGTTTTTCCTCCTACTCGAGTTTTTTTTTTTTTTTTTTTTTTTTTTTTTTCTTTTTTCTAAACAAATTATTAGACAACTGAGGTGCCATCACTGTCCAAGAACCAGTTCCTGACCAGTTTATTTCTTTGTTATTTCTGGTTCTCAATAAATCAGGAGATTTACCCTCAGTTATCAATCTGTGTCCCTTAAATGTTTGTATATCATACCAGCATTTCAAGATGGAAAACATCACGGATGTCAACGATCTTTTATTGAAGGACGATTGGATGACCACAATCGACCTAAAGGGTGCCTACTTCACAGTGCTCATTCACACCAATCAGCGTAAATTTCTTCGCTTCTGTTGGAGAGGGACAACTCACCAGTTTTCATGTCTCCCCTTCGGGCTTTGCAGTGCATCCCGCACATTCACAAAATCTTTTGAAACCGGTTGTGTCCTTCATCAGGGAACGAGAAATCAGATTTGTCATTATCTAGACAACATTCTAGTTCTTGGTTCGTCAATAGCCATAAGTGCATGTGAACAACACTCAAGACAGTGACAGTCGATCTCGATCCTTTAGCATCTAGGTTTTTTAATAAACCACGACAAATCAACGTTGACTCCTTCACGGAACATCCAGTACCTGGGTTTCGTCATAGATTCTGCTTCGATGACTCCGTCTCTTGGTCTAGAGAAGATGACAAAATTGTCAACCACTGCCAAGAGATCCTGGCTGCAGATTCGACATCAGTCCAGGAGATTACCAGTCTCGTGGGCAGGTTGTGTTCACGGCTCCTATATTTTATCGCAACCTCCAGTTCGAACAGATCTTGGCTCTTCATCAGGGCAACGATTACGAGTCCAAATTAAGTCTTCCTCATCACTCAGGAATCCAGAGACGAGCTCGTAGCATGGTCTCGGTACCTGCGAGCATGAAAATGGTCGCAATATTCTTCGTCACTCTCCGAATGTCACCATTCAGAAGGATGCATCGATTTTGGGTTGGGGTGCCTGTCTCAAGGACCGCAAAGTAGGAGGTCGATGGTCGACGCAGGAGCAGTCGTCCCACATAAATATTCTGGAATTTATGGCAGTTCTTCATGCCCTCAAGACTCATGAAAGATCAGCACGATCTCCGCGTTCGTCTCCAAGTGGACAATTCGGTAGCTATTGCTTACATCAACCACAAGGGCGGTACTCATTCCAGGGACCTTGCCCAACTAGCAATCCAAAGCTGGCTCTGGTGCCTCAAAAGGACATAAACCTGTCAGCGGAACACATTCCTGGGTCTCTCCATGTCACGGCGGACGAGTTGTCCAGAGTGTTCAACGACCGAGCGCTAGTGGCAGCTCAATCCGGCGATATTTCACAAGGTCATGGGTTGAATTTCTCGCCCCAGGTGGATCTTTTCGCATCCAGTCTGAATGCCCAACTGAGAACCTTTGTCTCCAGGCAGCCGGATCCCCTAACTTGGAGAATAGATGGCGGGACTTGAAGGAATACGTGTTTTCTCCCTTTGCCCTGTCTCCAAATGTCTACACAAAATCAGCGAAGAAGAAGCAACAGTAGTCCTGATTGCGCCGGTGTGGAATACACAAACATGGTACCCCAGGTTGTTAGGGTTTGCCATAGAGATTTTCCTCTTGTCCTACCAAGGGCAATAGATCTTCTTCGACTCCCTCATGAATCATCATCTGGTTCATCCATTGGCAAATCATATGCAGCTGGCCGCATGGAAGTTATCAGGAAGAACCTGCAGTCAGACGGTTTTCGCAAGCAGTGTCCTCCACTATTATCTCATTGGCGTGAAGGAACAGATAAGCAATTTAACTGTGCTTGGAAGAAGTGGAACAGCTGGTGCGTTCAGAGGCAGGTTGATCCAGTTCGATCATCTGTAGCCAACTTCCTAGTTTTCATGCAGAATATATTTGATAATGGTTTACATTACAGAACAATTAATGTTTACCGGTCGGCTGTTCCATCGGCACAAATTGTTATAGATGGAACTCCAATTGGTCAGCATCATTTGGTCACCCGCTTTTCAAGGGTACCCTCACACTTCGTCCTCCTTGCCCTATATATGTTTACCTAGAATGTCTCTACAGTTTTAAACTACTTGCCAGACAATAGACGTTTATCTCATTCTTGGGCAGCTTACTCTTAAAGTCGCTATGTTGCTAGCTCTGGTTACTGCTAGTCGTGTTTCGTCCTTGACGGCCATTCATATCAACCACATGTCCAGACGTACCGATGGTACTTATTATTATTTTTGGCTGGGATGGTCAATCCTTCCAAAAAAATTCAGTATCCAAGCTTTTTCATGATTTTGAAATTGCTCCGTTTTTTCTGCTTGCAGAAATCTTTGTCCAGTTCGTGTTATTAGGAGTATCTTGACAGAACTCTTCTTGTTAGGGGCAAGGGTAGCTCGAAGATGACTCAACTTCTTCTTTCTCACACCAAATCCTATCCATCCAGTAGTACCTTCTACTGTCTCCAGATGGCCGACGGAGGGACATATCATGTCCCTAGCTGGAATTAACACTTCTTGTTTTAAAGGTCACTCTACTAGAGGTGCTTCTACCTCTACAGCAGCTCATGCAGCGGTCTCCTTGTCAGATATCCTGAAAGCAGCAGACTGCTCGTCCACCAACACTTTTCACTACCTTTTACAATAGACCTTCAACCTCTTCGGAGTTTGGTCGTGCGGTTTTAGCGTCATCATCTGGAATGCTTTGAAGTCTACCCGGTAAGTCTCTCCGTAATTGGCGATATATAATTCCCCAATTACATAAAGGTACTTACCTGCAATATAATTAGAATTATATAAGACAATGGAGGAGAGACTTAGGTTTCCCTCCCTATGTTTGTTGTCATTTGACTTCCATTTCTACAGGTCTTGTGACTTTAGCTCCCATCCCAATTTCGATGAGTGACGCTATTTCCATACATCAAGCTTCAAAGAGACAACTATTCCTGGCATCATCGGGTATATGTACTAGCAGCATTGAGAAGTTTTGAATACTAATGAGGATGATTCCATTAGCGTCAAAGGGTGGATCAGTTTGCACTAACAGGGAACAATACCCGGTAAGTCTCTCCTCCATTGTCTTATATAATTCTAATTATATTGCAGGTAAGTACCTTTATGTAATTGGGGAATTGCCTTGCTTAAGGACACACGTGTCCACACCGAGACTCGAACTCACGCTCTGCGGAACAGAAAACCAAGCTCTTAACCGCTCGGCCACGACACTCCACAATGTCATATCTTCGTCCCATTCACAGCGTAGGCAAGTTTGATCGTGCAAAAAAGACCGCAAACTACGTGCAGTTTATGGTTCTCAGAATGCTAACAAAAACAATGGATCAACTCTATACACGCTCGAATATTGTGGATGTAAGTAAGAATTTTTGAGTAAACGAACACATAATTATTGAGCAGTTACATACGTAAGGCATGTTGGGGTAATTCTTGTACATGTACTTAGTTTTAGGACGAGTCGACCTAGTCTGAAGAAAGAATACTGTCTTTAAAAAAACCGGCATGATCGACCGGTGGCGTCCGGAAATTGGGCACACACAAAATCGACTGATGAGCTATGAGTGTTCCCTAAAAATTAACCATGCTTCAACGAATCTCGGAAATTCCCAAGTGTATTAGTATTTTCTTTAAAGCTGACAAATTCTGATAAATCATGGTTTACACTTTCATCATAAATGGCTAGCCATGCATAGGCCCTACCCAATTGATTAGAACTTAGAAGTTTGTCTGAAAATTATTTTATTTTGTGGTGCGTTTAATATTACTAGTGTAGTATAGTACTAGTCTTAGGCCTATACATTAGGTTCATCCTAGCCCTATAAATGCGGCTCAACTAATGAATCCTAGCCCTATAAATGCGGCTCAACTAATGAATTTCCTCCGTTAAAACTATGAGCCACACAGCAACCTGCACAAAAAGGGAGAAAGAATTCCAAACACGGACACCACTATTTTTTTCTTTCGGCGCTTCGATCTAGTAGTACAGCAATAACATATATGTATCCTAAAAAACCACGACTGTCGCTTTTGCAACGGAACACAATATGAAGTATCAGATTTGACGGCTTTTATTTATTGAGGGGATAGGCGTCGCCATTGCAGACATTTTGGAGAATATACTGCATGTTAATAACGTTAGAAAATCTAAAGTTTAAGTTTTGGCGCAGCGCCTGCAAACTTTTATCAACAAACATAGAAACATTGGAATCACCAACTGTACGGTCGTAATTTCTCTGCATAATATAAATATTGAATTTATGTTATTAAGCCGCGACTGTTTTTTTGTTCATTCTCCATAAGGTCTATTGTCGATCGGTTGATTTCAACAGGTGGCGCCCTGCGCTGAGCATCGCGCGCACGTACGGCGAACCACTCGAAAATATGTCGTCAACAAAATTCCTCAATGATCTAAAAAGAAGACCAACTCTCATCGTATTTGAGGGAAAGAGGTGTTGTAGTAAATAATGAAAAGCACAAAGAGCTTGCCGAGAAGGCATACCGGGCCGAAAAGATTGGTTTAGTTGAAAAACAGCTCCCTTTGTCTACCCATCATTTTTTGCGCTATACTTTGGGATCGCGATCAGCAATAGACCTTATTAACCCGGGATGCGTAATTGTTTTTCCTAGGAGGGTTAGGTGTAATTATCATAAATAAGCAGCTCATGATTATTCAGTAGTTTTAACAATGACGCTATTAATACATTGTTATTGCTCATTCAACTAGTTACACGTAGCGCGCCCAGAGGTGCATTAAAGCACTTTGAAAAACGGCTTCTGTCGACCTCTCACGGTAGCAATTAGTGGATAATGGGTTAGGTTATGGATCGTTCGACTGGGGTTTGAAATCGGTCTCTGCTTATTTTCCATTGACTATATTTTGGTCTCCAATTTTATTGTTGAAGTGAGTTTAATTTAAGGGAAAGTATAGGATCTGAGAACTAAAGTGTCTTCCATTCAGTGTGGTAATTTATGATAATTACCCCCAAACCCTCCTAGGAAACAAAAATTACGCAGCCGGGCATGAGAAAGGAGTTCCCATTCCATGGGGTTACTATTGGAAACGTGGTTGAAAATAAAGTAAGCCCTGGGGATGAGGTTGACCTTGGACCTGCGCGCCACGCGCGCTGTGCCTAGCCCACAGACATAAATAACCTATAGACGGACAGCGCATATGGAAATCAACCTCCAGGTCACTGACCTCTATACCTGGACGGATCGTTGCCCATATTCTGCCGTGCTGACACTTGAAGTCGGCGAGCACGCGCGGCGGCCATTTTACACTTCCAAGAGCGATACGGTTCACTATACTGTAGCGCCCGTGCCGGTTGGGCGGTAGAGGGCGCTGGAGCGGTCCCACGGTGGTGGGATCGCTCCAGGTGGCTCCTGCTGGTGCGCCCCGGCGACCCGCCTTCGGATTGCGCAACGGCCGAACCGGTTCAGACCAGTTCTGGTACCGCGTGATTGTGTGAGCCTGAAGTCCATGTTTGGTTGGCAAGAGATCACAATAAACGGCAGAGAATCACCGGAAATAAAGGAACACTTGCTTCAGGAGTCTTTCTTGTGTGTTGTGGCGACCCCAGGCGAATCTTCGTTACATTGGTGGCAGCGGTCGGCATACGGAAGGACGGGAAAAGACCAGGTGAAGTGTTCATGTTTTCGGAAAACCACGATAGCACGGCAGCCAACTCGCCCCACGGCGAGAGGGCAGGCCAGGGCATGGGCCCAGGGAACGGGGACCAGTCCAGGAAGCTTTCAGGCACTCCGTGCATTACGCCAGAGGAGTTAGAGGCCTTTTTCAAGGATATACCAGAGAGCTCTGGGGGGGAGGCTATGGTTTCCTGGGAGTCAGGGTGTTTTCTGGGGGAGGATTCGGGGACTGATAACGGGGAATTTAAGAACATGTCCCAATGGTTAGGGGGCGACGGGGCGTCCACTCCGATTCAGGGTGAGGGCGCCCTTCCCCATAAATTGTCTGGGGCCGCTACCGAGCCCGGGGGGGACCCGGCCCGTGCTGTAAGCGGCGGCGCGGCAGACGTGTTGTTCCACGCGGAACGATGCCGAGCTGTGCCCGTCGATGCAGCGGAGTTGGGGCCTCACCGGGATATTCCCCAGTCGTTCTATGCAAATGATTTCGGGTCCGGGGGGGGGGGGGGGGGGGGGCCCGGCCCGTGCTGTAGACGGCGGCGCGGCAGACGGGTGGTTCCACGCGGAACAATCCCAAGCTGGGTCCGTCGGTGCAGCTCGGGCGGGGCCTCACCGGGACATCCCTCAATTGTTCCATACACAAATTATTGAGTCCGGGGGGGTCCCGGCCCGTGCGGTAGACGGCAGCGCGGCAGACGGGTCGCGCCACGCGGGGCGACCCCAAGCCGTGGCTGTTGGTGCGGCGGGGGCGGGGACTCTTCGGGACACTCCCAGGATTTACTTTTCTACACCAGCGGGGCCTCACCAGGAAACATCCAGCTCCTACTCAAGGCCGGTGGGTTTTCAACCTGAGGAGGGGCCGCCCAGGGCCGTGGACGACAGCGCAGCTGGCGGGTCGTTTCACTCGGAGCGCCCGCGGGTTGTGTTCGTCGACGCAGCGGGGACAAGGAGTCGTCTGGAGGCAGGTCACCAGAACAGCGCCCTCTCAGAGGGCAATGGACAACACAGGGAGACGGGACAGGGTTTTTCCCAGCGAGCCAACGGAGCAGAGTTACTGCGCACACCAGGCAGGGGAGCGGAGCCGTCGAGGTTGCTCCTCACACGGGGAAGTGGAGCAGAGCCGTTGGAGTTGCTTTTCACGGGAAGCAACGGGACGAGGCTACTCCGCACACAAGGTAATGGGGCGGGGCCATCAGAGCTGCTCCTCGTGGGAGTCAATGGAGCAGAGCTGCTCCGCGCACAAACCAATGGAGCGGAGCAATCGGCACTGCCCCGCGTGGGAGTCAATGGAGCAGAACTGCTCCGCACACAAACCAATGGAGCGGAGCCGTCGACACTGCTCCGCATGGGAGTCAATGGAGCGGAGCTGCTCCGCGCACAAGCCAATGGAGCGGAGCAATCGGCACTGCTCCGCATGGGAGTCAATGGAGCGGAGCTGCTCCGCGCACAAGCCAATGGAGCGGAGCAATCGGCACTGCTCCGCATGGGAGTCAATGGAGCGGAGCTGCTCCGCGCACAAGCCAATGGAGCGGAGCAATCGGCACTGCTCCGCATGGGAGTCAATGGAGCGGAGCTGCTCCGCGCACAAGCCAATGGAGCGGAGCCGTCAAGGCTGCTCCGCACACACGCCAATGGAGCGGAAGCTGCTCCGCGCACAGGCCAATGGAGCGGGGATGTTTCACACGCAGGCCGAAGCGACACCGGCGATGTACTCAATGAGGGGCCGTCCAAGTGGGGAAACGACCGGGGAGGCCAACACCCGGTGCCCGCTGGTGGGCCCGGACTGGCCCCCACTATGGGCGTCGGGAGAGCCGCGCCTAGGCCGGCGCCAACTAGAGTCGCCGCAGGACCGGAGCCAACGGGAATAAGTAGTCGAAGGCCGATGATGCTTCCGGATAAGTTCGACGGAGTTGCGTCCTGGTCGGACTACTTGATTCACTTTGAGAGCGTCGCGACAGTCAACCACTGGAGCGATGCCGAAAAGGCAATGTATCTGGCGTCTCACCTAAAGGGTACGGCCCAGGAGGCACTGGCAGACATGACGCCAGAGGCACGGGGGGAATACTCCTCCATCTTGGGGAACTTCGAGCACCGTTTCGGCGTGACAGCACAGGTACCATTACATCGGGCCCAGTTGTCCATGCGGACGAGGGGACGCGATGAGTCGCTCAGTAGCCTGGGACAGTCCATTCGGCGGCTGGTACTGCAAAGCTACCCGAGACTACCGACACAGGCGCGGGAGGACTTGGGCGTTGAGGCATTCCGGAGGGCCTTGGGGGAGGAACAACTACAACGTCATCTTTTCTCCCGTAAGGCGGAGACCCTGACCGAGGCTGTTACACTGGCGACCGAAATGGAGGCGTTCATGGAGTCCCAAGAGTTCAGCCGGAGAGGGAGGGCCGGAGCCAGGGATGTAAGGTCAGTGGAGCAACTTCCTCAGGCTCCGGCCGTGGAGCCTGAGTCGGTCCTGCCAGTGGGGTACAAACCTGAGACGCGGGCCCAGGTGGAGTGCTACAGGTGCCATGAGCTCGGCCATTTCAGCAGAGACTGCCCCCGCCGGCGGGCCCAGGTGGAGTGCTACAGGTGCCATGAGCTCGGCCATTTCAGCAGAGACTGCCCCCGCCGGAGTGGGAAAGGCGGCCCCCCGCCGCGCCGGCCCAGGGCCGGGGGAGCATGGAGACCGCCAGTTTCTGGGCCGGCAAGCCCAGTCGGCCCAGCCGCGACAGGGACGCCCGGAGCCAACTACATTGAAGGGATGGTAGCGGGAAGGCCAGTGCGTTGCCTTCTCGACACTGGGGCGACAGTGAGCCTGATTGCGGGACGTTTCTACCATGCCTGGCTCAACGCGGATGGACGGAGACTACGCCCCGCGGTTCCGGGCCTGAGGATGGCGGACGGCAGTCCTATGCCGTCGAAGGGAAGAGGAGACTTTGAGTTACAAGTGGGCGACCTCCGCGTTCACCACACCTTTACGGTGGCCGAGATTGAGCCGGACGTGATTCTGGGTTTGGACTTCCTCGCGAAGTACCACTGTAAGTGGAATTGGAACGACCATACGGTCACCCTCGACGGAAGGAAGTTCACCCTGGGGGGTATTACACGTGAGCCTCTCGTGGCAAGAGTGCAGGTAACAGAGAACATGGTGGTTCCGGCCGGCCATGAAGCGATCCTCGCCGGCGAAATAAGGAGCGGGACACGAGTGGGAGTCGGAATGGTCTACCCCAACTTGGAGGCTACGGACAACTGCCGGGTTGCGGTCGCCACCGGTCTGGTGGACACCAATAATGGAACCGTGCCGGTGAGAGTTTTCAACCCGACGGCCGACCCAGTGACGATCTACCAGGGCAGCCGTTTGGCTCTCTTCTCGCCGGTGGAGGAGTTGGACGTGATGGAGTTAGAAGAGGGATGGCGAGGGGTTGCCACTGGCCGTGCTCCGGCGGATGCACGGCCGGAGGTTCCTCCTCACCTACAAGACCTCTTGGAGCGAGGAGCGACGGACCTCACCCGGACTCAACGTTCCCGACTGGCGGGGCTGCTGACGGAGTTCGCCGGAGCTTTCACCGGCCCCGACGGCCGCCTTGGGCACACGGAGCTGACCAAACACGCCATCAAGACGGGAGACGCGGTGCCGGTTCGCCAACCACCCAGGAGGTTGCCGATCCATAAGAGGCAGGAGGCCGACCAGCAGGTAAAACAGATGCTGCGGGATGGCGTGGTAGAACCGTCTGGTAGTCCCTGGTCGTCGCCGGTGGTGTTAGTCCGGAAGAAGGACGGGACTGTCCGTTTCTGCGTGGACTACCGGAGGGTCAACGAGGTAACAATTAAGGATGCCTACCCCATCCCCAGAATTGAAGATAACCTGGACGCCTTAAGCGGGGCAAAGTGGTTCAGTACCCTCGACCTAGCCAGCGGCTACTGGCAGGTCGGGATGGAGGAGGAGGACCGGGAGAAGACGGCGTTCGGCATGCAGAACGGGCTGTACCAGTTCACCGTTATGCCGTTCGGGCTGTGCAACGCTCCGGCAACGTTCGAGCGCCTGATGGAACAGGTACTGAAGGGACTACAATGGCAAGTGGCAGTAGTCTACTTGGACGACGTTATCGTGTGGGGGACAGATTTCGAGGAGCATCAGGAGAGGTTGGCGGTAGTCCTGGAACGGTTCCGGGCCGCGGGGTTGAGGCTTAAACCCAAGAAGTGTAGCCTTTTCAAGAAGGAAGTGTCGTTCCTAGGCCATCTCGTGTCAGCCGACGGGGTCAGGACCGATCCAGAGAAGGTCAAAGTCATTCGGAGCTGGCCTCAACCCGCGAACCTGACCCAGGTCAGGAGCTTCCTGGGCCTCGCCTCCTACTACAGGCGGTTCATCGTGAATTTCGCCGAGATCGCCCGCCCCCTCCACGCCCTGACCGCCAAGAGCCAAAGAACATTTCCATGGTCTACCGCTTGCCAGTCAGCGTTCGACCACCTGAAGGACGCGTTGACCACGGCACCGGTGCTACGGTACCCGGACACGGAGCACCGTTACATTCTGGACACGGACGCCAGCAACTGCACCATCGGAGCCGTGCTGGCACAGGAAGGGGAGGAAGGTGAGCAGGTGATCGCGTACGGGAGCCGTACCTTGTCCAAGGCCGAACGCAACTACTGTACCACGCGGAGAGAGTTGCTGGCCGTAGTCCATTTCGTCCACTATTTCAAACACTACCTCCTTGGCAAACGGTTCTTGCTCCGAACGGACCACGGATCCCTCCGATGGATGTTCAACTTCAAGGAGCCGGAGGGGCAGACTGCCAGGTGGATCCAGAGGCTGGGGTGTTACGAGTTCGACGTGGAACATCGGGCGGGGAAGAAGCATACGAACGCCGACGCCGTTTCCCGAATTCCGTGCGGTCAATGTGGACGTTCAGGCGAGGTCAGCAACGAATGCTACACCAAGGGACCCCTGTTGGGAGCCATTGGGGAGACAGAACTGGAAGAGACCACCCCGGTGGAGGGACTCCTGGCGGCCTGGGATTCCGAGGAGCTAAGGCAGGAGCAGCGTGACGACCCGGAGCTAGGACGAATCGTCCACTGGCTGGATGAGGGACTCCCCAAACCCGGCTGGTCGGACGTGTCGGCCCTGGACGAGGGCACGAAATTCTGGTGGGCAAAGTGGGGGACCCTGCGACTGTCACACGGGGTGCTACAGATCGGGTGGGAGCAGCCTCAGGACGGACTCCGCAAGTGGAAGGTCGTAGTCCCTCGGACGCGGGTGGAGGACATCTTGCGGCTAACCCATGATTGCAGGACATCGGGACATTTGGGTGTCGCCCGGACGGTTGCTCGGTTGAGGCAAGCGCCGGTGTACTTCCGGGAGATGCGACGCCAGGCGATGGAGTGGTGCCAAAAGTGCCACAAGTGCGGTTCAAAGAAGCCGCCCCCTCGACCCCTCCGGGCCCCACTGCAGCAGTACTTGGTGGGTGCGCCGATGGAGCGCATCGCGATCGACCTCACAGGCCGGTTCCCCAAAACCAAGGCGGGGAATTCAAGCATCATGGTGGTGGCGGACTATTTCACAAAGTGGGTGGAGGCGTTTCCGATCCCGGACCAGACAGCCCTCACCGTCGCCCGAACCCTGGTGGAGCAGGTCATCACCCGTTTCGGCACCCCCCTCGAGATCCACACGGATCAGGGGAGGGAGTTCGAAGCCCGACTGTTCCAGGACACTTGCCGTCTACTGGGCGTCCGCAAGACTCGCACGACGCCGTTCCATCCCCAGTCTGACGGAATGGTGGAGCGATTCAACCGCACCGTTAAGACGATGTTGAGCCTGTTCGTGCGAGAGAACCAGGATGACTGGGACGAACACCTTCCGTACGTAATGATGGCGTACCGCTCCTCTCAGCACGACAGCACCAGGTTCACGCCGAACATGCTCATGCTCGGCCGGGAGGTGCGGCTTCCGTTGGACTTGGTGGTGGGACAGCCAGAGGAGCCGACGACAGAGGCAACGGTACAGGAGTACGTAGACGAACTGAGGGCGAAGATTGAGCGCGCGCACAAATTCGCTCGACAGCACCTGAAGGGGAGCCAAACACACCAGAAGCAGCATTACGATCGTCGGGCCGAGGGTACCGGTTACGAGCCCGGACGTGCCGTGTGGCTCTACACTCCCTCCAAGAAGGTGGGTCGCACGCCCAAACTACAGTGCTGGTGGGACGGGCCTTTTGTGGTGTTGAAGAGGACCGACGACGTCACCTACCGGATCCAGAGGTCGCCTCGCGCCAAGGCCAAGGTGGTCCATTTCAACCGGCTTAAGCCATACTTGGGGGACGTCCAGGTAGACTGGTGGAGACGGGCCGCAGGAAACCATCCAGGGGAACCCAGCCGAGTCACAGAGGAAGGTCAGTCACCGCCGGGGGAACGGTCATCACCAGCATCTAGCCCAGAGCTTCGGGCTCCTTCGGCGGGGCCGCCAGAGGACGGGAGTGCTCGGTCGGATGTAGCGGAACTACCTCCGGAGAGGCCAGAAGGGGAGGCGTCCCAGCCCGTTGCGGAAACGGATGTCACTCTTGACGGGGTGGAGGAGACGGACGCAGATCTGAGACCGGACGAACCTGAAGGGGAGACGTTCCAGCCCGCTGCGGAAACGGATGTCACTCTTGACGGGGTAGAGGAGACGGACGCAGAGCTGGGACCGGACGGACCTGAGGGGGAGGGTGTCCAGTCGCCTCCTCCGCCGACGGAACCAGGCACCGAACGGTATACTCGCGTTGGCCGGAAAGTAGTCCGCCCTAGTCGATATTGTTTTGCCTTAACCAAACTTTCGTCTCCTCCTTCCCCCCGCAGGATGACTCCCGTGGCGTGTCCTCACTGTGGGAAGACCTTCACCCGCCGCAGCAACCGCCGCAGGCACATCCGCACTGCGTGCGTGGAGCTCCACGCGGAACGCCCGTACGCATGCGAGCGTGGTTGCGGCCTTCAGTTCTACCGGGAGGACGTCCGGGGGCGTCACCATCGATATTGCCAAGGGGGGTTGGTGGCTGGAGTGATGGCGGGGGCGGACGTCCAGCGACCCCATGAGGTGAGGGAGGTGGCCACCCACATGCCGGTCCCCTTATGCGAGCACTTGCGGGACGAGTGGCGCCTGGAGACCACGCCCACCGGGTTGGACAGCGACGGCCACCGGCTGTTCCGATCGAGCGTGGTCCACTCCTATGAAGTTCCGGGGAGGCTCCTCCAGACATACGAGGGCCAGCAGTACGGCCAGTACTTCGTACATCCGTCAGCGGCGGGCCAGCCTTCGCTGGGAGGACTGCTACCCCCTGGGGCACCCCCACCTCCACGCTACCCCGATGACGTGCCACAGGAATTCTGGGAGCAGTTGTTCCGACAGACGGAAGTCCAGCGCCAGCCACCTCCTACCTCCTAGAGGAGAACTTTTAACCAGTGTTGTTTTCTTGTTGTAACCTTAAGGTTGTTTTCTTTTTGTTGTATAAAATGTTGGCGTCGTGCGCTTTCCGGGGCGGTTGGCCGGGGGGCGGCAGCAGCAGCCCATAGTCTTGTTTGGGGGCAAACAAGGTCTTCGTGGGGGGCTGTGTAGCGCCCGTGCCGGTTGGGCGGTAGAGGGCGCTGGAGCGGTCCCACGGTGGTGGGATCGCTCCAGGTGGCTCCTGCTGGTGCGCCCCGGCGACCCGCCTTCGGATTGCGCAACGGCCGAACCGGTTCAGACCAGTTCTGGTACCGCGTGATTGTGTGAGCCTGAAGTCCATGTTTGGTTGGCAAGAGATCACAATAAACGGCAGAGAATCACCGGAAATAAAGGAACACTTGCTTCAGGAGTCTTTCTTGTGTGTTGTAGCGACCCCAGGCGAATCTTCGTTACAATACATTACGTACTGAAGGGCTGTATTGTGTAGAAACTATTTTTAATTACCTGGGGCGTGTCGCTTCATTTTGTATTATTATAGGAGACCTTAGAAGTTAAATCAAGCCTTGTTTTATTATTATTATCCCGAAGGAAAAATAAAATGCTTTAATAAATGAATACATTTCTGAACTGATTGCAGTTTTGGAGGATTTCTGAGGATTGAGGATGTATGGGGTTTAAATAAAATGAGGATTTTGGAGGATTTAGGCACGATGTGGTTTCAAGTGTGGAGGATTTTTGAGGATTGAGGCTGAATGGGGTTTTTCAAAAAATCTTAATGAGAATTTTGGAGGATTGACTTTTTTCAATTCTTCAGAATCCTCATTGCAGTTTTGGAGGATTAAATAAAATACAGATTTTGAAGAATTGAGGCACATGATGTTGTGGAGATATTTTGAGGATTGCTAGCAAGAAGGGCCTAGGGGGTAAGGGTTAATGAATAGATCAATAAACAATACATTTGTAAATGATGTGCTTTCTTGCAAGATGTTTTGAAAATTCTTTACATTTTGCCATTAAACCATATAGAATTCAAGATAAAAAAAAAGGCACTTGTGATGTGGCAAAGGTTTTAAATGGTTTACGAATCATTCCTAATCACTGTATTTTCAAAAAAATATTTTATCATCACTGACACGTATTTGAACTGTATATATTAGAATAAAGAAAATAACATTAGGTAAAATGAATTCTCAATCTTATATTGTACCGGTTTATTGTACAGGGCAATTCAACAATTTTTCATTATAAAATTCTATTTTTCAGAATAATTACAGGATATCTAGCGCAATCATTTTGCTGGATGCCCAGAATCAACATTTACTTTCAGATGAGTATGATATTTCTTAATAATTCGGTAGTAAATATTTTCGATATCTGCAAATGGTGTATACTACCTTTAAGTTTAGATTTGTCAAATAAATATTTAATACATGATGTACATGTATACAATTTATTTCAAAATTAATCCTCTTTCAACATAACAAGGGATTATTTTACAACTTTCATGAAGATAAAGTGAAACAATACGTCAATAATAACAATTCCTTTAGTAATTCTTCAGTTTGAATACAGGCACATGGCTACTCAAAACTGAATGTTTTGAAAAAGTTGTTGTTAAAGCAAAAGTAGATAATACAGAGAATACTTGTTTGTAACATATACAATTTAATGTACCTTCTAAAGATGAAGCGGAAAATAAAATATTGTAAGGACAGCATCCTGAGTAAGACGAACTGTCTGCCCAGTATTGTCAAAGCAGGTCTCTTCAAAATGATTGACGTAGAGTACAGAGCTCTTGTCGGGAGTCCACAAATCTCGCTCCATGTTGACCATCCATACTGCATTCTGCAAGTACAGACCGGCGGCTGAATGGAAACCTGCAGCAAATGTAAGCATACGAGGTAAATTAAATTATATGTAGAATAATCTACACTACAGTCTACACACTACATCAGAAGATTTATTTCCAGGGTGGGGTGACTGTAAAAAAGTGTTCCAGTATTTTTAATTAAATTCAATTCATTATTTTTTGTCAAAAAAATTATCATCTGTCAAACAAATTGTCTTCTAATAACAGGTGAAGGAATGTAGGAAATGTAGATACTTCCACCCTTCTAGCGGGGAATCTAGACCACTAGAGTAGACCGATGGTGAAAGTCTGACCAAAATTCATAGGAACTAAAATAAAATGCAACTAAGTTAAAGTAAACAATGTCAATGTCCAAGTTTATTATTATATAAATATAAGAATACTAATTAATTATTGTATGCATAATCTTCAATAGAGTAATAGTATACTAGAGTTAGCATGACGTTGAATGAGGTAAATCTATGATGAATATATACACAATACCCTTTTCAAGTAAGACACTCGTCAAACTTAAAGACGTTTATCGTGACTGTCAAGTTCAAGTTACAATTAACATAACAAGATGATAATTATGAATAGACTATAATCGTTAGAAATTGAATCTACTTAGTCTAGTCGAAATCTATAGCATAGCATGGCATGGCATTGTATTGCCATAGATTATATCGCCTAGTATCAGCAATGAAATGATCAGAATTACATTGAATTGCATTGCCATTGTTGGCAATGGCATTATGCCATACCGCATACGTGTATGCATGATGCAATGCATGCATGCATGAACATTGGGACTACACAGAGAGCGCTAGACGGTACGCTAACTACTTCCAATCTGCTTTTAAAATACATAGAAAACATAGTTGAACTTACGAATGAAATGTCTGTCCACATCCTTTATTACACCGGTTTGAGCAGTTGATTGCAGCACATGTGGGCATTTTCAACGATTATAAAGTTCAGAAACAGAACCTACACACAAGGCTGCAGTCGAATTGTACACAAATCTGTATTACAACCTTCTTGCACGTCGATTTTTCGGAAGTGCAACATGGCGGACCCACGGCGTCACTTCTGCGAGCCAATGATCCGTCCAGGTATAGAGGTCAGTGCTCCAGGTACCGTAATTTCGACGGCGCCTGACTAGATTGAAAAATGTGCACGACTCTATGGAAAAACTTCGGGAGGACGGACACAAATCGGTAATTTCGGTTGAAAACGCAGCTGATGGCGACTACAAATACTTTCAGCTGTTAACTATATAAATGCTGCATAGTTCTAAAAAAAAAAAAAAAATTGTCAAAAATAATGAGTTCTTACAGAAATTAAACAATTTGCCCACGATTTGTGGCTCTCATGAAATTTCACTCTGGCGCCCCCTGCTGTCCGTCTATAGGTTATTTATGTCTGTGGCATATGCTGCGTTCCAATCGCGTCGTGTTTATCGTGTTCACGAGTTCACGAGTCGTATAATGACGTTCTAATCGCCTGGTAATTAACTCGTGTTCACCAGTGGTGAACTCGAGGTGGATTTTTTTCCTCCATGTTCACGACTTCACGAATGAAATACTCGCGCATGCGTGTTGGTTCACGTACAAGTTCTTGTGCGATAAAGAATGTCCTTACCGCACGACTAACTCGACTGTGCGCGTGCGTCGTGGTGTGTAGCGTTTGGAATGCAACCTACTCGTGAACATGGAGAAATTCACGGTGAACACGATAAAAACGACGCGATTGGAACGCAGCACTAGCCTGCGCGCTACTGCTATAGCGCCCTCTAGAGTAACAAACTGGGTGACGCGCGCTTTCAAGGCCGTTTTCGAAACCCCGTTAAGGTTCATTCGTGCAGTTCAGCAATGGGTTGGAGCAACAGTTTTTTGTGATTATGTGAACAATATCACACAAATTCCTCTAAAGAATGGCTGCCAATGTTGCCCCTTGTTACGGCACCGCACTGAATATGCAACGTTTCGCGGTCATAATCTTCCAGGGAGCATCATGATCATCGATGACGTCATCTTGTCAGCTCGCAAGATTCGTCTATGGTGAGCCAATTTAACCTTTCTTTCTTTCTTTTTTACTTACGCAACGATAATTTAGAGAATTAGATATATATAAATTCATATTAGATATATAAACGAAAATATTTCATTCACTTCAATGACTTAGATCGCAAGCAAACTAAAGTGAACTGTGGCTTCAGAACGGCGATGGAATGAGCAAAACTTTAAAGAGATACACATTTTGACAAGATTTTGGAACACATCATTTTATTTTGGTTGAAATGTTGAAATCAGTTACACATCACTGTTTGAAAAGCATTTGTGATGTAAATATATATTACTCAACAGAGAGTGATCGACAAAGTTGTAAATGCATGTAAATAATCTGTCCATCTGTCCAAACTGTGAAACTTCATTTTAAAAAGTTTAATCTGTTATATGTACATGTAAAACCGACATTAAAACGCTCCAGAAATGTATGTTTTTACGTTTGTGATAACACGATTACAAAAAAGCTTAAAGGTAGGATACACCATTGGTAATTGCTTGAATTCTCATGAATGGGTAGATTTAGGGGGTTGTATCTTATAGTAAATATCGTTTAACTGACCTGTCCGACGTTTTACAATCATGGATGCCGAGAAAAGAACGAAAAACAGCGATTGTTTTCAACCGGCGTCGAGCAGTTATGTTATCTTAGTTTTTTCGCGATCGCCGTCCGGCTAATAAAAGTAAACTTTTCGGTATAATTAGAGGATATCTAGAGAAATTATTTTGCTGGATGCCTAGAATCATTATTTACTTTCAAATAAGTATGATATTTCTTAATAATTCGGTAGTAAATATTTTCGAAATCTGCAAATGGTGTATCCTACCTTTAATTAAGAGAATTTGAGCCAGCCAATTTCTCTAACTTAACCAATTTTACATAACTATCTGATCACCACAGTTGCAAACGATTTTAAAACTGTAGTCGTGAATATTTGAAAACAACATTTTAACCATCAAATAACGTCATTTATGATGTTATTTATTACATGAACTTGGAGTAGTGATCAACAAAATTGTAAATATGACAAAACTGTAAATCATATTTAAAACAGTTATTATGTGAAATTACATAACAGTTCAGGTGCAAGCATATACATTTGTAATGTTGATTTGATAACACAACTTATTACAAAAAGCTTCATTAAGATAATTTAAACCAGCCACTTTCCCCATTGTTTTGTAATCAATGTTTCACAATAAACTGAATGTCACCAAAATCGGATGCATCATTTTAAACTGTAGTCGTGATAATTTCCAAGATATCATGCTTTTATCCCCATGATGATAGCATTCCGACAAAAACCTATTCACACTTCAACAAAACAACACATTGTTTTAAAGTTCATTCAATTAAATACACGTGCCATAATATGTCATGTTCACCCATGTCCTTCTTCATGGCAAAATTTATTCATTTGCCTACTTTGCGTGCCATACCCAGAGTGTCAAAGGTTAACATTGGTCCAGAAATTTGCGACTCTCGATACTGTGTATAAGAGTCTTAAAACTTACGGTACTGAAAACATGCAACACAAGAAAATAGACTGGCATATGAAACAACCAGTCCAACACGCCTTTATTACTGAGTCAACTGTGTCAAAATCTCTCCCTAGTCTGTCATCAGACTACTGAAGAGACCAGTCTAGTTCCAAACAGATGGACATGCACCAATAAAGCCTCGAGATGAAACCACTTGGCTTCACTCTCAGGTGAACATTAAATGTTGAAGTAAACCTCACTTTAAAGCTTTCTTGACAATGGAACATCTGATGTTCAATTAATCACAAATAAAATCCCATTAATGTACAATGTCTTATTTTATACATAACTTATACATTACACACATTTTGCATCACATGACACTGTTACTGGTTCGATGCAGGCAGCGATAAACACAAAACACATGCAGCTTATATTATACAGAATATAAATCGACAACAGCACAGTATTTATTTACAATTTTACAAGAGGGTCATCCAATTCTTGGCGGGAATTCCAGCAGGATTGTTATCTCGGGTGATATTAGAAGTAAAACGAGGGTTCGCGCGGGTTTGGCAATTTTCAAACGACTCTGTATTTATGCCAAGCTTACGTCGGCTGTGGTTTATTAGCTTGTGTGATGTTCATCTTCCAAAAGCCGAATTCAGCTAGGGTACGCTTGGGGACTGTTTTTGCAAGTCAAAATTGACCAGAATATTTCGAGTGTAAACCAACCACGACGTCATCTTGTCTCGGTTTATTTCTCAATAATCTTGTCAGATCTGTGCCAGTCATACTTTTCTTTTTCAACAACGCAGCTCTCGTTCCTTGCCCCTCCAGACCCACACAATTAACTCACTTCTCTGGTCAGAAATCACAATGAAGATCGAACCTTTTGGCCGTAATAAGCTCAGGTTTTAAATCTGTACTTTTGATTGTGCTGCAGGGATCGGAATTCTAGGTTTCTCCTAACTATTTTAAAATATGTGATTTCTTGAAACGCATGTTATTTCTATTTATTCAAGGGTCTACTTACTTGACATTGTATGTAAATCACTAAGTTTGTTTGCGGATAAAGTGAGACAAAATATGCATGTTTAAATTACCAGAGAATTGCTCCGTGAAAAGCGATCCGCGTGATGTAATAAAGAACTGGTCGTTTAACGAGGGGTCAAAAGTTGACGGAGAAAAAGTTAGTGGTGGTGAACAAACTGAAAACGTATTTTATTTATTTATTTGAAAAGTTGGCAATTGTTGGGTTTTAACGGTTGTTTTATCACAACTATCACAAAGTTGTTCTAGTCCTTTGTTCTCTGAGACCAAGTCTGTGTACTGAATAGAATTATGAAAAGAGACTTTCATGATCAATTATCTTAGGGAAGTCATTTCTGACATTAGCTGCCGATATACCAAGTCAGTAGAATATTGTATAACGCCATCCCGCGGTGAAGTTATGTACACGCAAACGCGCACGATCCAAGCACTTTCAACATGCTCCAAATACGGAGTCCATGGATGGGACTATATATACCACTTCCAGGCTGGTCATTTGACTCGCTGCTTCGGTGATTTCTGCCTGATCGTCAGCGGTCAAACGACAGAACCCCAAAGAAAGCTTTACGAGGTGGTCCATTTTTGCCAGAACAGACCATGACCGAACTGATCCACCAAGGGTGTTATTGTAAGATAGATTCAATTCAACAAGGTTGGGCATATTACCCAGCGCCTCGGCAATGTGCTCCAAGTCATCACTTCCCAATTCACAGGAATCCAAGTTTAGTGTGTTGAGGCTTTTGATTTCCTTCAAGTGACACCATGACTGACCTGATCCACCAAGGGTCTCATTGTCAGACAGATTCAATTCAACAAGGTTGGGCATATTACCCAGCGCCTCGGCAATGTGCTTCAAGTCATCACTTCTCAATCTGCACCAACCCAAGGCTAGTTTGTCGAGTGTTTTGATTTCCTTCAAGTGAGACCATGAATGACCTGATCCACCAAGGACCTCATTGCCAGACAGATTCAATTCAACAAGGTTGGGCAGATAACCCAGCGCCGCGGCAATGTGATTCAAGTCAACACTTTTCAATCCGCACTGACGCAAGTCTAGTTTATTGAGCGTTTGTATTTCTTTCAAGTGATACCATGACCGACCTGATCCACCAAGTCCAAGGGTGCCATTGGCAGACATATACAATTCAACAAGGTTCGGCAGATTACTCAGCGCCACGGCAATGTGCTTCAAGTCATCACTTCTCAATGTGCATCTAGCCAAGTCTAGTTTTTTGAGTGTTTTTATTTCCTTCAAGTGAGACCATGACTGACCTGATCCACCAAGGGCCACATTGTCAGACAGATTCAATTCAACAAGGTTGGGCAGATGCGCCGCGGCAATGTGATTCAAGTCAACAGTTTTCAATCCGCACTGACACAAGTCTAGTTTATTGAGCGTTTGTATTTCTTTCAAGTGATACCATGACCGACCTGATCCACCAAGGGTGTGGGTGTCATTGTAAGACAGATCCAATTCAACAAGGTTGGGCAGATTACTCAGCGCCACGGCAATGTGCTTCAAGTCATCACTTCTCAATGTGCATCTAGCCAAGTCTAGTTTTTTGAGTGTTTTTATTTCCTTCAAGTGAGACCATGACTGACTTGATCCACCTAGGGTCTTATTGTCAGACAGATTCAATTCAACAAGGTTGGGCAGATTACCCAGCGCCACGGCAATGTGCTCCAAGTCATTATTTATCAATCCGCACCAACCCAAGTCTAGTTTGTTGAGGCTTTTTATTTCCTTCAAGTGAGACCATGACCGACCTGATCCAGCAAGGGTCTTATTGACAGACAGATTCAATTCAACAAGGTTGGGCAGATTACTCAGTTGCCCAACAATGTGCTCCATGCTACTGCTTGTTAGGTTGCAATTTTTGAAGGTCACATCCTGAAGCTGCGTCATTTCTTCCAGACGTAGAGACGTACTGGCCGCTACTGCATGGCTACGTACTTCAATTCTTTGAAGATTTGTCATTCTGTTCACAAAATTCACGTATTCTGTACCCAACTGTCGAATGCTGCTTAGAGCCATTGTTAATGTATGTATCTTTTTGAGGCATGTATTTTCGCCACCCTTTTTCTGGTCATCAGTAACGTTGTTTAGGAAGTACATAAACGATGTCAATATATCACTCCCTGGAAAATCAATACGTAGCTGTGAACCAATAACGGAATTAATTAACTCCAACGGTGGCAATGTCCGGCTCTGACTTTCAAAGTAACAATTCAAGGCTACTTGTATGGCTTTATCATCTAGATTGCCTGCATCTTTGACTTTATGCGATAAAATCTGCAAAATTGAATTTGTCCGTGGCCCATCACTGTCACCGCAGCAAAAACGCAGAAGATATTCAAATCCAGCTAAATCAGACACTTCAAGAAAGAACGTTTCAAATTCATGCGTTTCTTCTTCCGATGTTAAACTTTGGTAGTATATGGCAGCGGAAAATTCTTGAAACGTTTTGTGGATGAAATGAACAGTTTCGTAAATGTTGGTCCCCTTATAGTCTCGCTCGCTGGTGAGGATGCCAGCTCCTATGGCCATTTCAAGCACATCCGGCTCAAAATCCCCCTCTAGGAATGATAACTTTTGATCAGAAGAAAGTAGACCACGCAAAGCAACCTTTCCAATAGCAGTAACTAGCCTTGAAATCTCTTTTTCTGACATGTTAGTTTTACGTTTAAATATGTAACGCAGTGCCTCATTATAAAGGCGAAACATGGTGTCAGGGAGTGTAGCACTGTCTTTCCATAACGAGCACATCAATAATAACAGCATGGGACTTTTGGCCAAATCTAATAAAACATTAGAGGATACAATTCTCTTAAAAAGACCATCAGCTTTGGATGATTCTTCTGAATAAAAATTGTCCACATATTCCTTAACATCGTCCTCGCTAAACCCTAAAACATTCACAAGAGCAAACGGCCTCTGAATCAAATGTACCAGCTTGTCATAGTGTGAGGGGCGGGTTGTCACAATTACACTGCAATTTGCGTACTTTCCATTTCGATTAAGCATTTTGAGGATCGAACCGAACTTCGACTCATCAAGCTCAGTCGACCCGAATTCATCAAAACCATCCAACAGAAACAACACGTCGTTAGGGTTGGCTGCAATGAAGGATTCCAGGTCTTTCCTGTTTATGGTCTCTTCATCTAACAACTTACATTTTGGATCAAACAGTGTATCTATCACATCCGACGTTTGTTGCAGGGAACGCATTTTCAACACAAAAACAAGCTTGTACTTTTTTAGTGCAGGAACTTTACCACAGGCCCAATCGTACGCAATTTTGGCAATTAGAGTCGTTTTCCCTAGACCAGCCCATCCTGTAAAAATTGCCCGTATAATTGAATGGCCCTCTCTTGTTTTGAGTTTGAAAATATCCCAATACGATTTCACCTCTCCCTTCAAATCCTCATCACCTTTTTCTAATTGCAGCTTTGTGTAGATGTCCAGGATGTGCTTTTTACCACTAGGCACCCATGGAAGCATCTGCACATAGCTACCTGTGCTTTTGTAGATTTCTTTTAACCTCTTCTCACACTTATCAGCAGCAAGTTGAGTTGGGTCATCGAGTCGAGTCGCCTGTGTCGTACTGCATCCTGGTCCTATCCCACTTGAAGGACTCGTTTCTAATGTAACACAAAGATAAATCGAAATCAAATCCTGTTAATCGGGTATTTTAATTTTAGCTCACACTTATCGGCAGCAAGTTGAGTTGGAATATCGAGTCTATATTATTCCTTGTCGTACTGTATCCTGGCTGACTCGTTTCAGATGTGAAGAGTAAAACAACAAAATCGTGTCGAAACATAATGAACGGAGGGTTCCGTTTCGTCTGTAATTCATTTATTGAAAAAGTCCAAGATCAATAGAAGTAGAGTGTTTGAGAAACTATCGGTAAAGAATTTAGTCATACGGGTTTTATACGGGGATCATTTCCACCCAGGCCGTCAACGGATACTTCTTAAATCATAATTATGTGTCTATTTTTCTGCGTGTGGATTTACCTGCTGAGCCAGTAGGAGTCATTAGTGTCGCTTGTTCGCTGCCGTTTTCCGGGTTCGCTGCTCACACAAAATGAATTGTAAAAAAAGTTTGGTAAAATAATACACAACTTATGTAAAATGTTGCCAAAAGAAAATACACAACTATTCTGTAAGTTTAAATTGTCTTGTATTAAATGTAATTTCGTTTTTTACAAGAGTTGTGTAACCTTGGTCAAGATTGTACATTGGCCACGTAAGTTTTACAAAACGAATACATAAGACGTTATTCGTTGTGTAAATATTACTGGCTGAAGGGGTACAAATCTCATGTGCTCGCGCCGGGCTCGCGCGATGTACACAACATGCATGTATATGTGCAATGTTAATGTTGGAGAAATGTTAATTCATTACACATCAACTGACCAATCAGAACTCACGAAAGTTGTGCTCACAAAAGTCATGTTAAGTTGTGGCGTTGTCTACAAATGCACTTTCTCGACCGAAATATGTAATTATTCTAACGAATCATTGATAACATTTAGATTTTTGCAAACATAAGTAAAAGAAATTGTATATGAAATCACTTTTTTGAATTTTAACACGAATCGTGGTGAAACCGTGACTTCATCATGGCGGGAATAAGCGTAATATAAAGGTAAACCACGACACGTTATTGGTATGTAGAGTAGTTGTAAGTTGTAGTCGTTGATGTAGTATACGTTGTAAACACCTCAACAAAAGTAAGTCCCCCTCTCAACAATTCGTCATAACATCGTCAGATAAAACATTTTACCAATCAAACTTACATGTGTAGTTAAAAATAATCCTTTGACTGTTTCCCAAGTGTTGTTTAAAAATAAAAGATGTTCATGACTTCATGGTTGAATGAGCTCAAATGAATGACAAAAACTCAAGTCACAAAAGTTGATCTGCCACCTGCTTCACAGGGGTATGACTAGTCTTTGGGCAAGACGTTGCTTAATTCGCAGCCACGAGAGGGCGCTATCGCGACAAACTTCTTTGGAATTTCGTAGAGGTAGAGATATGCGCACGCACCTGCTTAGCCTAATGAATGCAGCGTACATTACGTACTTTGCATAAACATACATATGCATAGGTCTAACACCCTGACTCAACTTCTCATTGCATCTGGATGTACATATGTACACATACATGTGTACACACACAAGCATGTATACGTGTATTGTAAACAAATGTACATACTGTACACATTTTATCATCAAACGTGTTCAACGTTATTCGTGAAAATGGAAGACTTTTCGGTACTTATTAATTAGGGTCATCTCTTGCCAACAAGTTTTAAAGGCAGAATCCGTTTGGTATTTTGAAAATGACAACGATCCCCTTAAAATATATTTATTTTCATGAATTTCTTTGGTCATAAATTCAGGACGAATTTCACCTTTGCAATTTTTTTTTTTTTAGGATCTGTATACACCCTTCACATACACGGATTTTTCTTATGAGTCCTTACGGATCGCCAACTCGTAGTCAATCGCAAGCATCCGTAAATAACTCGCTGGTATCCGTAAATAATTCGTCACAACTCGCAACAACTCGCAGACACTCTTAAGGATCCGTGAAAGGAGAGGCAAATTTGTTGACATGTCAAAAATCTTACGATTGTCAACGGTTTGAGTTTTCCGTAAATAACTCGTAAAAAGCTCGTAACAATCCGTAAGTATCGTAAACCGCTCGCAACAACACGTAACCATCCGTAAACTGCTCGCAAAAATCCGTAAATGACTCGTAACAATTTTTTTAACAATTTGTTACGGTTAGTTTACGATTTGTTTACGGATTATTTACGGATTATTACGAGTGCTTACGTGTTGTTAACGATTTCATTCGGGTCGTGTTACGATGGCTTTACGGATTGTTACGAGTTATTACGAGCACTTTACGTGTAGTTACGAGTACTTTAATAATAGATACGTATACTTTACGAATGATGATGTACATTGAGATTTGCAGGATTTATATATTTTTTGGCAACAAATCCCGAGGACTCGTAAATACTTGTAACTAACTCGTAACTATTCGTAACAACACGTAAACAGGTCGTAAAATGCTCGTAAATTGCTCGTAGTTATCCGTGACAACTCGTAACAAATCGTGGAATTTTGACGTAAATACATCGCAATAACTCGTAATAATCCGTAATAAACCGTAAATGGCCCGTAATAACTCGTAACAACACTTAAATCAGTCGTAAAACTGGCCAAATCGTAAGGATCCAGGAACGATCTGTGAATCTGTGCGATCCGTAAGGACTCGTAAGAAAAATCCGTGTATGTGAAGGGGGTATAACCCAACTTCTCAAAGGAAACAATTTTGCTTACGTATATAATTATGTGCCTTTTCATATAATTTTTAAATTGCCCCCCCCCCCCCCCCTCCTTTGTGGTCGCCATTGTGCTTGCGGAATATTCTGTTTTTTTCATGATTCTTTGTAGGTTTTTAGGGAATAGGGGGGGGGGGGGTGTTAGGTAAGTACTAGAGTGTATGTATATGGTGGTCTAAGGGGGTAGTCCCTTGGCGGGTCTCATCATATCGTGCTGGGTATATTAAATTACTGGGCTAAGCAAGCTTCAGGGTAATCAATTAACTCTTACTAAAATATTCCCACAGACTTTTATGCAATTTAAGCTGCAGCCAAGGAATTCGGACATGGCCTTTTTTTTCAGAGGGGAAAACTATAATTACATGGTGTAGTATTAGACACATTTTATCTTTACACTGCAGTTGCCAATTTAGTCATTCTAATTGAGTTTCAGTTATTTGTTACAAACAGCAAACAGCGACATTAGAGTGCCGTTTGTTAATTCTTTTTGGCCTCAATGAAATTCAAAATACATGTGAATCATTTTCAAAATGTAATTCTTTGATAACACTTGCAATGGAGGTACATGTAAGATTAGGAATGTATTCCTACCTCAATAATAAAGGTTAAATTTATCCAAATCACTAGAAATAAACATGATGTCCATAAATTAAAAGAGGTTATAAAAACAGGTATGGACAGGTATTTTTTGCAGGTAACAATTAATTTTCCGCAGATTAAACACCATCGCCTAGGTTTCCTGTCCGCTCCTTCTGCCATCTCGGAGCCCACCGTGCACACGGAGAAAACCGTGCCGGCGACTTGCTGATGACTCGTCGTAGTCCCCGGCCCCATGTACGTACTCGTACTCCGCGCGTGAGTTCTCTCAAACCCATTCGGCACTTGCTACCTGACCTTTTCTACACTATGTGTCGTATGTGCGCGTGCGTGAAGAAAACATTTTCTTCATTAACATACATAAATAGCGCATGCGCACAAGTTTTTTTACCATTTTCGGTAATTTTTTTTACGTAATTCCAAAGACGTTGTTACGGACTGGTTCGTGAGCGATGATGGTTTGTCGCGAAAGCGCCCTCTCGTGGCTGCGAATTAAGCAACGTCTTGCCCAAAGACTAGGGTATGACCAATGGCAATGGCCCTGTCTAGATCAGACAGTCTGGGCATAATGCTTAATTTAAGAACACCCAAAAAAAATCAGTAGGCCTATGCTTGTCAACTGCAAGGTGTATTGGGACAAGGAATGGGACTGATCACCTAACATCTCACTGTGCTAAGCTCTGAGCCAAGAAAGGGATTTGCATGGTTGAATACTTGAATGATCCTGAATTGATTACAGATTAGAGTAATGTACACTTGGTGGGTATTTTAAACTGCATTCAACCACAGGTGTTTTTTCCATTAGTAAGAAGTCATTCATAAACATTTGTGACTTTTGAGAAGGGCAGTTTTTGTCATTCATTTGAGCTCATTCAGCCATGAAGTCATGGACATCTTTTATTTTCAAACAACATTTAGGAAACAGTCATAGGATTATTTTTAACCAAGTTTGATTGGTAAAATGTTTTAGCTGACGATGTTATGACGAACTGTTGAGAGGGGGACTTACTTTTGTTGAGGTGTTTAGTATTGTAGCAGTTAGGCTTATCATATATCATTCAGGCTTATGTATTGTATAGTGTCTGAAGTGTGTTTTTTTACAAGTCTGTGCGCCAACTACGCTCCAGTGACGCACACTTGCTTGTGGTTCCATCTTCTAGGTTGAAGGCTTATGGGGACAGAAGCTTTTCTGTTTCAGCCCCTCGCCTATGGAATAGTCTACCAATAGTCCTGAGATCACAACCAGATGTTGACTCTTTCAAAACCCATCTCAAAACCTACCTTTTCACTCGTGTATTTCTATAGTTTTCTCAGACCCCAGCGCAGTGAATACATTTGTCTAGATTATACATTTGTCTAGATACTAGCGCTATACAAGTTTTTATTATTATTGATTATTCATACTGTAAAGAGATGAGATTGTCTTGTTTCAGTGTGAGAGGCTGGTTCTTCCACACTTTCCTCTCGTAGCCCACACCTTGAGTGGCCTTTGGCCTTGTAATAATGCCCCACACGTGATCGAGTCTCGACCAATCAGAAGCTATCAACTCTCCTAGGTATTTATTAATTGTATACAATACAACGCCTGAATAAATTTGTGCCGTCTGATTGGTCAGAGTGCCACCGTGCAATGGAAGTTGGATTCACCGTTGAATTAGGTTGCGACCGTGCCGTGCAATAGTACGAACAATTCAATGCACGTGATCAACGATCCACCAATCAGAAGACGGATATTTATTCAGGCGTTGTATAATCATAATTAGCTAATGCATACCTTCTCTCCCTCGTTTTAGGCACCTACGAAAGACGTCATCTCCACATAAATATTTCACTGGAGAAAAGAAAAACATGTGCATTGTCTGTCTGTTTTTAGGTTGTTTGGGGGGGGGGAGGGTTGAATTTTATAGTAAATATCGTTTAACTGACCTGCCCGAATTTTACAATCATAGATGCCGAGAAAAAAGCAAGAAAAACATCGTTCTTTTTCAACCGGCGTCGGGCAGTTGTTTCTTTAGCGAATTTCTTTTATCCAATTCAATTTTTCTGAACAATTCCAGGATATTTAGCGCAATCATTTTGCTGGATGCCTAGAATCCTTATTTACTTTCAATTAAGTAAGATATTTCTTAATAATTCAATATCTGCAAATTACCGCTAGGAACTAGTGCTTAAGCAGCAGCATGGTTTTCTGCTACATTAAGCACAACTTTTCTGCTTACGGTTAAGCAGTGCCGTGAAATTGGGCTTCCAGCCTGGGGTCAATCTCAAAAAACACGTAAGCAAAAGAAGTATAACACTTAACAGGTTACCAGCCAAAACTCCATGTACTTTTCTTGCTAAGGAATACCAGTCACAAACAATAAACATCACCTGCAAATAATTGGTTTTGTAACCCTGTTTTTGCCAAGAAAGAATGTTCATGCTAAGCAAATTTGTGTGCTTACACGTTTTATGAAATAGGCCAGTTCTTTAATCTTGTCGTTAGCGCGACAGGCACGCGCACTACCCGGTACGTGAAAATCATACGCGACGTGCACAATTAAATATCAAATACAGTCGTCTTTGGCAAAGACTATAAGGCAAGATGGCGTCGATAGTGACTCCCTATAATTCACGTCCTTGATGTGGAGGGAGTAATAATGCATGCAGCTTATTAGGCCAAATAAAAAAAAACATGTTTAGCGTCACCGCCCGCTTCCTCTTTGGAGGACGCCTCCTTTGTTTTATTTTTCTTTCTTTTAAAAAAAACAAAAAAACCAACAATTTAAAAACGATAATAAAATGTTAAGATCGTATTTTAGACTTTAGAATCACTGTGTACATGCTGTGAAAATATATTTTGAATGGGAAGGCTAGGGTGTGACTGTATGATGCATATCTGATCGACCCACATGAATTTTGATTTTAAATCGTGGGTTATATAACCAATGTTTTAATTTTAAAAAGGAAGATAGGGTCTGCCATGTTCACTACATGACTCGCATTAAAATGTGTCGGGCGGCCATTTTGAAAAAAAAAAAAAGGGGCCTCCTCCTTCCTTTAAAACAAACGCATGACGCTCATTACGTTTTTTTTTTATTTGGCCTTAGTCCTATCCAATCATACTCACGCAATGCCAGAATTAGTCCAATCACGGTGGCCACGACACTAACGATGCCACCGACAATGCCTACCCACTCTCCAACAGTCAATCCTGATCCTGCAGGTGTAGTCTCGGGGGCGGTGGGGGCGGCCGGAAAGGTCGTTATGTTGTATGATGCCATTGTTAACAGTGTGCTGATGAACTGCGAATAAAATGCGTTAAAGTGCACCTCTAAGTAAAACACATTTTCTCTGATTTTACATGTTGAAATAAATATGGAAGTATCCCAACCGAATGCAATATCACTGGTCTTTATAGCCCGGCTAAAAATAGTTTAAAAGGACGTTTTTTTCTGTTCATGCCAAGACGCGAATTCTTAAAAACGTAAAGGTCACGCACACAACCTGCCATTCTTTGACGTGCACGGGGAGGTCAATTCACTCAAGAATACAAGCCAGGGAACAGTAAGAAAACAACCTTGTTTTGGTACTCACAAATTATTATTATTATTATTATTATTTATTCGGCCAAAACAAGCAACAATCATACAGACAATACTGTACATGATATTGAACGGATAAATCAAGATATGTAACAGGATGTATACATTTTACGTGTAGATCATAAGAGTACAGACTGAAATAAAAAATGAAATGAAAAGCAGAGTATAGTGGGATGGGAGAGAAGAGAAGGGGTACGGGTGTAGAGAGCAAAAAATTGAAAGTCAAAGTAACAAAACATGTACAAGAAAGCAGCAATTATCAAAACAAGGGATAATAAGTAAAGGCAACATTAATCATAAAGGCAGCAGGATAGAAACATGACAAAACAAACAACCCATTCTAAGATGGCCAGGATTAATAAAAGCGAACTTAATCACTGTGACTCAAGAGCCTACTAATCCAATCTTAAAATGGATCACTTACAAAAATAATGTATTATATAAAAGCTAAAACTCTGTAAGAAAAAAAAGAACATGAGGCAAATAATTAAATAAATAATATATGTAAGAATAAACATTTCATGTACTGTGTATCTTAACATTCAATCAGTCCCTAATAATAATATTCATAAGAACAAGAAAACAGTTTGCACTTTAAACAGACAATGTGAAGAACAACAAATATAGTTGGGGGAAGGTACCATAAGTATAAAGACGAAATATAGACAGGCAAAATTAAAAATAAACAGCGGCAACAATAGTGGGTGAGCTAAATAAACATGAACATGCTTGCAACACTAAGCCAAACCATGTGAAACAAACAGATAGTATAGGAGCATTGATTAATAATTGATTCTCACTGAGAATTTGTAGACCTGTACACAATTTAAGCCTTCCTTTCACTTTAAATGAAAGTTGAACACAAGCTTTGTTAGGCCAAATAAAAAAAAGTTAAAAAAATAGCGTCATGACTTTTTTGTAACCCTAACTCCCTACACAACAAAGGAAGTTGGAGGATTTTGGAGGAATTGTATTGTTCAATAACAATGGTGAGGGAGTTAGGGTTAAAGGAGGAGGCCCTTTTTTGTTCTCTTTTTTTTTTAAATGGCCGCCAGACACATCTTAATGCGAGTCATGTAGTGAACATGTCAAACCATATCTTCAAATTTAAAATTAAAACATGGTAATGGTTCACCCACGATTACATTTATCAAAATTCATGTGGGTCGATCATGTATGCACCGTACACGTCACACCCTAGCCTTCCTATTAGAAAAAAATAATATGTCCACAGCATTTACACAGTGATGCTTAAGTAAAGTCTAACATTTATTTTCAATTTTATTTTTTTTAAATGATAGAATTTATCATTTTTTTCAACAACAAAAAAAGAAAGAAAAAAGGAGGCGGCCTCCAAAAAGGAAGTGGGCCTTATAAATTTGGCCTTATAAATACTCTACAACTTACAAGAACATGTACAAAGCCAAGCGGGGTCAACGTGCGGCCCATATGTCATCAGCGAATAAAATAAAATAGAATAAATAAAATAAAATAAAATAAAAATACCGACCGCTCGAGCCTCGACACATAAGCCGAAATCTAAGCTAGAATCGATTCTCCAGAGAGCGCAACTATAATGAGTTCCAGCCTTTCGATTCCAGTACATTGTTCGATGAAATAGTTTTGCCTCTATCCAGTGTTGTAGTCGAGTCCCGAGTTTGGTTCGCGTACGAGTTTGGTTCGAGTCCCGAGTTTGGTTCGCGTACGAGTTTGGTTCGCGTACCGAGTTTGGTTCGCGTACCGAGTTTGGTTCGCGTACCGAGTTTGGTTCGCGTACCGAGTTTGGTTCGCGTACCGAGTTTGGTTCGCGTACCGAGTTTGGTTCGCGTACCGAGTTTGGTTCGCGTACCGAGTTTGGTTCGCGTACCGAGTTTGGTTCGCGTACCGAGTTTGGTTCGCGTACCGAGTTTGGTTCGCGTACCGAGTTTGGTTCGCGTACCGAGTTTGGTTCGCGTACCGAGTTTGGTTCGCGTACCGAGTTTGGTTCGCGTACCGAGTTTGGTTCGCGTACCGAGTTTGGTTCGCGTACCGAGTTTGGTTCGCGTACCGAGTTTGGTTCGCGTACCGAGTTTGGTTCGCGTACCGAGTTTGGTTCGCGTACCGAGTTTGGTTCGCGTACCGAGTTTGGTTCGCGTACCGAGTTTGGTTCGCGTACCGAGTTTGGTTCGCGTACCGAGTTTGGTTCGCGTACCGAGTTTGGTTCGCGTACCGAGTTTGGTTCGCGTACCGAGTTTGGTTCGCGTACCGAGTTTGGTTCGCGTACCGAGTTTGGTTCGCGTACCGAGTTTGGTTCGCGTACCGAGTTTGGTTCGCGTACCGAGTTTGGTTCGCGTACCGAGTTTGGTTCGCGTACCGAGTTTGGTTCGCGTACCGAGTTTGGTTCGCGTCCCGAGTTTGGTTCGCGGACGAGTTTGGTTCGCGGACGAGTTTGGTTCGCGGACGAGTTTGGTTCGCGGACGAGTTTGGTTCGCGGACGAGTTTGGTTCGCGGACGAGTTTGGTTCGCGGACGAGTTTGGTTCGCGGACGAGTTTGGTTCGCGGACGAGTTTGGTTCGCGGACGAGTTTGGTTCGCGGACGAGTTTGGTTCGCGGACGAGTTTGGTTCGCGGACGAGTTTGGTTCGCGGACGAGTTTGGTTCGCGGACGAGTTTGGTTCGCGGACGAGTTTGGTTCGCGGACGAGTTTGGTTCGCGGACGAGTTTGGTTCGCGGACGAGTTTGGTTCGCGGACGAGTTTGGTTCGCGGACGAGTTTGGTTCGCGGACGAGTTTGGTTCGCGGACGAGTTTGGTTCGCGGACGAGTTTGGTTCGCGGACGAGTTTGGTGCGCGGACGAGTTTGGTGCGCGGACGAGTTTGGTGCGCGGACGAGTTTGGTGCGCGGACGAGTTTGGTGCGCGGACGAGTTTGGTGCGCGGACGAGTTTGGTGCGCGGACGAGTTTGGTGCGCGGACGAGTTTGGTGCGCGGACGAGTTTGGTGCGCGGACGAGTTTGGTGCGCGGACGAGTTTGGTGCGCGGACGAGTTTGGTGCGCGGACGAGTTTGGTGCGCGGACGAGTTTGGTGCGCGGACGAGTTTGGTGCGCGGACGAGTTTGGTGCGCGGACGAGTTTGGTGCGCGGACGAGTTTGGTGCGCGGACGAGTTTGGTGCGCGGACGAGTTTGGTGCGCGGACGAGTTTGGTGCGCGGACGAGTTTGGTGCGCGGACGAGTTTGGTGCGCGGACGAGTTTGGTGCGCGGACGAGTTTGGTGCGCGGACGAGTTTGGTGCGCGGACGAGTTTGGTGCGCGGACGAGTTTGGTGCGCGGACGAGTTTGGTGCGCGGACGAGTTTGGTGCGCGGACGAGTTTGGTGCGCGGACGAGTTTGGTGCGCGGACGAGTTTGGTGCGCGGACGAGTTTGGTGCGCGGACGAGTTTGGTGCGCGGACGAGTTTGGTGCGCGGACGAGTTTGGTGCGCGGACGAGTTTGGTGCGCGGACGAGTTTGGTGCGCGGACGAGTTTGGTGCGCGGACGAGTTTGGTGCGCGGACGAGTTTGGTGCGCGGACGAGTTTGGTGCGCGGACGAGTTTGGTGCGCGGACGAGTTTGGTGCGCGGACGAGTTTGGTGCGCGGACGAGTTTGGTGCGCGGACGAGTTTGGTGCGCGGACGAGTTTGGTGCGCGGACGAGTTTGGTGCGCGGACGAGTTTGGTGCGCGGACGAGTTTGGTGCGCGGACGAGTTTGGTGCGCGGACGAGTTTGGTGCGCGGACGAGTTTGGTGCGCGGACGAGTTTGGTGCGCGGACGAGTTTGGTGCGCGGACGAGTTTGGTGCGCGGACGAGTTTGGTGCGCGGACGAGTTTGGTGCGCGGACGAGTTTGGTGCGCGGACGAGTTTGGTGCGCGGACGAGTTTGGTGCGCGGACGAGTTTGGTGCGCGGACGAGTTTGGTGCGCGGACGAGTTTGGTGCGCGGACGAGTTTGGTGCGCGGACGAGTTTGGTGCGCGGACGAGTTTGGTGCGCGGACGAGTTTGGTGCGCGGACGAGTTTGGTGCGCGGACGAGTTTGGTGCGCGGACGAGTTTGGTGCGCGGACGAGTTTGGTGCGCGGACGAGTTTGGTGCGCGGACGAGTTTGGTGCGCGGACGAGTTTGGTGCGCGGACGAGTTTGGTGCGCGGACGAGTTTGGTGCGCGGACGAGTTTGGTGCGCGGACGAGTTTGGTGCGCGGACGAGTTTGGTGCGCGGACGAGTTTGGTGCGCGGACGAGTTTGGTGCGCGGACGAGTTTGGTGCGCGGACGAGTTTGGTGCGCGGACGAGTTTGGTGCGCGGACGAGTTTGGTGCGCGGACGAGTTTGGTGCGCGGACGAGTTTGGTGCGCGGACGAGTTTGGTGCGCGGACGAGTTTGGTGCGCGGACGAGTTTGGTGCGCGGACGAGTTTGGTGCGCGGACGAGTTTGGTGCGCGGACGAGTTTGGTGCGCGGACGAGTTTGGTGCGCGGACGAGTTTGGTGCGCGGACGAGTTTGGTGCGCGGACGAGTTTGGTGCGCGGACGAGTTTGGTGCGCGGACGAGTTTGGTGCGCGGACGAGTTTGGTGCGCGGACGAGTTTGGTGCGCGGACGAGTTTGGTGCGCGGACGAGTTTGGTGCGCGGACGAGTTTGGTGCGCGGACGAGTTTGGTGCGCGGACGAGTTTGGTTCGCGGACGAGTTTGGTTCGCGGACGAGTTTGGTTCGCGGACGAGTTTGGTTCGCGGACGAGTTTGGTTCGCGGACGAGTTTGGTTCGCGGACGAGTTTGGTTCGCGGACGAGTTTGGTTCGCGGACGAGTTTGGTTCGCGGACGAGTTTGGTTCGCGGACGAGTTTGGTTCGCGGACGAGTTTGGTTCGCGGACGAGTTTGGTTCGCGGACGAGTTTGGTTCGCGGACGAGTTTGGTTCGCGGACGAGTTTGGTTCGCGGACGAGTTTGGTTCGCGGACGAGTTTGGTTCGCGGACGAGTTTGGTTCGCGGACGAGTTTGGTTCGCGGACGAGTTTGGTTCGCGGACGAGTTTGGTTCGCGGACGAGTTTGGTTCGCGGACGAGTTTGGTTCGCGGACGAGTTTGGTTCGCGGACGAGTTTGGTTCGCGGACGAGTTTGGTTCGCGGACGAGTTTGGTTCGCGGACGAGTTTGGTTCGCGGACGAGTTTGGTTCGCGGACGAGTTTGGTTCGCGGACGAGTTTGGTTCGCGGACGAGTTTGGTTCGCGGACGAGTTTGGTTCGCGGACGAGTTTGGTTCGCGGACGAGTTTGGTTCGCGGACGAGTTTGGTTCGCGGACGAGTTTGGTTCGCGGACGAGTTTGGTTCGCGGACGAGTTTGGTTCGCGGACGAGTTTGGTTCGCGGACGAGTTTGGTTCGCGGACGAGTTTGGTTCGCGGACGAGTTTGGTTCGCGGACGAGTTTGGTTCGCGGACGAGTTTGGTTCGCGGACGAGTTTGGTTCGCGGACGAGTTTGGTTCGCGGACGAGTTTGGTTCGCGGACGAGTTTGGTTCGCGGACGAGTTTGGTTCGCGGACGAGTTTGGTTCGCGGACGAGTTTGACCTGTATTCGTAGTCGAGTCCGAGTCCGAGTCTTTTGCCGACATGACTCGAGTAAAGTCCGAGTCACCAAAATTGTGACTCGAGACGGACTCGAGTCATACAACTCTGCCTCTATCAACCCTGTGATCGCCGTCACAAAATAAGCAAACGTACACACAACCAAACCACCCATGTTTGTGTGCACTCAGCCATCTGTACAACGGTACATATGAGCCATGCACGTACGGCGCCAATGACTAGGGCGTGGCAAGTCATTATTATTATCACTAAAACCTACAAAGAACGCGTTTGTCTTACGATAATTATGAACCCAATCTCACCTTTATCTCAACCTCCGTATCGGCAATAGATATCGAGTCTTGTATGTCACGTGTGTGCATTAAAACAATGCAAAGACCAACTCGTAGAAATATGGCGCTGATTTCCAACCAAAGTGAAAGCTATCGGCTGAGATCACGTCATCAGATCAAAATGGTATACCTTTGTGGTTCCCCATAAACATGTTCAAGTCGCCCTTGCGTTTAGCAAGCTTGCCTTGTTTTGGCGGGAAGCTGATAAGAAAATGCTGACGTTCGAGAATGGCAGATCTGTGTGGCTGTATGCGCCTGTATCAATTAATGCCAATCAATTATCATCACTCTCGGGCTTTGGCCAGAAGACAGAAATAGCACATAGAGGACTTTGGAAAGTTTATTTATTTGCAATCTCTTTCCACTGCAGGTGTTTGTTAAAAGTGTGCAGTAAGCCGTGATGAGTTCACGGGTGTAACAATGACTTACTAAATCCAGTGTGTATTGTGAAAACCAATGTATATATTTTCACGTGTATTTCCATTACTTCCTCCAAAGTTAAAATATGATATTATTACATGTATTGGGGGCGGGTGAGTAAAAGGCAAACATGAAGACAATTTACGTCGTTCTGCTGTTCTACAAGAAAGGTTCACCGACATCAATTATTTTGCACAAATAATTTGCTAGCTGTAAATAATATTATGTTTGTTCCCGACAAACACATTTATTTTTTCGTCTGTTCCGCTTGGTTAGTTGCGCCCAGGGAAACGTTATATATGACAATTCACGAGACGTCATGATGACGTCCTTTCGTGACTTTATACAGATTTAATAAATTCGTCATAATGACAAATTATGCTGAACTCAAAAATTTTTTCGTAACAGGTTTTGTTGGTACATAGATATTTGCACAAACATGTTAGAAGTATTCCAAAATCGACATCACGGTGACGTCATCTTTGAATTTCTATTTTGGGATTTCTTACTGCTGTCGCATTTGACACGCAGTGCTCTTTAAACTGACGTTATAAATAGATCATCTACACGACTATAACTTACAAGCACCAACAAACAGATTGTACTCATATAAAAGCTGAATGTGGGAAAACCCTACCCAGCAAACATTGAGATATTAGTCCGATATCTGCCCAGTACATATGTAGTTGTATAGGCCCACTTCTGATTTCCTGTACTGGACCAACTTGCAACACGGTCAATATAGTTAGCCATTTGAGTAATGATTCTGGCTCGGTGCGTATATAGGGATCGGTCCCGTGCCGGCCCAACAGTGTACTTTAGTGGGTACAATACTGTTTCCTGCAGTGGGCTAGTCTTCCTCCAAGACCGAGTTGTTCATTTGTTCCGGGCGCGCCGTCCGCAATTTTTTTTCGGTAGGTGCATGGGTGAGTCAAAATTCATGAATTATTCAGTAGTTTGGATGAGAAGTTATGTTTATTCATCGGAATAAAACATGACGTCACAGCATTGTTGTTATTTAGTTAACTAGTTCTGTAGGCTCCACCCTACAGATCGTCAATTATTCAAAAGAGGTGTCGGGTTGTCAAATAAACTCAGCAATGAGACGCATGTGGAACAATAACTGGTGTATTAAATACATGTAGATGATGACATAATGTTGCTTGACATGACATGGCTTTCAATGGTTTGGCTTGACATGGCTTCAAGTTGACGTTACATACATTGCTTCACGGTAGTTACATGTACATGGTTCATGGTTTTCATGGGTTTCATGGGTTTCATGGGTTTCATGGGTTTCATGGGTTTCATGGGTTTCATGTGGTTTCATGGTTCGACTATAAAGAGAACAAATAATGAAATTCACTTAATACATGTTACAAATATTTGTCACTAAAGCTTGTAGGTTATATGCAACAAAGAAAATAAAACTTAGCACTTAATGCACGAGTAAGCTGTCTCATTGGCAATACATGTAATACTGGCTATTAATATTATATTTAAAGCAAAGATTCAATGAAATCGTCTAACAAACGGTTCCATAAACAGCGCCACCAACGGCTTCGAAAGATTTTTCCTGAGGCGGCATGGTCTCAAAACAGGTTTGTTTCATCAATAAAATTCCTGATTTTATGAACTTGATTTAAACCAAACTTTAATTCAATAATGTCTTTATACATTAATAAAGAAAACTTGATTACTCACTTTGCTGAGCTGTCCAAGAAACATACAAAATAATGACGTTTTTGGCTGATTAATGTGTCAAACTTATAACGTAGCAAAATGACAAGGTGAAAATGTGAACGGCGCCCTCTGGCTTTATACACAAAAAATAACTACATGAGCATGTACCATAAAAGTGAAATAGCGCCCTCTGGCTGCAACACTCAAAATACATACAAGTATATTCTGGCGATAACATCCCGGCCCCTAATGCCTATGACCGGGAGGCGGCATTACACAAAATTAACAAAGACAGAATATAAAGGTAGCAAAATGTTCAAAAACGTTCTTTGGCGAGACTTTATCTAAGATCCGATCACTGGGGTTGCATCTCTTCTCCCTCCAAGAGGCACAGCTTGTCCACTGGTCTGTCGTACACTCCAGACTGTGTCTTTACCCGTACAGATCTGACTTTCCCATCCTTGGCCGGGTAGGTTTCCGTAACCAGTCCTAGAGGCCACCGAAATCTAGGTGAGTTCTCGTACTTCACAAGCACAAGATCGCTGACGCGTACGTTACGTTGCGGGTCGAGCCACTTTTGTCGTTGTTGCAGGGACGGCAGATACTCTTTCACCCAACGCTGCCAGAATATGTCGGCCATATATTGTACCTGGCGCCATCGCTGTTTGTGGATGTCTTGCTTCACGAAATTCCCAGGGGGAAGCTCGGGACCTGACCTTAGAAGCAACAGGTGATTCGGCGTGAGTGGCATCGGATCTCTTGGATCGTCTGACAGCTTAGTGATAGGTCGACTGTTTACAATGCCTTCCACGATACACATGAGAGTCAGAAGCCCTTCATCATCAAGCGTCTGCTGACTGAGCAAGCTGTTGAGAACAGCACGTACAGTCCTGATTTGTCGCTCCCATACTCCCCCAAAGTGGCTGGCCGCTGGCGGGTTGAAGATCCATTGAATCTCCTTTTGGGACAGGAACTTGTCAATCTTGCCCTGATTCCATTCTTGGATGGACTGGCGTAGCTCTCGCATTCCCCCAACAAAGTTGGTACCGTTGTCCGATCTGATCTCTACAGGCTTTCCCCGGCGACTGATGAAACGCTCAAGGGCGTTAATGAATGAGCTAGTATCTAAACTGTTGCAAACCTCCAAATGAACTGCTCTTGTAGCGAGGCAAGTAAAGATGCACCCGTACCTCTTCAGCTCGCTCCTAGCTCGCTTGACTATAAATGGGCCAAAGAAATCCACACCAACCATACTGAAAGGTGGAAGTCCAGGAGTTACTCGGTCCTTCGGTAGGTCAGCCATACGTTGTGTCATGGTAGGTGCCCTCCTCTTTCGACAAGGGATGCAGGTGTGAATGATGCTTTTGACAGCAGCACGCCCTCTGATGATCCAAAACTTCTGGCGGATCTCAGCAAGGGTGCGTTCACTTCCAGAATGACCAGTTGTGGCATGGTAGTGTCGGATTACCAATGTTGTCACCGGGTGTCTTGCTGGCAGTATCCAAGGATGCTTGATGTTGTCAGATAGGGTGGCATTGGCAAGACGTCCACCAACCTGAATGATGCCATCACTGGACTCAGTCGGTGCAAGCTTGCAGTAACCGCCAGACTTAATTAGTGTGTTGTCAAAGTTTGTCTTCTGGACATACTTGACGATTTCCTTCTCTGCAGCTTGGATTTCATCAACCATCAGTGGCTGTGTCGGTTTAAAGTTGACATCGCTCTTCCGAACCTTGGCGAGAAGGAAAGACTTGACACGGAGGATCCAGGCAACTACTCTCTTCAGGCGATGCCAAGAGGAAACTCCTCCCAGTAGGGCGTCTAAAACATCACGCGTGTCCCCTTTAGCTTCGATCTTGTAAACCTGGACAACTGCTTTGAGTTCCAAGTCCTTGGGTGTTGCCATCTTGTCAAAATCAGGTTGAGTAGGCCAAGTATCTTCTTGTTGGCATAGGAACTGTGGTCCACAAAGCCAACGGGAACTCTCAACTAGCTCACGAAATCAGGTTGAGTAGGCCAAGTATCTTCTTGTTGGCATAGGAACTGTGGTCCACAAAGCCAACGGGAACTCTCAACTAGCTCACGTGCAGTGAGGCCTCGTGAAACATCATCTCCTGGATTGGAACTACTGTCAACGTGACGCCACTGTCGTGGGGTAGAATGCTCTAGAATTCTCGTGACACGGTTAGCAACAAATGTTTGGTATCTCTTATCTTCATTCCTCAGATACTGAAGAACTATCATACTGTCGCTCCAGTATACTGACTCCTGAAGCGGTAGTGTCAGATGTTGACACATCATCTCGTCAAGCTTGACTGAGACAACTGCAGCAGATAACTCCAGACGCGGGATGGTTGTTGTCTTCAAGGGTGCCAACTTGGCTTTGGCCATGAGCAGCACACAGTGTATCAGTCCACTCGTGTCCTGAAGTCGCAGGTAAGTAGTGGCACCAAATCCACGTTCAGAAGCATCTGAAAAATGGTGTAGCTGTGCTGAGGCAATGGTATCAAAATTCCAAGGCTTGACGCAACGAGGAATTGACAGGTCCTGAAGGTCTGGTAAGTCGTTCACCCATCGGACCCACTGCTCTGCGATGTCATTAGGAATTGGTTCGTCCCATGGAAGTTTCATCCTGCATAGCTGCTGGAAGAGTATCTTTGCGGTGAGCACAAATGGACTCGCAAACCCGAGTGGGTCATACACAGAACTTATTGTGCTCAACAGGCCTCGGCGTGTCAGTGGCTTGTCCTTCACATGCACGTTGAAGGAGAATGCATCAGACTCAATGTCCCACAGCACTCCTAGGGCTCGTTCAGCAGGCAGCATCTCGTCATCAAAATCCAATGAAGGGACTCCCTTGGCTCGTTCGGTTTCAGGAACTGATTTCAGCACTTCACGGGAATTACTTATCCATTTTGTAAGACGAAAACCCCCAAGGGCCAACGCCTCACAAAGCTGTCTGGCTAGCTTGATGGCTTCTTTCTCAGTAGCAACTGATTTAAGGCAGTCATCGACGTAGAAATCTTTGTCAATTGTGTTGATGGTCTCTGCATCGAAGTTGTGCATGTTATCTTGAGCTGTGCGTTTCAGGGCGAAGTTTGCACAGCTGGGCGACCATACCCCGCCAAACAGGTGAGATGTCATCCGGTATGTCGTTGGTGTGCTGTCAATGTTGTCATCCTTTCACCACAGGAAACGTAGAACGTTGCGGTCAGGCTCGTTTACGCGGACTTGATGAAACATCCCTTCGATGTCTGCCATCAGTGCAATCCTCTCCTGTCGGAATCGAAGGAGCACACCGACGAGCTTGTTCGTCAAGTCTGGACCCTGGTGTACTTGGTCGTTTAGTGATATACCCTGATGTTTGGCAGCACAGTCAAACACTATACGGATCTTGTCAGGTTTGCGGGGATGTACCACAGGATGATGTGGTAAATACCACACAGTTCCATCTGCTTTGTCTAGCTGTTCTCCAGACACTTCTTCTGCATAGCCCTTGGCAAGCAGATCTGCAACTCCGGCAGTGTATTTCTTCTTCATGTCAGGATTTCGTGTCAGTCGCTTACCAAGCAGACGCAGTCTGTGTTCGGCGACGGCTCTGTTGTCGGGTAGGTAGGGTGGTTTGGCCTTAAAGGGAATACCCATGGTGTAGTGACATCCATCTCGGGACAGAGACCTTTCCCAAGTTGTGATGACCTTTTTGTCGTTGATAGACATACTCGGCTCACTGCCTGTGCCAGCATCGTCTAATCTCCAAAACGTCTCCACTTGTCGCTGCAAATTGGCGTCGGTGTCAACGAACAGTGAAGTTGTGCGGCTTACAGGTCCTGTTGCAAACGATCCATTTAGAGTCCATCCCAGAATGGTCCTGGTAGCAAAGGGTGCTCCAGCTTCGCCCTCACAAACCTCCTTTGGAATGAGAGCAGTTGGGTTGTCTTGTCCAATGAGAAGATTGACTTCTTCGATGTCAACATCTGGCAAAGTAATACCAGACAAGTGGGGCCATTTGTTCAGCTCATCTTGGGTGACGAGACTCTTCGTGTCAATGTGGAGCTTTGGTCTAGTCATGACATGCGGCATGATGATTAAATTCTCATCGTTCAGGTCAGTGACTTCAAGCTTCACAATGTAGGTGTCAGCAATGGTGTCACATTTGTCAAGGGTAGTCAACCTCATGGTGTCAGGTTTTCCATCGACTCTAAGCTTCTCAATAAGCTTTTCAGAACAAAAGGTCTGGGTGGAGCCGCTGTCTAGTAAGGCATACGTGGTGACAAAGTCGGTAGAGCTTTGATGACCTCTTACTCTCACTGGTACTATGGGTAAGGCGACTTTTCCAACCCCGGCCCCAGTGGTACTACAGGTCACATTGGCTTGGGCACTTGCAGCTGGATAATGGATTTCAACAGCAGGTGATGCAGTAGTGCTTCCCGTCTGGTTTGCTCGCCCCATGGCAGTAGCACCTGTGGATGTCTGAGTGTTCCCTGTGCGGATGAGGTGCAGAAACTTAGTGTGCTTCAGCCCACATCCTGGAACCGTGCACACAGTGTTTCTGGTACAGTCTCTGGCCTGGTGTCCTGGCTGAAGACAATTCACACAGAGTCGCTTACTCTGCGCGAAGTTCAGCCTGTCATTAACCCGCAGTGCCTTCCAGCTGTCACAGTTAAACAATCCATGTCCTTGACCGCAGTACAGACACAGATATGATTGTCTGCCCCTTCTGGAACTTGTCTCTGTTGATATGGTGGAATTCTGGCTTGATCCAAAAGTTGGCTTGAATGAGGGTGTCGGCACAACCTGTACGTTAAAGTTGGCTCGCTGTTTTAACTTTGGCTTGTCCTTTGGCTTGAAATCCTTGTGAAACTTGTCAGTGTGTTCTTTGCTCACAAGTTTGCCGAACACTGGGTCATTAGCTTGTTCAGCAGAAGTTGTAACGAACTTCAAGACGTCATCAATAGTAGGCGCTCGTCCATCAACATTTTTGATGTGATGAACCCTTCTGAGCCAGGATTTGCGGAGATCCCAGGGCAACTTCTCCACAATCTGTGACAAGCTTTTGCTATTGTTAAGCTCGACTAGCTTGCCCATGGTGTCCAACGTCTCTCGACAATTCCGCAGGTCATCTGCGAAATCCAGCAATGCCTTGTTGTCTCGGATGTCAGGTCTGTTGATGACTTTGTTGACCCACGCCTCTGCGATATCATACTCGTTCCCAAAGCGGTCTTTGAGTAACTTTCTTGCCAGCCAGAGCGTAACCCACACTCGGTGTCTTAACCACGCAGCATTGGATGAGTTTTCTGGCTGGCCCGATGCAGTACTGTTGCAGACGGGTGAGTTTGGCAGCATCACTGACAGAATCCTTGTCTACAGCATTCTCGAACGCTCGAATAAACACCCAATACTTAACTGGGTCACCATCGAATGTCATCAGTTCTGTCTTTGGTAGCTGTAGGCTTTCCACAAGGGACTGCTGCTGAAGTTGGCTATTATTCAGCATTTGGGACAAGATGTCGCCTACTTGGGTGCTTTCCATGACAGCTGATGGAATGTTAGATGCTGGACGAATGTCCCCTTTCTCCATTGCATTGGTGTCTTGGCCAGGTGTCGTGAGATGGCAGGTGATAGGCTGATTGTATGGCGTTGAGTTCTTGATCAGTGAAGACTGCATTTCGTAATTCTCTGCCTCAGCGTATGTCTTCTCTGTGGCTGCAGCCTTGGCTATCTGCATTTTTAATTCCAACTGACGGCGCTTTTGGCGAAGATTTAGCTCCTCTACCTCGAGAGCTTGCAACTTTGTCTCTGCCGCTGCTTCGGCTTCCAACTTGGCTTTCTCGGCAGTTGCACGTAGCCTAACACTCGATGTTGTAGATATGCCAGACACAACACTTCCTGGTCTCGAAGGTCGTCTCCCAACTTGGCTTATTGAGTCACCGTACTCAAGAGTTTCCGCAATAAGGTCCTCGATATCAAATTCGGCATGTTTGCCCTCCATACTAGATGCTGTTGACCTTTGACCTCAAGGCCTCAAAGCAAACGAATGTCCTCAAGCTGATGTCAAAATAATGTAAGCTCAAATCGAACTAATGTAGGCTCCACCCTACAGATCGTCAATTATTCAAAAGAGGTGTCGGGTTGTCAAATAAACTCAGCAATGAGACGCATGTGGAACAATAACTGGTGTATTAAATACATGTAGATGATGACATAATGTTGCTTGACATGACATGGCTTTCAATGGTTTGGCTTGACATGGCTTCAAGTTGACGTTACATACATTGCTTCACGGTAGTTACATGTACATGGTTCATGGTTTTCATGGGTTTCATGGGTTTCATGGGTTTCATGGGTTTCATGTGGTTTCATGGTTCGACTATAAAGAGAACAAATAATGAAATTCACTTAATACATGTTACAAATATTTGTCACTAAAGCTTGTAGGTTATATGCAACAAAGAAAATAAAACTTAGCACTTAATGCACGAGTAAGCTGTCTCATTGGCAATACATGTAATACTGGCTATTAATATTATATTTAAAGCAAAGATTCAATGAAATCGTCTAACAAACGGTTCCATAAACAGCGCCACCAACGGCTTCGAAAGATTTTTCCTGAGGCGGCATGGTCTCAAAACAGGTTTGTTTCATCAATAAAATTCCTGATTTTATGAACTTGATTTAAACCAAACTTTAATTCAATAATGTCTTTATACATTAATAAAGAAAACTTGATTACTCACTTTGCTGAGCTGTCCAAGAAACATACAAAATAATGACGTTTTTGGCTGATTAATGTGTCAAACTTATAACGTAGCAAAATGACAAGGTGAAAATGTGAACGGCGCCCTCTGGCTTTATACACAAAAAATAACTACATGAGCATGTACCATAAAAGTGAAATAGCGCCCTCTGGCTGCAACACTCAAAATACATACAAGTATATTCTGGCGATAACAAGTTCCATTAAATCACTTTAAAGAACAGCTGTTGTCGAGCTGCTATACGTAGTGTAGTGGATAGTGGGATGGGCTATGGATCAAAGATCCCGGGTTCAAATTCTGCTGTAGGTCACCTCGTTTTTCCTAGTCAAATTGATATCTTTGGAGTATTCTTAATTTAAGGGAAAAAAGAGACCTAGAACCTAAGTGTTGTACAGTGATCAATGCAACTGCTAAATAATTCATGAATTTTGGCTCACCCGTCTATGCAGTTCATCAATCATCAATACTCCAAAAACGGGCTTATTGAGGGCGCCCTTGATTATCTCGAGATTTGTTAGTGCTGTGACAAATCTGCTTTGGAGTCAGATTAGTCGTCAAGCCCCTTTCTTTAGATTTTAAGAACTTCTGCTGTTTTATAAGATAAAAATGCTCAACTGACAAATGGTAGACTATAATTTAAAGGGAATATGCAACATTTGCAAGCATCAAACAAAATAAATTACTAATTGATCACAAAACACTTTACTCTGGACTGTTAGGTAATGGCAGTCTGAAGCATCCTGTAAAATCATGGCTCCAGGTAGAGTGGTATTTGTGTATCGATTTCCAACGCTGGTCGGCCGACCAGCGTTGGAGGAAAAAACAACTTTTTCAAAGACTGCTTCTAATTGTTCATAGCTAGTTATTCCACATTTTCTTTGCAATTGATTACACACCTGTGAAGATGTACAACTGATTTTCAGACCTTACATTTCCCCCAACGTCTACAAATTGATTCGTTTCATCGTTGGATCAGGGTACCTGACTACAAGAACATGATTGGTTTTTGTGGATTTTTGTCCAGCATCTACGAACTCAAAACGTCCAATGAAAGTCAGTGTAACAATATTGGCTATAACATACTCCCCGCCCCCAATCCATCTATTTCTGAAAATTACAGCAAGCGAAATGATGTTTATTCCATTTAAACTTTAGAAAATGCACATAGCACTAGGGTATATGGTCTGTTGAGTCTCTGTTTGGTTTTGGAAGAAAACGGGAAGGTCAAGTTTGTTGTGGGGGGCACCTAGGGGAACCGGGAGTCCGTGGGGGGGGGGGGGGGGGGGGGGGGGGGGGGGGCAGGCCACCGCTGTCTACGCCACTGCGTTATAGGGCTAAATTGTCCCATGTATTGATGAATAGTCCTTATTTCACGCATGTATTCTATTTTGATGAGCAAAGAAGATTGTTAACTTTTAAACTGAACGGTGAGATTAAACAAAGAAAACGAAACAAAACGAAATGACAGAAAAAACCGATGAAATGAGCAGAACATTAAAGAGATACCAATTTTGACAAGACATTTTTATTTTGATTCCTTATATATCTTCGATAGGTTTTATGCTATCAACTTCAATGTAGATAACTACAGTTGCACTTACGTCACCGTTGAAAAAGCATTTTAAATACCAATTGTGCTGTAAATATTACTCAACAGAGAGTGACCGACAAAGTTGTAAATATGCGCTAGTCTCTGTGTTAAAACTGTGAAACTTCATACAAAAAAATATATAACTGTTGTATGTAAAACCGACATTTACACGCTCGAGATATTTATGTTTGTACCTTTAGTGTGATAACACTATTACAAAAGGCTTAATTAAGATAATTTAAGCCAGCCAATTTCTCCATTGTTTAGTAACTAATTTTACATGACAAACTACATTTTAAAACTGTAGTCGTGAATATTTGAAAAGCATTTTAACCAGCAAATAACGTCATTGGTGATGTTATTATTACATGTACTTAGAGAGCAGCGATAAACAAAAATGGAATTATCTGTTAATCATTATTTACTTTCAAATAAGTAGGATATATCTTAATAATTCGGTATAGTAAACAAATTCGATATCTGCAAATGGTGTATCCTCCCTTTAAGATAATTTAAACTACCATTTTCCCCATTGTTTTGTAATCAATTTTTCACAATAAATAAATTAATTATCAAAATCGGATGCATCATTTAAAACTGTAGTCGTGATAATTCCCAATAAATTATGCTTTCATCCTCATGCCGATAGCATTCTGTCAAAAACCTATTCACACATTAATAAAAGAACCCATTGTTTTAAAGTTCATTCAATTAAGTACACGTGCTATATCATGTTCACCCATGTTGTTCTTCATTGCAAAATTCATACCTTTGCATACTTTGCGTTCCATACCCAGGGTGTCAAAGGTTAACATTATAGTCCAGAAATGTGGAACTCTCGATACTGTGTATGATAATTCCAAAACTTACGGTACTGAAAACATGCAACACAAGAAAATAGACTTGCATATGAAACAACCAGTCCAACACGCCTTTAGTACCGAGTCAACTGTGTAAAAATCTCTCCTAGTCTGCCATCAGACTACTGAGGAGACCAGTCTAGTTCCAAACAGATGGACATGCACCAGTCTATAAAGCCTCGAGATTAAACCACTTGGCTTCACTCTCGGGTGAACATTAAATGTTGAAGTAAACATCACTTTAAAACATTCTTAAAAGTGGAATATCCGATGTTCAATTCATCACAAATAAAATCCCAATAATGTACAATGTCTTATTTTATACCTAACTTATACATTACACACATTTTGCATCATGCATGACACTGTTACTGGTTCGATGCACGCAGTGATAAACACAAAACACATGCAGCTTATATTATACAGAATATAAATCGACAACAACACAGTATTTATTTACAATTTTACAAGAGGGTCATCCAATTCTTGGCGGGAATTCCAGCAGGATTGTTATCTCGGGTAATATCAGAAGTATAACAAGGGTTCTTAGGTTTGGCAATTTTCAATCGACTCTGTATTTATGCCAAGCTTACATCGGCTGTGGTTTATTAGCTTGTGTGATGTTCATCTTCCAAAAGCTGAATTCAGCTAGGGTACGCTTGGGGACTGTTTTTGCAAGCTTGTAAAAATTGACCAGAATATTTCTCGAGTGTAAACCAACCATGACGTCATCTTGTCTCGGTTTATTTATCAATAATCTTGTCAGATCTGTGCCAGACATACTTTTTTTTCAACAAGGCAGCTCTCGTTCCCTGCCCCTCCAGACCCACACAACTCACTTCTCTGGTCAGAAATCACAATGAAGATCGAACCTTTTGGCCGTAAGCTCAGGTTTTAAATCTGTACTTTTGATTGTGCTGCAGGGATCCGAATTCTAGGTTTCTCCTAACTTTTTTAAAATATGTGGTTTCTGGAAACATATTTTTCCTATTTATTCAAGGGTCTACTATTGTATGTAATAACCTAATCTGTTTGCGGATAAAGTGAGACAAATATGCTTGTTTAAAAAAAACCCAGAGAATTGCTTCGTGAAAAGCGATACGCATGACGTAATATTATGGTCGTCTAAAGTCAAAAGTTGACGAAGAAAAAGTTAGTGGTGGTGAAAAAACTGGAATCGTGTTTTTATTGTTTTTGAAAAGTTGGCAATCGTTGGGTTTTAAGGGTTGTTTCGTCACAATCTATAACAAAGTTGTTCTAGTCTTTTGTTCTCTGAGACCGCGTCTGTGTACTGAATATAACTATGAAAAGAGACTTTTATGATCAATTATCTTAGGGAAGTCATTTCTGACATTAGCTGCCGATATACCAAGTCAGTAGAATATTGTATAACGCAATCCCGCAGTGAAGTTGTGTACGCGCAAACGCGCACGATCCAAGCACTTTCAAAATGCTGCATGTACGAAGCCCATTATGGATGAGACTAATATACCACTTCCAGGCTGGTCATTTGACTCACTGCTTCGGTGATTTCTGCCCTATCGTCAGCGGTCAAACCACAGTCACACAAAGAAAGCTCTTCGAGGTGGTTCATTTTTGTCAGGACAGACCATGACTGACCTGATCCACCAAGGGTCTTATTGTCAGACAGATCCAATTCAACAAAGTTGAGCATATTACTCAGGGCCTTGGCAATGTGCTCCAAGTCATCACTTCTCAATCCGCATTCACCCAAGTCTAGTTTGTTGAGTGTTTTGATTTCCTTTAAGTGACACCATGACCGACCTGATCCACCAAGGATCTCATTGCGAGACAGAACCAATTCTACAAGGTTGGGCAGATTACCCAGCGCCACGGTAATGTACTTCAAGTCATCACTTTTCAATGCGCTGTGATGCAAGTTTAGTTTGTTGAGCGTTTTGATTTCTTTCAAGTGAGACCATGACCGACCTGATCCACCAAGGGTCTCATTGTTAGACAGATTCAATTCAACAAGGTTGGGCAGATTACCCAGCGCCTCGGCAATGTGCTTCAAGTCATCACTTTCCAATTGGCCCAAACACAAGTCTAGTTTTTTGAGTGTTTTGATTTCCTTCAAGTGAGACCATGACCGACCTGATCCACCAAGGGTCTCATTGCCGGGCAGATTCAGTTCAACGAGGTTTTGCAGATTACTCAGTTGCCCAATAATGTGCTCCATGCAACTGCTTGTTAGGTCGCAATTATTGAAGGTCACGACCCGAAGCTGCGTCATTTTCTTCAGATGTAGAGACAAAAGGAAACGTGTAAAGTCTTCAATTGCATATTCTTGTTGAATTACTTCAATTCTTTGAAGATTTGTCATTCTGTTCACATAATTCACGTATTCTGTACCCAAATGTTGAAAGCAGCCAGGATCTATTTTTAATGTGTGTATCCTTTTGAGGCAAGTATTTCCGCCACCCTTTTTCTGGTCATCAGTAACGTTGTTTATGAAGTACATAAACGATGTCGAATGGTCACTCCCTAGACGACTAATATTTAGATTTGAATCAATAACGGAATTAATTAACTCCAACGGTGGCAATGTCTGGCTCTGACTTTCAAAGTAACAATGCAAGGCTATCTGTATAGCGCTATCCTTTAGATGTCCTTTTTTTTTTACTTTATGCGATAAAATCTGCAAAATTGAATTTGTTCGTGGCCCCTTACTGTCACCGCAGCAAAAACGCAGAAGATATTCAAATCCTGCTAAATCAGACACTTGACGAAAGAACGTTTCAAATTCACGCGTTTCTTCTTCCGATGTTAAACTCTGGTAGTATATCGCAGCGGAAAATTCTTGAAACGTCTTGTGAATGAAATAAACGGTTTTGGAAGTGTCAATCCCCTTCAAGACTCGCTCGCTGGTGAGGATGCCAGCTCGTAAGGCCTTTTCAAGCACATCTGGCTCAAAATCCCCCTCTTGGAATGATAACTTTTGATCAGAAGAAAGTAGATCACACAAAGCAACCTTTCCAATAGCAGTAACCAGCCTTGAAATCTCTTCTATTGACATGTTTGTTTTACGTTTAAATATGTAACGCAGTGCCTGATTATAAAGTCGAAACATAGTGTCAGGGAGTGTAACACTGTCTTTGCATAACAAGCACATCAATAACAACAGCATGGGACTTTTGGCCAAATCCAATAAAACATCAGAGGATACAATTCTCTCAAAAAGTCCATCAGCTTTGGATGATTCTCCTGAATAAAATTTGTGCACATATTCCCTAACATCGTCCTGGTTAAACCCTAAAACATTCACAGGAGCAAACGGCCTCTGAATCAAAGTGTTTTCTACCAGCTTGTCATAGTGTGAGGGGCGGGTTGTCACAAAAACACTGCATTTTGCGTACTTTCCCTTTCGATTAAGCATTTTGAGGATCGAACCGAACTCCGACTCATCAAGCTCAGTCGACCCGAATTCATCAAAACCATCCAACAGAAACAACACGTCGTCAGGGTTGGCTGAAATGAAGGATTCCAAGTCTTCCCTATTAATGGTCGCTTCATCTAACAACTGATCAAACAGTGCATCTATCACATCCGACGTTTGTTTCAGGGAACTCATTTTCAACACAAAAACGAGCTTGTACTTTTTTAGTGCAGCAACTTCACCACAGGCCCAATCGTAAGCCATTTTGGCAACAAGAGTCGTTTTCCCTAGACCAGCCCCTCCGCTTAAAATTGCCCGTATAATTCGATGGCCCTCTCTTGTTTTGAGTTTGAAAATATCCCAATACGATTTCACCTCTCCCTTTAAATCCCTATCACCTTTTTCTAATTGTAGCTTTGTGTAGATGTCCATGATGTGTTTTTGGTCATCATCCACCCATGGAAGCATCTGCACATAGCTACCTGTGTCTTTGTAGATTTCTTTTAACCTCTTCTCACACTTATCAGCAGCAAGTTGAGTTGGGTCATTGAGTCGAGTCTCCTGTGTCGTACTGCATCCTGGTCGTTGTCGCCTCCCACTCGACGGACTCGTTTCTAATGTAACAAAAGGACAAATCGAAATCAAACCATGTCAATCGGGTATTTAAATTTTTCCTCACACTTATCGACAGCAAGTTGAGTTGGAATATCGAGTCGAGTATCCCTTGTCGTACTGTATCCTGGCTGACTCGTTTAAGATGTGAAGAGTAAAACAACAAAATCCTGTCAAAACATAATGAAAATGGGTTCCGTTTCGTCTGTAATTCTTTTATTGAAAAAGTCCAAGATAAAGTGTTCGAGAAACTACCGGTAAAGTATTTAGTCATAATTTTTTTTTTAACGAGGATCATTTTAACCCAGGCCGCCAACGGATACTTCTTAAATCATAATTATGTGTCCATTTTTCTGCGTGTGGATTTACCTTCTGAATCAGTAGGCATAGTTGTCAATGGTGTCCCTTGTTCGATGTCATCTCCTTGGTTCGCTGAGTGACGTCTCCGACCTGAATAAAACGTGACATCCAAGAGTTAGGTCGCATTCAAATTACTTAGCTGAGGCTTTTCTGAACAAATAGCACACGGGAGTGGCCAAGCCGCGTCCCTATACAGTCTTTTGTGTTGATGATTTGTCCCTTCCAGTCATGCAATTGGAATGTCCCTCCTATTTTAGGACTTCCGGAATCCCCAGCCGCGAACTACACAGTACATGCATCAATTCTTTCTTCATTCCGATTTTTTTCTCAGAAATACTGGTTTGTTAGTAAAATAAAAATTATAGAAATGGGCGTAACATATGTACCTACATATGAGAACAGCGCCATCTAGACTGAGAGTCAAACGACCCCCTCTCCACTCTTCCGAATATTCCAAGTTGCTAGATTTCCCGACCCCCGAATGTTGACAAGAAATCACCACTGACGTACAGATTCGCCATTCAGTTAACCAAATGTTTTCAGACTCCAAGAAATGTGGGTTCATTGGTAACACTGCGCATGTCTAAAGTGAAGATAGTTAGGAGCATGATCGGTCACGTGATAGGGTTCAACCATTTTATAGGTAATAGGAGTCCGATTATCACACGAGTTCAAAACGCGAATCTATGACGTCAGGGCTGAGCGTTCGTACTGCGAATTCAGAAAAGTTAAACCCATGTCAACTGCGGCGAACTTTGCAGCGAATTCTTTGTGGTGCCACATTTACATCGCTTTCAGATTCACATTGGCATTAAGCATGAGCCCGTTTTCAAACGTTAAACAGGTTAACAGGCAGTGGTTGGGCATAGTCGTAATTAACTAATGCATACCTTCTCTCCTTCGGTCCCGGCGCCTACCAATGACGTTATCACCGTGTAAATATCTCACTAAAAAAAGAAGAAAATGTTCATATTCAGTAACTACTCATAGACAGGTTATATATCAAATTTACCATTATTTTGTGTATTTCGCCAACAATTAAGGTGACAATACTTCTATTAGAAACGATGGTTTTATTTTTACATAATGCTATCAATGCTCTATTATAACCCCAACCTGACACACTAGATCAAACCTTTGACTCAGGCATTAACGCTTTCAGACGCATGAGCAGGTTTTAAATCTACGTTTTAAACCGGCCAGCCATAATATTTATTCCTTTTCAAAGTGAACGAAGAAATTGGCAAGGCGGGACTCGAACTCGCGACCTCCGAAATACCGGACCGGCGCTCTATCAACTGAGCTATCTTGCCCTTTGATGGCGGTCCCCCAAATTGTCAGTATCTTTGTTAGAGGGCGCTAGTCAGAAGTCATAAATACCACAATGCGTGTGGCCAGGGACCACGCCCGAATGTTATGATACAACCTTTTCATTGACTTCTTATCTTACAATACACACATAATTATATGTTTGTATTATTAATGTTATTTGAGTATATTTATATTAATTCTCTCAGAAATAGTTAAGGGTATCTTAAATTTATTGAAAGATATCTCTAAATAACTCAACAATTTTGTCGAGTAAGTAATATATGTTAAATCGGCTCGCCATAGGCGAATCTTGTATGCTGACGTCCCCGTCTAGTTTCGGCGCAATATACTAGTTTCGTTTTCATCAGTCCCATAGGAGAATAACATATAATACAATTTTGCTGGTTTCACATACTTATGTAAACATCTATCTTCCCATCTCATAATTTAAATCGTAAATTGACAAATAGGGCTAGGTCAGCAGCACCCGAACTTGCTGCAGGCACGATGGCGTCGATAGTGACTCCCTAACTCTCACTTTCTTGACGTGGATGTGGTAAATAATGAAGGGAGCTTTTCAGGCATATCCAATCATACTCACGCAATCCCAGAATTATTCCAATCACGCCGACCACGAAACCAGCGATGCCAAAGGCAATGCCTACCCACTCTCCAACAGTCAATCCTGATTCTGCAGGTGTAGGCGTGAGGGCGGTGATGGATGCAGTCAGAACGGTTGTCACGTTGAAGGTCGTCATGTCTATAGTCTTGGGGGCGGTGGGTGCAACCGAGACGGTCGCCATTCTGGCTGAAGCTTCCATTTCTCAAAATGTCAGCAAACTGGGGGAAATGTATTCAAATAGGTTGACATTTTATTGTGACCTTCTGCAAAGAATCGTCTGCAATACTTTTCCTTGTTTGAATATATTTTTTATTAAAGGGTTGTACGCATTGCAAAACATGACTAAATGTAACTGATGACAAATGTTCTGCCTAAAATATGAGAAAAACAAGATAATGCCGGGAAATTAGTAACACCCCAGTCGGCAAAACCATGTTTTAAACACGGGTTAACAAGTAAGAAAAAACGCGGGTCTTGGCGAGGTAAAATGAAATATCCAAACACGCGTTTTAAATGTGTTCTAGACGTATTACAATGTAATATGCGTGTCCGAAACTACTGTTAAACACGTGACCATTTGGAACGCGTGTTTTTTACCTCGCCAAGACACGATTTTGTTTAAACATAGTTTTGCCGACTGGGACTGTGTGTTTTAGGTGCAATGTTGGGTCACGATTAATTTCACCTTGATTCAAGTATCGAAATAGATACAGGAAATTGGCTTAGTCGCGGTGGTAACGTGTGTACGACTAAAATGATTTCAACCTAATATCGACCCTCGATACTGTGATAGCCGAAACCAGCCTTTCGATTCCAGTACATTGTTCGATGAATTAGTGTTGCCTCTATCAACCCCGTGATCGCCGTCACAAAATAAACAAACGTACATTACACCAAACCAGACGTGTTTGTGTGCACGTATGACGCAGCACTTAATTGCAATGGGAACGACAGTTCCAATGACAAGGCGTGGCAATTAAACCTTAGTATCACCAAAACCTACAAGAATGCGTTTGTCTTACAATAATTATGAACCCAATCTCACCTTTATCTCAACCTTCGTATCGGCAATAGATATCGAGTTTTGTATGTCACGAGTGTGCATTAAAACAATGCAAAGATTAATTGGTAGAAATAGCCTATGCCGCCGCTCTCGAACCAAAATTTAAGCTATCGGCTGCGCTGAGACCACGTTATCAGATCAAAATGTTGTACCTTAGCACTTGGATAGACATGATCAAGTCGCCTTTGCGTTCAGCAAGCTTGCCTTGTTTTGGCGGGAAAATATTGGCAGATCTGTGCGGCCGTATGAGCCTGTATCAAATTATGCCAATAATTATCACTCTCGGGCTTTTGTTGGAAATCTGAAACTATTTGGTCGCTTGTAATCTGATACTAGACGACGTCATCGTGACGTCAATAACATAATATGTTTAAAATCGCAATCTTTGAATATCATATTTTCTCAAAGTTTAAAGCATTCACAGAGCTAAAACTTTGACTTGTTAGTTGTTAAGTACAATTCTTTAGAATTTGAGAAATTCTGCTGTCACGGTTTTATACGATAAAAATGCACAACTGACCAATGGTAGACTATAACCAACATATGGAATATACAACATTTGCAAACATCATACAAATAAATTACTAAATGATCACAAAACACTTTACTCTGAACTGTTAGATAATGGCAGTCTGAAGCATCCTGTAAAATCATGGCTCCTGGTGTGCTGACATTTTCAAGTAGAGTTGTATTTTTGTAATAATTTCTAACGCTGGTCGGCAATTGATTTTCTGAGCATCTACGAACCCAAACTGTGCACAGAAGTCAGTGTATAGTAATGCTACAACGTGGCCGGTATCAAACGGATGATAAAGACATGGCTGGCTGGTCTGAAACACTTTTCCAGAGTGTCACATGAAATTTGGCCTCCTATAAAATGCAGTTCTGTTATCGTTTTATTGGTTGAACGTTCACAACGCATGCGCTATACTTTTTACCGAGTCGGTATTTATGGTAACAAATTCACAATGCATTCGCCACAGCTGCATCATAACGTATTTTCTAAACCTTTGCTTCGTCTTCGGCTCCGCCTCCGAATTCCGAATCACTGAGAAAAGTCGAACTTGTGGGTTCATATCCATCGATTGAATGTTTCTGAAACACAACAGGCGTCAGGCTATCCGACTTGCCGTCTACAGCTACAGCTACGGCTACAACGTCACAAAAATGTAGCCGTAAGAGAAGTTGTCCAGCTCAGGCAAAACAAAATGGCGGCAGCACTAAGGTACATTTTGTAGCAAATTTCCAATAATTTGTAATGATGGTGCATCGAATTGCAACTAACAAACCGATAAAGACGTCAATATCATCAGGTATTTTGACCGGCAGTAAACAAACATTGCGTAGCATCGAGCAGACTATAATTGTCGCAAATTCGCAAAGCTATTTTTTTAAAGTGCAATGTGGTCTGGACTTTACCCTAATAAATCAAGTATTGAAATAGAGTACAGGAAATTGGCTAATAGTCGCGGTGGTAACATGTGTACGACTTAGAATGGTTTAACATGAAAATACCCTTGATACTTACTCAGCCTAAATCTACGCTAGAATCGATTCTCCACGTACAGAGCGCAACTATAATGAGTTCTAGCTTTTTCGATTCCAGTGCATTGTTCGATGAAATAGTGTTGCCTCTATCAACCTCCGCGATCGCCGTCACAAAATAAACAAACGCGTATACTACACCAAACCAGACGTGTTTGTGTGCACGTATGACGCAGCACAATTCCAATGGGAACAACAGTTCCAATGAGGCGTGACAAGTAAAACTTAGTATCACCAAAACCTACAAGAATGCGTTTGTCTTACAATAATTATGAACCCAATCTCACCTTTATATCTTAACCTCCGTATCGGCAATAGATATCAAGTCTTGTATGTCACGTGTGTTCATTAAAACAATGCAAAGACCAACTGGTAGAAATTTGGCGCTGATTCCCAACCAAAGTGAAAGCTATCGGCTGAGATCACGTCATCAGATCAAAATGGTATACCTTTGTATAACATTCTGTACCTTTGTACTTCCCGATAAACATGTTCAAGTCGCCCTTGCGTTTAGCAAGCTTGCCTTGTTTTGGCGAGAAGCTGATAAGAACATGTTGACATTCGAGAATGGCAGATCTGTGTGGCCGTATGCGCCTGTATCAATTAATGCCAATCAATAATCATCACACTCGGGCTTTGGCCAGAAGACAGAAATAGCTCATAGAGGACTTTGGAAAGTTTATTTGTTTGCAATTGCTTCCACTGCAGGTGTTTGTTAAAAGTGTGCAGTGAGCCGTGACGAGTTCACGGGTGTAACAATGACTTACTAAATCCAGTGTGTATTGCGAAAACCAATGTATATTTTCACGGGTATTTCCATTACTTCCTCCAAAGTTAAAATATTATATTATTACATGTATTGGGGGCGGGTGAGTAAAACGCAAAAATGAAGACAATTTAGTCGTTCTGTTGGAAAGGTTCTTCGACATCAATTAATTTGCACAATTAATTTGCTAGCGGAAATATTATGTTTGTTCCTAGTCAGGTCGCAGCATATTGTGATGAAACAAGGTATGTGTATTCGTATACACCGACTCGTGTTCGAGTCTAGTCGTCCTATAAATAATCAATGGCGCGCGCAGCTTCTGCCCGGTAACTGCTTAGATATTCAGCAGTGCGCAGCGACCAATCACCGTAGCGCATTTCGCGTGCCTCCCAGGTCCCCCTTGGCTACACCACTGCGTTAGATGGCTAAATTGTCACAGGTATTGATGAATAGTCCGTATTTCACGCATGTATTATATTTTGATGAGTAAAGAAGACTTTTAAACTTTTAAACTGAACGGTGAGATTTAATAAACAAAACAAAACGAAACGAAATGACAGAGCAAACCGATGGAATTAGCAAAACTTTAAAGAGATACCAATTTTGACAAGACATTTTTATTTTGGTTCCTTTGAAATATCTTCGAGAAGTTTTATGCTATAAACTCCAAGCGATCACATAGATAACTATAGTTTCACTTACGTCACCGTTTAAAAATCATTTTAAATACCAGAAAAAAAGGTCAATTGTGGTGTTAATATTACCCAACAGAGAGTGACCGACAAAGTTGTAAATATGCACTAGTCTCTGTGTTAAAACTGTGAAACTTCATACAAAAAGATATATAACACCCTGACAAATCAAGTCAGTATGTCGAAATAGAGTACGGGATATTGGCCAGTAGTCGCGGTGCATGGTAACATGTGTACGACGTATTAGAATGATAAAAACAAAATACCCTCGATACTTATCAGCCTAAATCTAAGCTAGAATCGATTCTCCACAGAGCGCAACTACAATGAGTTCCAGTCTTTCGATTCCTGTAGGGCCTACATTGTTCGATGACACTTGTTTGCTTCTACCAACCTCGTGATCGCCGTCACAAAATAAGCAAACGTACACTACACCAAACCAGACGTGCACTCGTCATCCATCTGTACCATACACGGTATGGTACACATGGGCCATGCATGTACGACGTAGCACTTAATTCCAATGGGGAAACAAAATTGCAATGACTGGGCGTGGCAAGTAAAACTTAGTATCACCAAAACCTACAAGAATGCGTTTGTCTTACAATAATTATGAACCCAATCTCACCTGTATCGCAACCTCCGTATCGGCAATAGATATCGAGTCTTGTATGTCACGTGTTTGCATTAAAACAATGCAAAGACCAACTGGTAGAAATATGGCGCTGATTTCCAACCAAAGTGAAAGCTATCGGCTGAGATCACGTCATCAGATCAAAATGGTATACCTTTGTATAACATTTTGTACCTTTGTACTTCCCGATAAACATGTTCAAGTCGCCCTTACGTTTAGAAAGCTTGCCTTGTTTTCGCGGGAAGCTGATAAGAAAATGTTGACATTCGAGAATGGCAGATCTGTGTGGCCGTATGCGCCTGTATCAATAATTAATGCCAATCAATAATCATCTCTCTCGGGCTTTGGCCAAAAGACAGAAATAGCACATAGAGGACTTTGGAAAGTTGATTTATTTGCAATTGCTTCCACTGCAGGTGTTTGTTAAAAGTGTGCAGTAAGCCGTGACGAGTTCACGGGTGTAACAATGACTTACTAAATCCAGTGTGTATTGCGAAAACCAATGTATATATTCACGTGTATTTCAATTTTGCTCACAAAATTGTATGTGTAGGCTACTTGAAAAAATGTCAATACTGTACATCACTGTTCAAAATGTGATTATCTTTGATTTACACATGTATTCTGAAACATAAAATGTAACAATGTCCTTTGTTACCGGTATGTGAATGTAGGACTGAAGTGAATGCTCAACCCAAACCTATAAACTTTGAGGTTTGTTTTACAAGGTTTACCTGCATCTGTTCACTTAAAATGCAATGGTCTAGTAACGTATGTAACAGTGGACAGACAAACAATGACAAAGTGGCATGATGACTGGCCAAGCAATTTTACCCAGAAAATATTTTTATTTTATGTATATGCTTTAATATTGAGATAAAAACACCTGCAATAAACCCCCTCGCCCTCGCCCTCTCCCCTGCCCTGCTCCCCCCCCCCCCCCCCCCCAACAAAAAAACACACACACACACCAACAATTTACAATAAAGATAAAGAAATTGTCGACCATCATAGAAAACAGCGACCAACTGTCCTTGAGTTGAAAATCTAAACTTTTCTGAAATAGATTTGACAAAAATCCTGAAAAAAAAGGTAAAAAATGCTGTATTTTCTTCCCACTAACCTATAAGAGACTGTCTGGGTCTGCACAATTAAGTTATAATTATAATAATATTTTAGAGTAGGGCAGGCACAGGCCCAATTTAAAAACCTAGATTTATATGAAATCAAAAAACTAAATGTCTATAATTCTCTAAGTGTTTTTCAGTTCATCTTATTATTTTGCTATTAGTTGTATTTTGTGGCCGTTCTGTTTACTCGATGTCCGTCTTTAGCTAGACACACGTCAAATATATAGGCCTGCCGTGCGTAATTAATCGTAGGCCTAACCGCGCACGCGCACTGCACGTTGCCACAGTCGAGCCATTCTACCCTACACCCAATCGACCGGACACGCAGTGGGAAAATAATATTAATGACCGCGTCGCTGGTTCACGTGCAGTATTAGTATACATAATAGCAGGAAACCGCGCTGCATTCGGTATAACATTTTCACATCCTACTGCGCGTCTGGGCCAGTGTTAACTGCGAGCGAATGTGGTTTGCCCGGTAATTTTAACATCGTATTCACACAAATTTGCCAATAAAGTTGTACTTTTCAGGTAGTTTGAGACATTTTTCAGTAGTTGATGATGATTTTTGCCCATGCTGAAAAACAAAAATGGTCTGCTGCGACAACGTGCATTGAGTTACGTACGTACAAAGACAGACATCGCCCCGTCCGTCCGTTCGTGTTTCGTACGTAGTCACTTTACTCGCGTGCGTGTCCGTCCTATACATTATTATCGTTTTCAATTACCGAAATCGTCCCTCAAGTTGTTCGAAAGTAACATTAATTCACATCTTTTTCATGCCTTTAAACCGTGATTAGTCAAATAAATGCAGAATTACAATATTCACGGTATAATCAGAATTGAGAACAACCGTACGTAACTGTTTATACGTACGTATACATTTTTATGGACGGACCACAGACATCGACGTTTAGCCTACTCGCTTCAAGTTTGGGAATGGCCGTCAGTTCCCGCCTGCATTTCCCCGCTTTTCACACCCAGAAACTGGACCAAAAGCCAATTTGGATCCAGCGGTCTTATTTAACAAATGACGGGGCCCGAAATGACTTGTTACATACGTATACAAAAAATGGACAGAAAATTAACAAGGCGGAAAACTTTGATTTTATTTCTTAACGCGGTCGCATAATAATATTAATGACCGCGTCGCTGGTTCACGTGCAGTATTAGTATACATAATAGCAGGAAACCGCGCTGCATTCGGTATAACATTTTCACATCCTACTGCGCGTCTGGGCCAGTGTTAACTGCGAGCGAATGTGGTTTGCCCGGTAATTTTAACATCGTATTCACACAAATTTGCCAATAAAGTTGTACTTTTCAGGTAGTTTGAGACATTTTTCAGTAGTTGATGATGATTTTTGCCCATGCTGAAAAACAAAAATGGTCTGCTGCGACAACGTGCATTGAGTTACGTACGTACAAAGACAGACATCGCCCCGTCCGTCCGTTCGTGTTTCGTACGTAGTCACTTTACTCGCGTGCGTGTCCGTCCTATACATTATTATCGTTTTCAATTACCGAAATCGTCCCTCAAGTTGTTCGAAAGTAACATTAATTCACATCTTTTTCATGCCTTTAAACCGTGATTAGTCAAATAAATGCAGAATTACAATATTCACGGTATAATCAGAATTGAGAACAACCGTACGTAACTGTTTATACGTACGTATACATTTTGATGGACGGACCACAGACATCGACGTTTAGCCTACTCGCTTCAAGTTTGGGAATGGCCGTCAGTTCCCGCCTGCATTTCCCCGCTTTTCACACCCAGAAACTGGACCAAAAGCCAATTTGGATCCAGCGGTCTTATTTAACAAATGACGGGGCCCGAAATGACTTGTTACATACGTATACAAAAAATGGACAGAAAATTAACAAGGCGGAAAACTTTGATTTTATTTCTTAACGCGGTCGCATCTTTGAGACACAAATCAAAATATTTTAGTGATAGTGCTGCTGAAATTAGATTAACACATTAAACTAGTAAATCACGTTGTTGTTGGTTTTGAGGACGATGGTCACGTACGTAACAAAGTGGACAGACATTTGTTCGTACGTATAACATAACTTTATTTTATCATAAACAACTTTTAAAAAACACCAAGGCAAATTTTATTCAATATATTACAAAAATACCCTCGATACTTATCAGCCTAAATCTAAGCTAGAATCGATTCTCCACAGAGCGCAACTACAATGAGTTCCAGCCTTTCGATTCCAGTAGGGCCTACATTGTTCGATGACACTTGTTTGCCTCTATCAACCCCGTGATCGCCGTCACAAAATAAGCAAACGTACACTACACCAAACCAGACGTGCACTCGTCAGCCGTCTGTACCACGGTACGGTACACATGGGCCATGCATGTACGACGTAGCACTTAATTCCAATGGGGAAAAAAGTTGCAATGACTGGGCGTGGCAAGTAAAACTTAGTATCACCAAAACCTACAAGAATGCGTTTGTCTTATAATAATTATGAACCCAATCTCACCTGTATCGCAACCTCCGTATCGGCAATATATATCGAGTCTTGTATGTCACGTGTTTGCATTAAAACAATGCAAAGACCAACTGGTAGAAATATGGCGCTGATTTCCAACCAAAGTGAAAGCTATCGGCTGAGATCAGGTCATCAGATCAGAATGGTATACCTTTGTATAACATTTTGTACCCTTGTACTTCCCCATAAACATGTTCAAGTCGCCCTTGCGTTTAGCAAGCTTGCCTTGTTTTGGCGGGAAGCTGATAAGAAAATGTTGACATTCGAGAATGGCAGATTTGTGTGGTCGTATCACTGACCTCTATACATGGACAGATAATCCATTGTTTCATTTTCAAGTCGGCATGCAGAGAAGTGCCACATGCATGGCGGACCCACGAAGTCACTCTGTGAGCCAATGAAATGTCCAGGTGTAGAGTTCAGTTGGTTGGTAAATCCACTGACCTCTACAACTGGACATTTCATTGGCTCACAGCAGTGACGCCATGTTGCACTTCCAGTTCGCGCCGACTTCAAGTGTTAGCACAGCAGAATATGGACAATGATCCGTCCAGGTGTTGAGGTCAGTGGGTCGTATGCGCCCGTATCAATTAATGCCAATCTATAATCATCACTCTCGGGCTTTGGCCAGAAGACAGAAATAGCACATAGAGGACTTTGGAAAGTTGATTTATTTGCAATTGCTTCCACTGCAGGGTGTTTGTTAAAAGTGTGCAGTAAGCCGTGACGAGTTCACGGGTGTAACAATGACTTACTAAATCCAGTGTGTATTGTGAAAACCAATGTATATTTTCACGTGTATTTCCATTACTTCCTTCAAAGTTAAAATATTATATTATTACATGTATTGGGGGCGGGTGAGTAAAAGGCAAACATGAAGACAATTTACGTCGTTCTGTTGGAAAGGTTCTTCGACATCAATTAATGTGCACAATTAATTCAGGTGACGTCATGATGACGTCATGATGACGTCCTCTCGTGATTTGATACAGATTTTATAATTTTGTCATAATGACAAATTATGCTGAACTCAAAATTCTTTTCGTAACAGGTTTTGTTGGTACATATATATTTCCACAAAGTTAGTAGTATGAAAAAAATCGAACTCACGGTGACGTCATCTTTGAATTTCTATTTTTGGATTTCTTAATGCTGTGGCATTTGACACGCAGTGCTTTTTAAACTGACGTTATAAATAGAAAATCTACACGACTATAACTTATAAGCACCAACAAACAGATTGCACTTATATAACAGCTGAATTTGGGAAAACCCTACCCAGCAAACATTGAGATATTGGTCCGATATCTGCCCAGTACATGTAGTTGTATAGGCCCACTTCTGATTTCCTGTACTGGACCAACTTGCAGCACGGTCAATATAGTTTGTCATTAATGATCCATTTGAGTAATGATTCTGGCTCGGTAAGTATATTGGGATCGGTCCCGTGCCGGCCCAACAGTGTACTTCAGTGGGTACAATACTGTTCCCTGCAGTCGGCTAGTCTTGTTCAAGACCGAGTTGTTCATTTGTTCCGGGTGCGCCGTCCGCGAATTTTTTCCGTAGGTGGGCGAGTCAAAATTAATGAATTATTCAGTAGTTTGGATGAGAAGTTATGTTTATTCATAGGAATAAAACATGACGCCACAGCATTGTTGTTATTTAGTTAACTAGTTACATTAAATCACTTTAAAGAACAGCTGTTGTCGAGCTGCTATACGTAGTGTAGTGGATAGTGGGATGGGCTATGGATCAAAGATCCCTGGTTCGAATCTTGCTGTAGTAGGTCACCTCGTTTTGCATAGTCAAATTGATATCTTTGGAGTATTTTTAATTTAAGGGAAAAAAGAGACCCAGAACCTAAGTGTTGTACAGTGATCAATGCAACTACTAAATAATTCATAAAATTTGGCTCACCCATCTACGGAAAACAAATTCGCGCGCCGTCCGTCTATGCAGTTCATCAATCATTAACGAGCTTATTGAGGGCGCCCTTGATTATCCCGAGATTTGTTAGTGCTGTGGCAAATCTGCTTTGGAGTCAGATTAGCCGTCAAGCCCCTTTCTTTAGATTTTGAGAACTTTTGCTGTTTTATACGATAAAATGCTCAACTGGCAAATGGTAGACTATAACTTTAAAGGGAATATGCACAGCATTTGCAAGCATCAAACAAAATTAATTACTAAATGATCACAAAACACTTTACTCTGGACTGTTAGGTAATGGCAGTCTGAAGCATCCTGTAAAATCATGGCTGCTGGTAGAGTGGTATTTGTGTATCGATTTCCAACGCTGGTCGACCGACCAGCGTTGGAGGAAAAAACTACTTTTTCAAATACTGCTTCTAATTGTTCATAGCTAGTTATTCCACATTTTCTTTGCAATTGATTACACACCTGTGAAGATGTACAACTGATTCTCAGACCTTACAATTCCCCCAACGTCTACAAATTGATCCGTTTCATCGTGGGGTCAGGGTACCTGACTACAAGAACATGATTGGTTTTTGTTGTTTTTTGTCCAGCATCTACGAACCTAAAACGTCCAAAGAAAGTCAGTGTAACAATATTTGCTATAACATACTCCCCGCCCCCAATCCATCCATTTCGGACAATTACAGCAAGCGAAATGATGTTTATTCCATTTAAACTTTAGAAAATGCACATAGCACTAGGTTATATGGTCTGTTGAGTCTCTGTTTGGTTTTGGAAGAAAACGGGAAGGTCAAGTTTGTTGTGGGGGGCACCTGGGGGGAACCGGAAGTCTGTGGGGGGGGGGGGGGGGGGGGGGGTGCCCCAGGCCACTTCTGTCCACGCCACTGCATTAGAAGGCTAAATTGTCATATGTATTGATGAATAGTCCGTATTTCACGCATATATGATATTTTGATGAGCAAAGAAAATTATTAACTTTTAAACTGAACGGTGAGATTAAACAAAGAAAACGAAACAAAACGAAATGACAGAGAAAACCGATGAAATGAGCAGAACATTAAAGAGATACAAATTTTGACAAGACATTTTTATTTTGGTTCCTTTAAAATATCTTCGATAGGTTTTATGCTATAAACTCCCAGCGATCACATGGATAACTATAGTTTCACTTACGTCACCGTTTAAAAAAAGCATTTTAAATACCAGAAAATAAACGTCATTTGTGGTGTTAATATTACTCAACAGAGAGTGACCGACAAAGTTGTAAATATGCACTAGTCTCTGTGTTAAAACTGTGAAACTTCATACAAAAAAGATATATAACTGTTGTATGTAAAACTGACATTTACACGCTCGAGATATTTATGTTTGTACCTTTATTGCGATAACACTATTACAAAAGGCTTAATTAAGATAATTTAAGCCAGTCAATTTCTCCATTGTTTAGTAACTAATTTTACATGACAAACTACATTTAAAAAACTGTAGTCGTGAATATTTGAAAAGCATTTTAACCAGCAAATAACGTCATTGGTGATGTTATTATTACATGTACTTAGAGAGTAGCGATCAACAAAAATGAAAATATCTGTTTATCATTATTTACTTTAAAATAAGTAGGATATTTCTTAATAAATCGGTAGAATAAACTATTTTGATCTCTGAAAATAGTGTATCCTCCCTTTAAGATAATTTAGACTATAGCCACTTTTCCCATTGTTTTGTAATCAATGTTTCACAATAATCGGATGCATCATTTAAAACTGTAGTGGTGATAATTTCCAATATGCTTTCATCCTCATGCCGATAGCATTCTTTCAAAAACCTATTGACACATTAATAAAAAAAACACATTGTTTTAAACTTCATTCAATTAATGACGTACTATATCATGTTCACCCATGTTGTTCTTCATTGCAAAATTAATTCCTTTGCCTACTTTGCGTGCCATACCCAGGGTGTCGAAGGTTAACATTGGTCCAGAAATTTGCGACTCTCGATACTGTGTTCATGTATAAGAGTCTCAAAACTTACGGTACTGAAAACATGCAACACAAAAAAATAGACTTGCATATGAAACAACCAGTCCAACACGCCTTTAGTACTGAGTCAACTGTGTCAAAATCTCTCCCTAGTCTGTCATCAGACTAGTACTGAAGAGACCAGTCTAGTTCCAAACAGATGGACATGCACCAGTCTATAAAGCCTCGAGATGAAACCACTTGGCTTCACTATCAGGTGAACATTAAATGTTAAAGGAAACATCACTTTAAAACTTTCTTGACAGTGGAACCTGATGTTCAATTAATCACAAATAAAATCCCATTTTATGTACGTCTTATTTGATACATAACTTATACATATTACACACATTTTGCATCATGCATGACACTGTTACTGGTTCGATGCACGCAGCGGTAAACACAAAACACATGCAGCTTATATTATACAGAATATAAATCGACAACAGCAAAGTATTTATTTACAATTTTACAAGAGGGTCATCCAATTCTTAGCGGGAATTCCAGCAGGATTGTTATCTCGGGTGATATCAGAAGTATAACAAGGGTTCGTAGGTTTGGCAATTTTCAATCGACTCTGTGTATTTATGCCAAGCTTACGTCGGCTGTGGTTTATTAGCTTGTGTGATGTTCATCTTCCAAAAGCTAAATTCAGCTAGGGTACGCTTGGGGACTGTTTTTGCAAGTCAAAATTGACCAGAATATTTCGAGTGTAAACCAACCATGACGTCATCTTGTCTCGGTTTATTTCTCAATAATCTTGTCAGATCTGTGCCAGACATACTTTTCTTTTTCAACAACGCAGCTCTCCATTACCAACACACTCTCGTAAAAGTTGGTACCTTAATCCTGTCTTAACTTTTTCTTCATATTGGGGCTTGTGGTTTACAGACTGGCAGTTTTATGTGCGGTCAGGGAATTTCAGTCTTTCAACAGTGGCTGGGTCAATGGAGGGTCAACTTCATGGTCAACCCCCTGGAGAAAGGACCAGGTCAACCTCATTATAGCTAGCATAGGGAACTGTACATGTAATGTACATTCGCTATACTACACACACACTCTGGACTTTGGCACAGAACAAAATAATGACTGAACTATAAGATTTTATACTGAAAGCAAGAATCTAATAATAGGAACCAATGAGTGGTAATACCAGAGAAATAAGATTACAATAAAATATGGATCAAAAAAATATCATTGACCCCAGCTAAGTCAAATTAAATTAACTTTTGTATAATACATTTGCATATTCAAATTAAGTAAATCAATCTTAATTCTCCAATTAAGTTCGTCAAAATGAGAAATCTAGCTGATAAAGAAAAGTCTTTAAAGGGATCGTATACGTTTGGTAATTACTCCAAAAATTAATGGCAATAAAAACTTACTTGGTAAGAAGTAGCTTACTTGGTAAGAAGCATACAGCAGCTTTGGATAGTATAATGCATTTTTAGAAAACTTTTCACTTCGAAGTTCTGCGGTTTTTGAAAAAGATATCACTTAATTTTTATCCCCCAAAATTTGAATCTGAGAAGCGTTACCGTGCATGCAGTGACGTTTCTCAGATTGTGTATTTCAATGCGGATTATTTTTCCTGCGTGGACATATATAACCGCGCAAGATTTTTGGCAATATCTCAAAATCGCTACAACCTTTTGAAATGAAATCTTTACAGGTTAGTTTTATGGTATATATCTATAAATATGTAGGATTGAAACAAACAGTGGGTTCCAATTACCAATCGTATACGATCCCAGGTAGGATACACCATTTGCAGATATCAAAAATATTTACTACGGTACCGAATTAGAAAGAAATATTGGACTCATTTGAAAGTAAATGTTGATTCTAGGATCCAGCAAAACGATTGCGGTAGATATCCTGTAATTATTCCGAAAAATATAATTTTATAATGAAAAATTCGCGCTCGCCGGACGGCAATCGCGAATAAAACAAAGATAACATAAGAATAACTGCTCGACGCCGGAGAAAATTGTAAATAAAAAACAGGAAAACTTCTCTAAAACGTGACATGATATCTTAGGAAGATTTCAAAGGAAACTGAAACGATTGAAGTTGGGATCGAGTCGAGTCCGTTGTATCATCAACAATTATATAACTGACATACAGATCCTTGTTATTGATTGATGGACAAACTAGTGGGTCTATATTGTGTGCATGCATGGAATAATAAATGAACTAAATTTTAATAAGATGAGGTAAGATGAATAATCAAACATTTTTTTATAAACACTAAAACCATTTTCTACAAATCTCGCATCTCTTTTTACCTGGCCCTAATTAACGTGCCTATATATACAATGTACATGTACATGCACTCAAAACTCGCATCCTTTTTCTATAAATCTCGCATCCCTTTTTTTACCTAGTCCTACCGGGCTTTACCGTGCCTATATACAATGTATATGCACTTAAAACTCGCATCCCTTTTTTATAAATCTCGCATTCCTTTTGGGGGCCTGATCTTATACCGGGCTCTACCGTGCCTATATACAATGTGCATGCACTTAAAACTCGCATCCCTTTTTTATAAATCTCGCATCCCTTTTTTTGGCCTGGTCCTACTGGGCCCTACCGATATGCAATGTATATGCACTTAAAACTCGCATCCCTTTTCTACAAATCTCGCATCCCTTTGTTGACCTGGTCCTACCGGGCTCTACCGTGCCTATACACAATGTATATGCACTTAAAACTTGCATCCTTTTTTATAAATCTCGCATCCCTTTTTTTGGCCTGGTCCTACTGGGCTCTACCGTGCCTATACACAATGTATATGCACTTAAAACTTGCATCCCTTTTCTACAAATCTCGCATCCCTTTTTTGACCTGGTCCTACCGGGCTCTACCGTGCCTATACATATGCACTTAAAACTCGCATCTAGTCTTTTCTACAAATCTCGCTTTTTTTTTTAAGTGACATGATGAAGTTCTTAGGAAGATTTTAAAGGAAACTAAAACGATTAAAATTGGGATCGAGTCGAGTCCGTTGTATCATCAAAAATTATATAACTGACATATACAGATCCTTGTTATTGATTGGTTGAACTCACACCACGTGACATTCATTATTGCACATGTACAATAAGTAAAGACAAAACGGAAGAACAAGAGCGAACAGCTAAACAAACACTGGAATAATGCGGACGGAAGTATGTTTATCGGTCAATATACTTATATTTACACCGCAAAACTTAGTGCTATATAATGTTGGCCTTAGGTGCATGTTGGGGACAATTAAACCATTCATACTCAATCTTATTTGTATCCATCTTCATATTTATTGCCACTGAATAAATGTGAACATAAAAGATTAAGACAACAATTTCAACAAACAGATGAAACAAATTGGTGGGCTTCTCCAAGCTTATGGAGACGCCAATGCTTTGCAACAGTTTGAGAAAAAAAACTATGAATGTATTAAAGGGGACGCCTATTACAAGTATTAGACACCAACTAGTTCAGTTAACCTACACATGAAGTAAGTTTAAATTCCTTTAAGAACACGATTACGCCTTTAGTCCAGAAAAAAATTACGTTTCTTTTTTGTTTCTATTACGAAGCAACTACGTACGAGTTCAGCCACCTGTTGTTTTGAAAACAGATTGACTATGGTCTACCCTATTTTTTGACCTAAATTAATAGGCAGATTCCATTTTGAAATTGAAGTGTTTGTATGAGTTTAGCTATACGCATCCGATATGTAACCATTTGTTTATTATTCGTTTTAAATTACATGTGTATACCTAATTTAATTAAGGTTCAGTCAATTTATTTTGCATTATTCCATGCATGTGCATGTACACTCAACTCATCACAAAAAGTACAGAGACACTTGAAAATTAGCAAATAATTAACGGTTCGAAATGGTATGGATTAATCGAAGCAAAAAAACAATGCATAATTTTGTTCTGCGTATTCTGACACCTCGATTGTTGAGATACGATGTTGGGGAGCGGAGTTATTTGTCATTTAAATAGTCGTAGGTCTAGTTTCAAAAGTGACAATCATCCCTATAGAAACAGATAAGATGATTGTCACTTTTATATAAGATAATAAGATAATCTCTACCGGTATATGCCCGCCTTTTCTTTTAAATTTAAATCGCTGTTTGTTGCATGTTGGATCGATCGAGATGACCATCGGCGTATCCTCGTCAGGAAGTGGCAACAAACAGACGAGCGCCGTATAGCTTCTAAACATGTTTACAAACTGATAGCAATTAAGAAAAGTGATGTTATATATTATATTAATTCTAACAAAGATTTTAAAAAGCAAAATGTGTTTCTTGAACATTTGAAGCTTCACTGTTCACCTTATCTCAGTTTGTTGTTTGCACGAATCATCATTTATCGATGGATGATTAAAAGTGTATACACAAACAATGCATTATGCTTGTATGAACAATATACTTCACGGGTGGGAGAAGTCTCAATGCCTGAAGCTTGACAAAGTAAAATCTTGCATGTGTGCATAGTTTCTACAGCCGCATGTAAATTGTACATATGTACATGTACATAGAAATTATACACCATAAGTATATGCACTTATAAAACTGCGGTCAGCAGTCCAAGCCCGAAAAGGTCATCTCCCAGGCTTGCAGCTTGGCCGCTGTCATGGGGGTCGTAAATAACCGTCTGATCCAGCTGGTAAGGTTTGTACACAAAACCCCCGGTGTCGGGGGTTTTGTGTATAAGTATTAAGGTACCAACTTTCACGACAACGTGCTGGTAATGTCGTTTCTTGCCCCTCCAGACCCACACAACTCACTTCTCTGGTCAGAAATCACAATGAAGATCGAACCTTTTGGCCGTAATAAGCTCAGGTTTTAAATCTGTATACTTTTGATTGTGCTGCAGGGATCGGAATTCTAGGTTTCTCTTGAAACGCATGTTATTCCTATTTATTAAAGAGTCTACTTACTTGACATTGTATGTAAATCACTCCATTTTTGTTTAGGATAAGGTGAGACAAGCCATGTTTAAATTACCAGAGAATTGATTTGTGAAAAGCGATTCGCACGACGTTACAAATAACTTGTCGTTTTAACGAGGGGTCAAAAGTTGACGAAGAAAAAGTTAGTGATGGTGACAAAAACTGGAACTTTTTTTTATTGTTTTTGAAAAGTTGGCAATCGTTGGGTTTTAACGGTTGTTTCATCACAAACTATCACAAACATTTTCTAGTACTTTATTCTCCGAGACCGCGTCTGTGTACTGAATATAACTATGAAAAGAGACTTTCATGATCAATTATCTTAGGGAAGTCATTTCTAACATTAGCTGCCGATATACCAAGTCAGTAAAATATTGTATAACGCCATTCCGCAGGGAAGTTGTGTACACGCAAATGCTCACGATCCAAGCACTTTCAAAATGCTGCATGTACGGAGCCCATTATGGATGGGACTAATACCACTTCCAGGCTGGTCATTTGACTCACTGCTTCGGTGATTTCTGTCATATCGTCAGTGGTAAACCAACATCTTTCCAAAGAAAGCTTCACGAGGTGGTCCATTTTAGTCAGGACAGACCATGACCGACCTGATAATCCACTCAGGGTCTTATTGCCAGACAGATCCAATTCAACAAGGTTGGGCAGATTACTCAGCGCCTCGGCAATGTGCTTCAAGTCATCACTTCTCAATGTGCACCAACCCAAGTCTAGTTTGTTGAGGGTTTTGATTTCCTTCAAGTGAGACCATGACCGACCTGATCCACCAAGGGTCCCATTGCCAGACAGATCCAATTCAACAAGGTTGGGCAGATTACTCAGCGCCACGGCAATGTTCTCCAAGTCATCACTACTCAATGTGCATCCATACAAGTCTAGTTTGTTGAGGGTTTTGATTTCCTTCAAGTGAGACCATGACCGACCTGATCCACCAAGGGTCTCATTGCCAGACAGATCCAATTCAACAAGGTTGGACAGATTACTCAGTAGCCCACCAATGTGCTTCATGTCACTGCTTGTTAGGTAGCAATTGTTGAAGGTCACGGCCTGAAGCTGCGTCATTTTCTTCAGACGTAGAGACAAAAGGAAACGTGTACAGTCTTCAGAAAGTGTATTTGTGTCTTGAAATCCAAATGTTAGGTTATTTACTTCAATTCTTCGAAGATTTGTCATTCTGTTCACATAATTCCCGTATTCTGTACCCAACTGTCTAAAGCTGTCAGGATACATTGTTAATGTATGTATCTTTTTGAGGCATGTATTTTCGCCACCCTTTTTCTGGTCATCAGTAACGTTGTTTAGGAAGTACATAAATGATGTCGATATATCACTCCCTGAAACACCAATATATAGATTTGAATCAATAACGGAATTAATTAACTCCAACGATGGCAATGTCTGGCTCTGACTTTCAAAGTAACAATTCAAGGCTACTTGTATGGCTTTATCACCTAGATTGCCTACATTTCTGACTTTATGCGATAAAATCTGCAGAATTGAATTTGTCCGTGGCCCACCACTGTCACCGCAGCAAAAACGCAGAAGATATTCAAACCCAGCTAAATCAGACACTTGACGAAAGAAGGTTTCAAATTCATGCGTTTGTTCTTCCGATGTTAAACTCTGGTAGTATATGGCAGCGGAAAATTCTTGAAACGTCTTGCGAATGAAATAAACAGGTTCGTAAATATCGATCCCCTTCGAGGATCGCTCGCTGGTGAGGATGCCAGCTCGTAAGGCCTTTTTAAGCACATCTGACTCAAAATCCCCCTCTTGGAATGATAACTTTTGATCAGATGAAAGTAGGCCGCGCATAGCAACCTTTCCAATAGCAGTAACCAGCCTTGAAATCTCTTCTTCTGACATTTTTGTTTTACGATTAAATATATAACGCAGTGCCTTATTATAAAGGAGAAACATGGTGTCAGGGAGTGTAGAACTGTCTTTCCATAACAAGCACATCAATAACAACAGCATGGGACTTTTGGCCAAATCTAATAAAACCTTCGAGGATACAATTCTCTCAAAACGTTCATCAGCTTCGGATGATTCTTCTGAATAAAATTTGTCCACATATTCCTCAACATCGTCCTCGCTAAACCCTAAAACATTCACACGAGCAAACGGCCTCTGAATCAAAGTGTTCTTTACCAGCTTGTCATAGTGCGAGGGGCGGGTTGTCACAAGTACACTGCATTTTGCGTACTTTCCCTTTCGATTAAGCATTTTAAGAATCGAACCGGACTTTGACTCATTAAGCTCAGTCGACCCGAATTCATCAAAACCGTCTAACAAAAACAACACGTCGTCAGGGTTGGCTGCAATGAAGGATTCCAAGTCTTTCCTGTTTATGGTCTCTTCATCTAACAACTGATCAAACAGTGCATCTATCACATCCGACGTTTGTTTAAGGGAACGCATTTTCAACACAAAAACATGCTTGTATTTTTTCAGTGCATCAACAGTGCCACAGGCCCAATCGTAGCCCATTTTGGCAATAAGAGTCGTTTTCCCTAGACCAGGCCCTCCGCTTAAAATTGCCCGTATAATTGGATGGCCCTCTCTTGTTTTGAGTTTGAAAATATCCCAATACGATTTCACCTCTCCCTTCAAATCCATATCACCTTTTTCTAATTGTAGCTTTGTGTAGATGTCCATGATGTGTTTTTGGTCATCACCCACCCATGGAAGCATCTGCACATAGCTACCAGTGCTGGTGTAGATGTCTTTTAATGCCTCCTCGCACTTATCAGCAGCAAGTTGAGTTGGGTCATTGAGTCGAGTCTCCTGTGTCGTACTGCATCCTGGTCCCCTCCCACTCGACCGACTCGTTTCTAATGTAACACAAAGATAAATCGAAATCAAACCATGTTAATCGGGTATTTTAATTTTAGCTCACACTTATCGGCAGCAAGTTGAGTTGAAACGTCGAGTCGAGTCGCCGGCAATTAAGGTAACAATACATGTACTTGTATTAGAAACGATGGTTTTATGTTTAATAATGCTATCATTGCTCTACTATAACCCGAACCGGAATCCTTCAAATTAAATATTATAAACAGTTTTATTCTATTGAGACAACCTCAATGAATACAAAAAACACGATTCAATTGTGTTATCAGAATTTATTAAAGCATTAATTATAAAGATGCAGAAATATTTAAGTGAATACTTTTGATGTACAAAATTACTTGATTCACGAAATTATATATTGTTCAAGTGCGTAGTTATATATTTGTAACGACTATGTGGACATTTTGTATACGAGTAAAGGGTTCGTTAGTTTACCAAATTCCTCAAATTGTAACATAGAAAGAAGCTGTAAAATAGCAATCGAAAGGTAAAACATTGAATCAGATTTGTACATTAAACAAATGTTTGATATGTACGTGTATTTATCTTAGCAGTGTGGTATATCTTGTTCATTTATGTCACATGTAGATAAATCGAGTGATTTCAGGTAAGTCATCGTCTGCAAACTAGCCGCCCACGTTCCTGCTTTACCACCCAAGCCCTCATTGCCTGAAAGTTTAAGAGTGGCCAGGTTTGGTATCGCTCCAACTGATGGTGCAATAATGAGGTATATCTTGTGCATTTATGTTACAATCGTTTGGCATCGCTCCAACTTATGATGCAATGCACGGTCGCGCACTGTCTGACCAATCATATGGCGAGGATTTATTCAGGCGTTGTATAAAACAAATAGTGAATGTTTCACGTTCGTGCGATGGTAAGAATAATTTCATGAGGTGACAGATTATGTTCCATTCCACTATCTGCTTCGCCTCGTGGAATAGAACGTTCCATCTGTCACCTCATGAAACTATATCGCACTAACCATACCAGGCAGCGACTCAGCTAAGTTTTATTTGCAGTCTGGGCCGTTCGATAATCTGAGCATGGCATCTGTTATCGGCTCCCGCTTGAAAAGGAAGCGGGTGAACTGTTTCACAGTACCGTGGGACGCTTGGCACTTTTGGCTCCCGATACACATTTCAATTTAAATGAATCCTGCAGTTTTATAGCCAACCAAACTAGCCACTGGTATAGACGATGTGCCCTCTGTTTACATCTGTATTCAAATCTGCCCGTCAATATGCGCACGCATCAAGATTTACATAAATTTGGTTAAGAGATGACATCAGAGGTCACATAATTCAAAGGCGATCTGACCTGCGACGTCACTCTTTAAGCAAATTGTATGTAAAACATGATGGGTGCGCGTCACTGCCGGGCACATTTGAATACAGATGTAAATACGTGACGTCAGAGGGCTCATCGTCTATACTGGAGTGAACTGCTGGGCAATAAACATTTAACAAAGGATGACTCATCCTCTTTTGTCTGGCCGTTAGACGTGGATACCCGGCAGTACACAGCGTACAGTGTGCATTTATGCGTGTAAGCGCGCGCGGTATGCAGCGCGCGTAGGCTGCCGATGCGGGCGCCCTTTAACGTACGAGCCATGACCTTTGATAAGATCATCTTGTATATCTCTTCTAATCGCTTGGAAAATTCCGAGCAGAATTGTGATGCATTTGCATGCGCGTGTGACTTTGCGTGCAAAATTACATGACGCAACATGCATAATTGCCCAATAAAAACAAGATGGCTCGCCTAACCTGTTGTCACATTTTCTAATATTTATAGGATGGATAAATAAGAAAAAATATAGTTGGTTCCAAATTTATCCGCATTTGTGTTATCTGAGGGCAAATTTCCTGCACTTATCTGAGAAAAGTGTCATGTTTTATCCGGAAAGAGCAGGTATAGATTCAGATTCAGTGTCAATCTGATGCAGCAGTTTTTGGTGTGCGTGATGCAATGTGTGTCATAATACTTTGGTAGTTTTGTTTTTTATATTTGCAAATTTTGTATAGCACCTTTACAGGCGAGAACTAAAAGATTAAAGATTTACAAAAAATTAAGACCAAATTATAGAAAGTCAAAAAGTTAAGGAACATATCTTACCTGAACTATTTCCTGTCACTTTCAAACTTTGAACGTTTATGTTGAAAGTCGGTTGGTTAACTGGCCCGAAAAAGGAAGGACAGTTCTCGCCACCTATATTCAAGGAATCCACTGAAATGTGTTGCACAGGTCTACGTGCGAGTACAGCATGTGACAGTAGCGATGTTTCCAGTTGGTGTCTACCAGCAGGTACGATGTCTTGAACTGAGCTTGGACCCGGCATTAGATGTTGGTCTTGTGATGCCACATATCTGACCACTGTCTCTTGTATCTCTGTAGGATTGCTTGGTGTAGCACCCACTTGCCAGTGGCCTGGTTTCTGGTGTGTGGACCCCTTCGATCCAGGATCTTCTGATGATTGCATTGTCTCCTTCGTCTCCTTGGATGACGTAGCCCCTTTTTGATTGATCTGTGCTTGAGTAACTCCCACTTGTACCGGTGCAGGTTTGTCTCGATCACCAACCAACTGTCTCGATCTCTGGTCATCAGATAGTGTAGTTCCTTTCTGCTTGCTTCGTTTTTTAGCCCCTCCCAATTGTACCTTAGTCTTACGTTTGTCTCGAGAACTAACTTCTCTCTCTTCTATTCTCTGGTTCTCAGTTGATGTAGTCCCTTTCTGCTGTCTCTGTTCTTGAGAAGCTTCCACATGTACACTTGGATTTGATTTTTCTCGATCACCATCCACCCGTCTTGGTTTTTGTTCATTAGATGGCGTATCCCCTTTCTGCCTTCTCTGTTCTTTAGGTCCTGCAACTTGTACTGATGGTTGAGGTTGGTGTCGATGATCATGTTCCTTCTGTTCTTTCCACTGTTGCTCATATGACAACACCGTTAAGGCCAGCTCAGCGTGCCCGACAGCATTTAATGCATCTTTCAATCTCTGAAATCCTTCCTCTTGATTTGTTTGCTTACTCCACCAACAGTTTAGCATCTGCAGGCTCCTTTCTTTGTTGTCCTGGGAGGTGGTTTGTATCTGTTTGATTTCTGCTTCTTCATTTCCCAAAGATTTGGCCAGGTTTTCCCAGTATGACTCAGTTTTCAAAGCCAAGTCCCGAAATAATTGATCATCAACAGGGTGTTTGTCTAGAAAGAAAAAAAAATACAGCTTTTTTGTCAGCATAATGTAATGGGTACTGCCTTTTCAGATTGAGGGGCAAATAATGAATGCATGTTAGACATTAATGTTTGGTTGAAGAAAAAACACACGATATGTTTTTATCTAATGTCCTTCTGATTCAATTGTTTGTGCAGATATTTAGAAGTAGGTGGTACGCACATTAATCTACTCTCTGTATCACTACAAGTGTGTGTACCACTGCTAGTATTCACAATGCTAACAAACAAAATATAACGCTGACGCAATCAAATTAGAGAGGCGGATGCGGATTCGAAGTTAATTTGTCAGGCTAAGATCGCAGGGTTAGTCCCAACTTGAAATAGTATATAATGTTTCTTGTTAGCATTCACCTTTTGGTCCACCGCCCAGTAGGCCATCAGTAGACAGACGGAGTGAGATGTTCTCATCCTGATGAATTCCACAGTCGTTAAGTGTCAGCAAATTACATAGCTGGCAAAATTAAAAGGATAAGGTAACTTTTTTTGTTGTCCTTATTTGTATAGTGAGATTGACTTTAACCGTTGATCGTTTCCTAAACTAAAGTGTTTAAAACACCATTGTACTGACATCAGAAGCAGCAATATTTGAGCACACTCTTGTAGGTTTTAAACAGAATATGTTGTCACTAAAACGCACAATTGGGATTGCCTTTAATTCGACATGTCATTTGGTACCTATAGTTATACATGAAATATGAGAAGCCATCTTTACCTCAAAGTTACGAAAGTTCCTCCGGATGTACAGTCGCTGTTGTTGAGGCTGGACTTCAAGTTTCTCGTGTATTATCTCCTTTAAGGTCGAGACGGCTGTCTCTGGATCCAGTTGGAGACAAAGAGTCTGTGGTTTATGTGAGAGGTGACATCGGATAAAGACCTGCAGCTTCTGGGTCACGTATCTGAAACTGTCAGAGTAGGTTGTTTATGTTAGAGCTCTTGTAATATAAAGGAATGAAGACCACCATTGTCAACATTTTGTATACACCGTTTTACTAGATTTTGTTAAGGCAGTCTATGCATGATCTACAAAACCAAATCTGATTTAGCTTTTCGGCTATTACATGTAGTTAAATTATTCAAACACAATGTGCATTATAAATTGCAGCGTTTAATCATGTTTTACCAGATAACAGGTTTTTCTTGATCACAGACGTCCTTTTTCAGTGGATTATTTTCGTTTTGTTTGCTCTCCTCTTTTTCTCCTGCATCTTGACGCCTTTCTGGCTCGGGTCCAGCTGCTTCGTCTCTTGATTTGCTCGTTACTGAGGCAATAACAACAAATGTCATTTTACTGTTTAAATTAGTTTTGAAAACTAATTACATTCCTGTTGTTTAAAATACAAGTAAACTATATGTTTTGTAAAGTTTTGGTTGTGGTTAAATGAGTATTCAAGTCTTTTGCATAATGACTCTTGAAATTACGGAGTCTGTTTTCAATGTATTGTCTGCTGCTAGCTCACCTGGTACATCTTGAGCCAATTCCGTCAACCCGATGGCCTGTAATGCTCGTCTCAGCTTCTGAGCTGCTTCGTCGCGATCTGTCGTCTTTTCCCACCAAGTAAGTAGCATGTGACGGCTCGCTTCAGTGCTGCCGTCGTTGGTGGTTTGGATGTCTGCAATTTCAGCTTCTTTGTGTCCTAGGTGTTTGGCCAATTCCTTCCACGATGATTCAATATTCGAGGACAAGCCCTTAAGGTACTTTTCATCAAGGTTGACTTTGTCTGCCAAAAGAATGTGTGACTTCATTGAAACATTCTCAAAGGTGTCTGGTGTTGCATAGGTTACCAACGTAGCAATTAAGATATCTCTTACACCTACACCAAAAATATACTCTCTAATTTGTCTACTTCTACTCACCTGGTACATCTTGAGCCAATTCAGTCAACCCGATGGCCTCTAATGCTCGTCTCAGCTTCCGAGCTGCTTCGTCGCGATCTGTCGTTTTTTCCCACCAAGTGAGTAGCATGTGACGGCTCGCTTCAGTGCTGCCTTCGTTGGTGGTTTGGATGTCTGCAATTTCTGCTTCTTCGTATCCTAGGTGTTTGGCCAATTCCTTCCACGATGATTCAATTTTCGAGGACAAGCCCTTAAGGTACTTTTCATCAAGCTTGTCTTTGTCTGCCAAAAGAATGTGTGACTTCATTGAAACATTCTCAAAGGTGTCCGGTGTTGCATAGTGTAACGCCCGTGCCGGTTGGGCGGTAGAGGGCGCTGGAGCGATTCCACGGTGGTGGGATCGCCCTGGTGGCTCCTGCTGGTGCGCCCCGGAAACCCGCCTTTGGATTGCGCAAGCGCCGAACCAGTTCTAACCAGTTCGGGTGCCGCGTGATTGCGGGAGCCTGAAGTCCATGTTTTGGTCGGCAAGAGGTCACAATAAACCAGAGAGAATCACCGGAAATACAGAATACTTGCGTCAAGAGTCCTTCTTGTGTGTGGTGTAAAACCCAGAGAAATCTACGTTACATTAATGTAACGTGAATTTGCCCTGGGGTCGACGCAACACACAAGAAGGAATCTTGACACCAGTGTTCTTCGGTTTCCGGTAACTAACTGCCGTTTTATTGTCGACTCTCGTCTGTAAACACCGGCCTGGAGTACACACACTCACGCGGTCCCTAGAACTGGTTAGAACCGGTTCGGCGTACGCGCGATCCAAAGGCGGGTTTCCGGGGCGCACCAGCAGGAGCCACCAGGGCGATCCCACCACCGTGGAATCGCTCTAGTGCCCTCTATCGGCCAACCGGCACTAACGTTACACAGCCCCCCACGAAGACCTTGTTTGCCCCCAAACAAGACTACGGGCGCTGCTGCCGCACCCCGGCCAACCGCCCCGGAAAGCGCATAACGCCAACAATTAGATAACAAAACAAAAACAGTTTAAAGCTTCAACAAAAACTGGTTAAAGTTCCCGTCTAGGAGGTGGGAGGTGGCCGCCGGATGACACTGTCCAAACGCATCCAGGTCCCGTCCAGTAGCTCCACCCGACAACCGGCCGGCAAGACTCAGGGCTGCCCACGCCATTGAATCTCCGTCTGCGTCCCTCCTTCCACCCGAGCTGGCGGGGAGGGTCTGGCGGTGCTGCTTCCTTCTGGGTGGCGAGAGTGGTGTCCGTGTCCCCGTTGTCCTGACTAACGGCCCGGGGGCGCCCAGGTAGCCTCTCCTGGTCCTGGCTTGGCTGGCTGGCCGACTCGTCCTGTTTTGTGCGAGGAGGCCGTCGCTGGGATGAATCTCTAGGGCGTCCATCTCCGCCATCACCCCGGCCACCAGCCCCTCCCGGCAGTACCGATGGTGACGTCCCCGGATGTCGTCTCGGTAGAACCGCACTCCGCAGCCCCGTTCGCACGCGTACGGGCGTTCCGCGTGGAGCTTCTCGCACGCAGTGCGAATGTGTCTGCGGCAGTTGCTGCTGCGGGTGAAAGCCTTCCCACAGTGGGGGCACATCACGGGAGCCCTCCTGCGGGGGGAAGGAAGTTTGGTTAACGCAAGACAATATCGGCTAGGCCGGACTACCTTCCGGCCGGCGCGAGTATATACCTCCCGGCGTCTGGTTCCGTCGGTGGAGAAGGTGGCCGATCGCACCCCGCTTCGTGCTCGCCTAGCCCCGGACCCGGTTTTGCACCCGTCTCAACCAGCCCTTCAGGGGCGACATCCGCCTTCGCAATTGGTGGCGACGCCTCCGCCTCCGCCAATGCCGGTGGTAGTTCCTCCTCGTCCGCCTGGTCACCCATGTCCCCTTGCGGGGCTGGCGTGGCTTGACCCGTCGGTCCGGGAACAGGCGGTCTCGGCACTCCTTCGGCCCCAGGCTGGGGCGGCGGGGGGCTGGCTCTTCCCCTCCGGCGGGGGCAGTCTCTCCTGAAGTGGCCAAACTCGTGGCACCTGTAGCACTCCACCTGAGCCGGCGCGTTAGGTTTGTACTCCACCTGGGGAACCGACTCAGGCTCTGCAGCAGAAACTGGAGAAAGCTTCCCTACCGACATCACGTCTCTGGCTCCGGCCAGAGACGTCATGAACGCCTCCATCTCGGTTGCGAGCGTGATGGCTTCGGTCAGGGTTGCCGCCTTCCGGTAGAAAAGGTGACGCTGCAACTGTTCCTCCCCCAAGGCCCTCCGGAACGCCTCTACGCCCAAGTCTTCCCGGGCCTGCGCAGGGAACCTTGGGTAGCTTTTCAGCACCAGCCGCCGAATAGAATGTCCCAGGCTGCTGAGCGACTCGTCGCGGCCCCTCGTCCGCATGGACAACCGGGCCCGATGTAATGGGGCCTGTGCCGTCACGCCGAACTGGTGATCAAAGTTCTCCAAGATAGAGGAGAATTCCCCCCGTGCCTCTGGCGCCATATCTGCCAGTGCTTCCAGAGCTGTGCTCTTCAGGTGAGCCGCCAGATACATCGCCTTCTCGGACTCACTCCAATGGTTGACCGCCGCGACGCTCTCAAAATGGATCAAGTAGTCCGACCAAGACGAGACCCCATCAAACCTATCCGGGAGCATCAACGGTCTCCGGCTACCCGTCCCCATTGGTTCCGGTTCGCGGATCAGTGTTGGCGGCTCCGCTCCATTGACTTGTGTGCGGAGTACCGTTGACGGCTCCGCTCCATTGACTTGTGTGCGGAGCAGCGTTGACGGCTCCCCTCCATTGACTTGTGTGCGGAGCAGTGTTGACGGCTCCGCTCCATTGACTTGTGTGCGGAGCAGCTCCGCTCCATTGACTTGTGTGCGGAGCAGTGTTGACGGCTCCGCTCCATTGACTTGTGTGCGGAGCAGCTCCGCTCCATTGACCTGTGTGCGGAGCAGTGCCGACGGCTCCGCTCCATTGACTTGTGCGCGGAGCAGCGTTGCCGGCTCCGCTCCATTGGATTGTGTGCGGGACAGCTCTGCTCCATTGACTCCCATGCGGAGCAGCGCCGACTGCTCCGCTCCATTGACTTGTGTGCGGAGCAGCGTTGACGGCTCCGCTCCATTGGCTTGTGCGCGGAGCAACTCCGCTCCATTGACTTGTGTGCGGAGCAGCGTTGACGGCTCCGCTCCATTGACTTGTGTGCGGAGCAGCTCCGCTCCATTGACTTGTGTGCGGAGCAGCTCCGCTCCATTGACTTGTGTGCGGAGCAACGTTGACGGCTCCGCTCCATAGGCTTGTGTGCAGAGCAGCTCCGCTCCATTAACTCCCATGCGGAGCAGTGCCGACGGCTCCGCTCCATTGGTTTGTGTGCAGAGCAGCTCTGCTCCATTGACTCCCATGCGGAGCAGTGCCGACGACTCCGCTCCATTGGTTTGTGTGCGGAGCAGCTCTGCTCCATTGACTCCCATGCGGAGCAGTGCCGACGGATCCGCTCCATTGGTTTGTGCGCGGAGCAGCTGTGCTCCATTGACTCCCATGCGGAGCAGTGCCGACGGCTCCGCTCCATTGTTTTGTGTGCGGAGCAGCTCTGCTCCATTGACTCCCATGCGGAGCAGCTCTGATGGCTCCGCCCCATTACCTTGTGTGCGGAGCAGCCTCGTCCCGTTGCTTCCCGTGAGGAGCAACTCCAGCGGCTCTGCTCCATTGCCCCGTGTGAGGAGCAACCTCGACGGCTCCGCTCCACTGCCTGGTGTGCGCATCAACTCTGTTCCGTTGGCTCGCTGGAGAAAACCCTGCCCCGTCGCCTCGGGGCGGCCTCCCGTCTCTCTGCTGGCCTCGAACAATGACTCCCTGTGTAGTCCATCGCTCCCTGAGAGGGCGCTGTTCTGGTAACCTGTCTCCAGACGACTCCCCGCCCCCGCTGCGTCGACGAACACGACCGGCGAACGCTCCGAGCGGAGCGACCCGCCGGCCGCGCCGCCGTCCACAGCCCTCGGCGGCCCCCCCTCAGGCTGAAAATCCATCGGGCTCGAATAGGGACTGTAGGTGTCCTGGCGAGGCCCCGCCCTTGCTGCGCTGACGGGCACGGCTTGGACTCGCTCCGAGCGTAGCGAAACCTCTGCTGCGTCACCGTTTGCAGCATTGGGCGGGCCCCCCACTGGGGTAGCGTAGTAAACCCTGGGAGTGTCCCGACGAGGCCCCGCCCCTGCCGCATCAACGGCCACAGCTTGGGATCGCCCCGCGTGGAGCGAACCGTCTGCCGCGCCGCCGTCTACAGCACGGGCCGGGCCCCACCGGGACTCCGTAGCGACCCCAGACAATTTATGGGGAAGGGCGCCCTCACTCAGAATCGAAGTGGACGCACCGTCGCCCCCCAACCATTGGGACATGTACCGAAATTCCCCGCTATCATTTCCCAATTCCTCCCCCAGGAAACACCCTGAATCCCGGGAAACCACAGCCCCACCAGAGCTCTCCGGTAAGTCCTTAAAGAAGGCCTCTAACTCCTCCGGTGTGAGGCACGGAGTGCCTGAATATTCTCTAGACTCTCTCCCCGGGCCCATACCATGGCCTGCCCCCTTGCCGTGGGGCGAGTTGGCTGCCGTACCATCGTGGTTTTTCGAAAACATGAACACTTCACCTGGTCTTTTTCGTCCTCTCGTATGCCGACTGCTGCCACCAATGTAACGTGAATTTGCCCTGGGGTCGACGCAACACACAAGAAGGAATCTTGACACCAGTGTTCTTCGGTTTCCGGTAACTAACTGCCGTTTTATTGTCGACTCTCGTCTGTAAACACCGGCCTGGAGTACACACACTCACGCGGTCCCTAGAACTGGTTAGAACCGGTTCGGCGTACGCGCGATCCAAAGGCGGGTTTCCGGGGCGCACCAGCAGGAGCCACCAGGGCGATCCCACCACCGTGGAATCGCTCTAGTGCCCTCTATCGGCCAACCGGCACAAACGTTACAATAGGTTACCAACGTAGCAATTAAGATATCTCTTACACCTACACCAAAAATATACTCTCTAATTTGTCTACTTCTACTCACCTGGTACATCTTGAGCCAATTCAGTCAACCCGATGGCCTCTAATGCTCGTCTCAGCTTCCGAGCTGCTTCGTCGCGATCTGTCGTTTTTTCCCACCAAGTGAGTAGCATGTGACGGCTCGCTTCAGTGCTGCCTTCGTTGGTGGTTTGGATGTCCGCAATTTCAGCTTCTGTGTATCCTAGGTGTTTGGCCAATTCCTTCCACGATGATTCAATATTCGAGGACAAGCCCTTAAGGTACTTTTCATCAAGGTTGACTTTGTCTGCCAAAAGAATGTGTGACTTCTTGAAACATTCTCAAAGATGTCCGGTGTTGCATAGGTTACCAACGTAGCAATTAAGATATCTCTCACACCTACACCAAAAATATACTCTCTAATTTGTCTACTTCTACTCACCTGGTACATCTTGAGCCAATTCAGTCAACCCGATGGCCTCTAATGCTCGTCTCAGCTTCTGAGCTGCTTCGCCGAGATCTGTCGTTTTTCCCACCAAGTGAGTAGCATGTGACGGCTCGCTTCAGTGCTGCCTTCGTTGGTGGTTTGGATGTCCGCAATTTCAGCTTCTTTGTATCCTAGGTGTTTGGCCAATTCCTTCCACGATGATTCAAATTTCAAGGACAAGCCCTTAAGGTACTTTTCATCAAGCTTGACTTTGTCTGCCAAAATAATGTGTGACTTCAGTGAAACATTTTTAAAAGTGTCCAGTGTTGTTTAGGTTACCAACGTAAAAAAATATCAGTCAGAATATATTACATGCAGGTAGTTTATTCACTTGAATATTCTATTCCCAAAGTTTGTCATTTACCTGTTGGCAAATTATCTTTATTCTGGTCATCTGATGATAGACGGAGTGAGATGACTTCATCCTTGCTGACACCATTCTCCTCGAGTGTGAGCAAGTCACAGAGCTGACAAAGTGAATAATGTTAGAGACTAAATTAAGAAACGTGTTGGGTTTCAGTTGTGCATCGTTAATTGAAACATCTAGAGAAGTCAATTCGTTTAACCCTTTAGGTGGGGGATTAATTGAGCTTTATTGTGTGTGTGTGAGTTTCATGAACACCGACAGATTAATAATCAAACATGAACATTTGAGCTTTTGCATTTTAGATCAACATTTGTAACTCCCAGTCCCACGATGAACAAATCTAAGTTTTGATATTTTTAATACAACGAAGTGTCCGGTTTATAAATTATATATCTACCTGGATGTCTCTCTTGGTGTACAATTGCTGATATCGTGCTCGACACCGATCTTCTTGACTATTTCTTCTTTTAGGAATGAGACTGTCGTCTTGGGATGAAGTTGGAAACAAAGTGTCTTGGGTGTATGTAAAAGAGGAGTCCGGACAAATACCTGCAGTGTCTGCTTTACGTCTTTGGTATCACTGTGAAAATGAGGGACAATCCTGTGTAGTTTTAGAAACGCATTATTCTACAATTATAGAAGAGTTAATTTTGATTATGTTCTCAAAGTAACGTCCACTATAGCTGCCACATTAATATGGGTGTCATGAAAGTGTCAAAGATTGAAAACATTCTTCGAAATTGAGTTACAATAACTGATTTTGTTTTACCTTCGACTTTCAGGTTTGCAACTCGATTGCCTTCGAATCCATCGTTTCGATGGTTGTCTCTCTGCACAGCTATCATCATAAGTCAATTTCCTGTAATGCAGTACAGACAGGAAAGCCTGTTTCTTGCTTGGTTTGACTTTAGTCTTCCTGTTGAAGAGTTTGGTGTTGGAGTGGTCGTACACAACGGCTGTAGCCTTAATGTAGGCATCTAACTGCTGGACGGTCTTGTTTGGCATCTTGGTAGTAATCAGGTCCAAGTACTGCAGTACACCGAGGAGCCTGAACGAATTAATTAAGATAATGTGCCATTTCTTAGCGAAGCATAAGACAGTACCATCCATAAAGTGTGTGGTAAAATTGATCAAGCATCAACATTCTCTGCTAGTGGCATAATGGTGAAATGTGTGTTTATATTCGCTTTGAGTAACCGTAACATTTTAGGTTATACTTTACGGACAGATAATAAACTCATAGGCCGCTCGAAGTGCATTATCATGACAAAGTTGCACGTGCATTTCAACAATTAATCCCAATACCATCTGGTTTTCTCTAGACATTATATTCTTAAGGAGACCAATGAAAGAGCTATTTCGATGCATGATTTATTTGTTGATTTAATTGTTGGTTTTATTTTAATTTGTGATCTAGCTATTTCATGATAAATATTGACAGCCCAACGCTATAGGTATATACTGTATACATGTAAATTCATCTCAAAAAAGTATCGAGACACTTACAAATGAGCCAATAATAAACGGCCCGAAAGGGTACGGATTAATCAAAGTAAATAACCCAGTGCATAATTTTGTTTGACACCTCGATTGTTGAGATACGATGTTGCGGAGCGGAGTTATTGTTATTTTAATAGTCGTAGATCCAGTTTCAAAAGTGACAATCATCCCTATACTATAGAAGCAGGTTTGTATTGATCATGTTGATGTTAAATGATCAGCCAATAAGATAATCTCTACATTCAAATTCAAAAGAAAAGGCGGGAATATGTGACCTCCTGTAAAAAATCGTCGGCAATACTTTTCTTTGTTTCAACCCCAGGAGCCAATTCCATAAAAGCATTCTAAGCCTAGTTGGTTGCTAACTTCCTTTTTATCTCTAGTTCCTTGCTAAATCTATTCCATAAAACCATTATACACTTAGCAAGGTTCCTAGCTAGTTGCTTGCTAAAATTATAATAGGTTTGGGGTATATCTAAATCCTTAGCACCATTCTAAGTGACCCTTAATCTTTCATCTTTTGGGAATTTGTATTGACATCCTTATGCGCCGAGTCAAGGATAACCTTAAACTCCTCATAACGTTCTACAAGGAACAGATTTTCTTGACTCGAGTAATTCTTTCCCCTTTTTTGAGTTGAAACACCCTCTGAATTAGCCATTTCTGAAACATGTGCTTAGGCCGATACAAATGTACATACATTAATAGGGTACAGAGGAATGCATTGACAATACAACCCACAGCATGACCTGATTTGAACTCTTTCCCTATTGTTAACTCAAACTGACCATGTACTTTGGCGATTATGCAAACCCCACACCATTCTAGCAAGCTGCAAGCAATCAACTAGTAAGAATGTTTCATAGAATGGTGTTATGGAATGCGATTTAGTTTATTGCTAGCAAGCAACCAACTAGGCATTTGGAATCTTGCTAAAACCTAGTAATATACTAAGTTAGAATGCTTTTATGGAATTGGGCCAAGGTTTTCAATACATTTTTGTTGGAGGGTTGTACGCATTGCGAATCATGACTAAATGTAACTGATGACAGATGTTTCTACCTAAAATATGAGAAAAACAAGATAATGCCGAGAAATTAGCAACACTGTTTTTAAGTGCAATGTTGGGTCAAGATTAATTTCTCCTCGATAAATCAAGTATCGAAATAGAGTACGAGAAATTGGCTTAGTCGCGGTGGTAATACGTGTGTACGACTAAAATGATTTCAATCTAATATCGACCCTCGATATTTATTATTAGCCGAAATCTATGCTAGAATCGATTCTCCGCAGAGCGCAACTACAATGAGTTCAAGCCTTTCGATTCCAGTACATTGTTCGATGAGAATATTGTTGCTTCTATCAATCCCTGTCTGTACGGATCGCCGTCACAAAATAGGCAAACGTATTGATCACCGCGGAGTCGCGGACATACGTCACAGGTCAGCGCGCCGATGAAAACAATACGCGCTGACACTGCACTGAAGCAGAAGCATACAAGACTGCGCGCGCGATCATCGTTTTTACCGGCGCGGTGTACGTATATGACGCGTTTTTATGACAGTTCCCGGATGTCCGCCCCGATCTATACTACATCAAACCAGACGTGTTTGTGTGCACTCAGTCAGTCCGCAGCGCACGCGTTAATGAGGTCATATCCCGAACTTTATTTGCACGGCCAGCGTCGCAAATTGGCCACGAGATTTACGCGAGTAATTGCGAGAGTTCGGCAGCTTTGTTTTAACGAACTACACGTTGCAAACGGAGCAGTTATTCTCCAAGATGGCGTGGTAAGTGAAAAGCGAACGTTTTTCTGAATCGAATGATATATAATATAACGAGATTCAGTATGTTTTTGGCAGAATTCTGTTCATTCGAACTTAGGGTATGATTTTAAGGATTTTTTTGTCGTGTGTTTAGTTTCTGTGCCCTGACTGGACTAACAAATATTGCCAAAAATGATTACTACACATCGATAAAGGAAGCAATGATCTTTCGTTTGATAGGAACATGGGGTATCTGGGACAGTGGGGTAAATGGGACAAGTCTATGTTTTTTCATTGTATTTTCCATAGCAAGCAATCATTACTTGAGATAAGAAGTCTGTGCCATGCGAACAAACACCTCCAACCAACGTGGCAATTTTGAGCTGTATTTTCGCGTGTTTCTGAGTCCAAAATCGAGTTTTTCTCCGTCGACCTTAGGTGCCCTCCACCCTGACTTCAAAAATACTAATAATTGTGTTTCATAGAACAATATAGGCTAACTGATTTGTGTTATTTTGAAGGAAAAGAGGAATTTGAGGCGATTTTCTTCACTCTATTGTGTAAAGACTACTTGGGTACGGTAAGCATTTTGTGCATGGATCTACATCAGTACTCAGTAGTGTCAGTACATGTACGGTTAATATTAATTTTTAATCAAAGCCGTGTTTGCTTCAAGATGTTATTGATTTGTCTCAAGGATTAGGTATTGTTGTTGTCAAGGGTGTTTGTACGAAAGCATGATGTTTTCTTTTCCATTTAGATATATTTAAAATCATCAATAGAACCATGAAAAAAATACAGGAACACAAGAAGTCTTTAAATTACATGTATTACTAAGAATTTGTATCAATTTGAAATGTTTGTGGGAGGTATAAAAGATGAAATTGTTGGAATAATGTTGGCTTACAATACAAGCAATGGTGGCCATTTTGATTTTATAAAGTGAGCACACATGTTGCATTTTTGGTCATGTTGTTTGGGTCATTGTCTTAACAGATGAGTAGAATAAAGTGTGTCAAGTTCCAGGATTGGTTATTATTTGTTAATTACCATCCATAGAATGGGAATAATTAACCATTTATACAAATGATAAATTATACTGCAATGAAGTACTTTTACACAATCGGAGCGGGGTAAGTGGGACATGCGTAAATGGGGTAAGTGGGACACGCAATTGTTCACAGAGCATGATCATAAATCTTTTTTATTTTGAGATGCAACTAAGATAGTCTCAAAACAATGTCCACATTGTACATGTGAAATTGTGAAGTAAATTTTACAGTCATTTATTATTGACTTCATAACAATAACAGTGTTTGTATTGTTTATTTATATTTTTACAGATCACCTATGGCACCTCAGCAAGGCAAATGGAAGGCAGGAGCAATGCTTGATGCTTATAAGGCTGTAACTGACGGCAGACTTGGGGTTCGAGAGGCCGCCAAGCAGTACGGTGTTCCGAAATCGATGCTGTCAAGAAGGATAAGCAAGGGAATGGAGAGTCCTTCAGCCGGCCACCCATCTTTACCATGGGCGAGGAGGGCCAACTAGTACGCCACATCAAAGAGTTGGAGAGCCAAGGTTTCGGCATTGGAGTTAAAGCTGTCTGTTTTCAATATCGAACTGGCTAAACAAAACAAGAAAGACGTAGAAGCTGCAGCTAAAGAGGCTCGGAAGGTGGAGCGGGAGAAGAAGAGAGAACAGCGAGAACAGGAGAAACTAGAAAGGCAGCAGCGACAACAGGAAAAGAAACGCAACAGAGAAGCGGCTCAGCAGGAGAAACAGACAAGAAAGGACACAACAAACACTCGCTCAAATCCTAAAAACCTAGATCGCGATATCACCGAAAACTACTGCGGCCATTGTGGTGGTTTTTATGGAGATGATGACAACTTGGACAAAGAAGACTGGTGGCAATGCATCAAGTGCATGGAATGGTTTCATGAATCATGTATTGGACTGTTCGGCCGAACAAATGAACTGACCGAATTTGCATGTGCGAAATGCAAAGACGATGAGCCCAATTAAGCGCTTGTTTGAAATCCCACTCAATTACCAAGAATCAAACAGTATCAAAGAGAATCTAAGATCTGTTTTTCTTAAATATGAATAATAAATAGTGAAAGAAGATCAAGTTAATGATTCAGATTAAACAAATGCAGTGCCATGCGTTTGTGGTGCTGACACCCATATGTTTATATGTGTTTTATGTGTGTCCCATTTACCCCATTGTGTCGGGGTAAGTGGGACAAACACAGGTCGTCATGTTTTGCCCCCTCCTTCCCCACAACATGCTTGTTTGGAAACAATATGATCAAAATATGTTCAAGAGGTGTTATTAATTCAACAAAACCTTTCTTTTGATAAATAAAGCTTATGGCTACAAACTACAACCAAATACATGCTTAAGTGTCCCAGTTACCCCATGTTACCCTAGCTTAATGTTATATTAAGGGATTGCCGTTACCAGGCGGATAAAAGCACAATATTTGTCATGAAGACCCCTTTGGGCCTAGTAATTAATGTTAGCCTATAGGAGGCCTCCGAAGTTTTGTAAACATATGTTCAGTTTGCATAAATTGTAAATACCTGTTGTGTAACATATTTTTTTCACATATTGGGGTATTTTTTTAAAGATTGTATTTGTTGAAAAGTATGTTTTGGTGAATCTACTTACATATTTTTACTTCAATAACATTTTTTGAAATGACTGAACAATTTGGAGAACATAGTAACAATACACAATGGCTAATTATTATATCCTAAAGCTGCGCGCATTTACCTTGTTTCCATACAATGTATATCATCAAGTAGTCTTGCCAAACTTCAGTCTTGATGAGCTTTAAAATCATAAAGTATTAAACCCTTATGGAAAATCATATGAACAATGATAACATTTGGACATTTAGCCCAGCAAACAAAAACAGGCAAAAATTAGATGGCTGTAAATTAGGCTAAAATGTCGGCGAAGGGTTGCCTAACGTAGGAGACTTAAACAAGTTCAAGGAAATCCCCCAAATAAGAGTATTATTGCTTATAATTATGTCAACGTCAAATGGTTTCTTACACATAATTTTAGTGATTTTCTTGAACTTTGACCACTTTTAGCCCAATTTACGGACACAATTTGTTTGCTGGGCTAAATATTACAATGTTATCATCGTTCATATGATTTTCCATAAGGTTTTAATATGGTAACTGTGCCAGTATGCAACTTGGTGAATTTGAAGCTTATCAATACTGAGGTTTGGCAAGACTACTTGATGATATCCGGAGACAAGGTAAATTCGCGCAACTTAAGGGTATGATTTTTAGCCATTTCGATCGTTACTATGTTCTCATAATTATTCAGTCAATTATATGCTTTACAAAATGTTATTGAAGTAAGGGAACTGTAAGTAAAATTACCAAAATAAATGTTGGAAAAAAATATATATATATATATCTAAATATGGGAACAAAAATATTACACGACAGGTATTAAAGATTTATGCAAGTTAGGCATATTTCCCCTAAAAATCCAGCTTGGTGACCATCATTTTCGGATTCAGCACCCCAAAATAGCTATATTACAAACTTCTACTCAAAAGATGCCTCTTCTTGCCCTAGATGAGACCCTTATTTTTAAATATCGCCTAGACTATAATAGTTCTTATTGCCGGACAACTGTTGAAGTAATAGAAGGCAGTGTGTTGTTAATCCCCATTGTTGCAAATCCACGAGTGAAAAGAAATTGAACAATCGGCTACCGAACTCGTTGTGAAATTCTATAGACGTCGACGGTCGGATGGGGTTGGAGCTTGGGGGAGTCAGCAAAGCAGAGTTTTTCATTGGCCAAGAGCTTAATGACCGTCTTACGTACGTGCAAAACGCATGAACACTAATAACCCTGAACAAATCGAACGGGCACATTTGCTTACTAAATATCCAGACGGGGGACTTCAGAGAAGCAACTAACAAATGGAACAAAAAGACAATAGCGAGTCATCATGAGCACGCGTAGCTACGATAATAGCCTTGGTCAAGGCGAGTTCGTCGTTATCCTTCCGTCGTTATCCGTCCAGAAATATACGCCACGCGCGCCCCGCATATGCTGCTAGAGGGCGCTCCCGCCCCGTGCAAAGCAGAGCCGTAGATAGAGAGAGTTGCGACAACTACGGATTAGAAGCCATTTTGTTTCCACGTAACGCCGCGCGCGCTATCCGTGTTTTTGTACTACATGCACTCGCTGCATGCGTTTTACGCACGACTTGGCTGATCAATCGTTGTCATTGAAAAACTGCTCATTTGATCATAGAGCAACCTTGCTCTATGATCAAAGTGACTCAAACATATAGAGCTAATTAACAAATTAAAAAGTTTCAGGCTACAAAAGTAATTTGGAAAGTCATTTTCGAAAGGAAGAACTATTTACCCAAGGAGCTGAAGCACCGATTTCGCGTTTTGTATTCTTTTGTTTTCTTTAAGAATTTTTGTTTTTTAATGCCAAGAATGAAGTATACTGTATATGATTTATTGAAATACCAGGCCAAACAGAAATATATTTAGTCACAACAAACAAAAGTAGTCAAAAGTACGACCCAGCTGGATGTTTTAATTTCTTAGATATTAAATTTTCAGAAAATATCTATAAACAAAGTGGCAAAAAGTCAATTTTAAGTGTTTAAGTTTTAAGTTTGATTGTCATTTTAGTCTGGATTCATTTTCAAGTAGGTTAACACGTAAAAGTAAACCAATGAAATACATGTACAGTTAAAATCCATTTGTTCTAGTAAAAAAACAAACTTGAATTTTGAATCTTTGGCTATTATTTCAAGACAAAGGATTTTTTTCTTCAGAAGTTCAGAGGGTACTGTTCCTCAGGTGACACATCATTTCTAATACTGCTTGTTTGGAATGAACACGCATGTTTTTACAAATCCAAGCTCATTATACAGCCACTCAAGTCAAAGCAGTTCATTTTGATCTGGCTAGGTCAACAATATTTGTTTGTCTTTCAACTTATTGGGGGCAAGTGTTCATGACAAATCTTGATCCATGATAGCAGCAATTGATTTGAACCAGTAACATCAGTGTACATGTACTTCAAGTACCAGCAGCATAACTTGTGTTGAATTTGTAGGGGGGGGCACCTTCTAAATTTGAAAGGGAGGGGGGGGGGGGGTGGTATAGTTACACCACTGCCGAGTACAAGCGGACCTGCTGCATGAAGGCATTGTCAGCCCAAACTGCTTTGCAAGAGTAGCCAAAAAGTTAATAAAACTAACACAACAAAAGTAAAGGTACATGTGAAACAATGCTTCTACTGCATGTATAATTTTTAATTTAATTTTAACAATTTACTTTTCTTTTTACAAATGTCATGGCACAAACTGCAATATGACGAGGAAAAGGATTTCTCATTCCTAAACAGTGTTCTCCAACTTTCCAAAGTCAAGTGCCCTTTGTGGAAAGGCCGTGGCTATTTTTACGTGACCGTAAACCTACGTACTTTTGCTATTTTTATGCCTGGCGAGTTCTGGTTGTGCATGCGCAGTCCCTAGTTAATTGTATACAGTTCCTAGTATTTCGTATACAAGACCTTTATACCTTTTTCTATAAGACCCTATCTAGATGAGATTATTAACCAATAATTTTGGTTAAATTTTGGTATAAATCGTGTATACGAAAAAACTAGGGACTGTATACAATTAACTAGGGATTGCATCCATTTATTTTGGTGAATTATGGCTGTCAACCGTCGTTGGCCTTCATATGTTCTGCGCGTATTGAGTTTCCCTTGTCTGTGTCGGGAACCAGTTATATCACGTTCACGTAATAGCCACTTTGTTGTGGAAATCCTTGTGATAAGCTAGTTGTAGAGACTTGCAGGAACTTGCAGGAACTTCAACTTTCTGTCAGCCTGTTGAGGCTTTCCTTGCCGTCAAGGAAAGTTCTCCTACACAAAGGGAAAAAAAGGGTGTTGTTAATACTAAATTTGAAAAGTGTAATATTTGAACAGACACAACTATATAGGCATGCTTATACAAAATAAAAAAATGTAAAAGCAGTGTACATGCAATCCAGTTGGGCATACCGGTACATGTATTTTAAGCCAGAACATTTGTATTTTCTGGTGCCATACAAATCAGAATACAGGTCAACTCGTACGCAAGCCAACTCGTATGCGAACCAACTCGTACGCGGTCCAACTCGTACGCGTGCCAAATATTTTGTTGTTATCTTAAAAATACTAATCAAACGAAAACATTTGTCTAAAAATATCTATTATTATACGATTATCTACGATGATTACGAAATTAAAACCAAGATGTTTTTACACTAATGGAATGCCTTTGTAAAAAGAAAAGTCTTGAGCAATAGTCTTCTTAAAAACCGAAAGAGATGAGACTGTACAGACTGAATCGCATGCAACTTGTGCATTGTTACATTTAATGGAAATAAAATAAATTGTTGACGAAAATGTATACAAGGCTAAAGCCCAAGGTTAACCCTAACTCCCTACACAACAAAGGAAGTAGGAGGATTTTGGAGGAATTGTATTGTTCAATAACAATGGTGAGGGAGTTAGGGTTAATAATGCCAAAAAGGTTCATAATGCCTAACAAGTACAGTGTACTACTAACACTAGGGGTGTCATACACACCGTGCAGACCCACTAGACAACGAGTAACAACATGAGAATTTGCAGATCTCATGAAATGTATCATCTGAAAAAGAAAGACTTATATGAAAAATATGAGCAACATACATACTAGAAAAGATGATTTGAAATGCTTGAATGATGTAAATAGAATAAATGAGATGGTTCAAAAAACACTTTTTAATTACTGTTGCTTAATACGTTTGTTGTCTAGGAAAAAGCGCAATCTGAAAAGTTTATCGGACCATAACTTGGCAACGCTTTGACCGATTTTGAAAGTTCAAGAAATAGTCCCAAATAACTTCCTAAAAGCAATATTAAAATTTGTATTGTCCCCCCTACTAACACTAACATCGTGTATTCTTTGTAATTTTGGTCTGTGCATTTGTTGATGTTTCCCGAGAAATAAAATAGAGAATAGAGAATAGATTCGCCTTGGATGCCCAAAGTATCTGCCTTTTTAATTGATCAACACAACCCAGTCCCGTACCCGTGAACCACATTTTTAAACCGCGTACGAGTTGGTTGGTGTACGAGTTGTACCGCGTACGAGTTGGCACCATTCGCACGTTACAAGTCACGTAAAATCGCAAATATTTTCGCGAAATCTTTGCCAAATTGCTTAGGCTTTCACAACTCATCGTGCTCACAAAATCTAGAACTTGCATTCATGATTCAACTTGCCTTTCCATGTTTTCTTCCGAGTAGAATGGCTGTGAACCTTGTTGTATTGGTGTACTGTGTTACAGACAATTTTACACCCAAACAAAATACATACACGCCGGAAACACTAAACACCGCGGCACTGCACTTGGGAACCAAAATGGCTCCATACACCACGTGACCTAGCCGTTTTGAGTCTGTCATGTCGCAACTCTCTCTATCTACGGCTCTGGTGCAAAGCAGATACAGCGCGAACAGCGACCTCATACGGCCACTATTTGTGCAAATCAACTGAAGCTACTTTTCATTTGCATATAATAGTGGCCGCGTGAGGTCGTTGTTTGAGCTCCGATTACAGCCGCGCCGATCATTTACACTTGATTTTATATTGATTTTCAAAGATTATATCTTGAACTCTTGGTTGTAATCTGATACTTGATGACGTCATCGTGACATTATTAATACAATAGGGTCAAAATCGAAATCTTTGAAGATTATTTTCTCAGAGTTTAAAGCATTCACAGAGCTAATAGTTTGCTAGGTTAAGTTGTCAAGCACAATTCTTTAAATTTTGCTAAGACTCAGTGCTTGTTTATACGATAAAAATGCACAACTGACAAATGGTTTTTCATAAATTTAAAGGGAATATACAACATTTGCAAACATCAAACAAAATAAATTACTAATTGATAAAAACACACTTTACTCTGGACTGTAAGGTAATGGCAGTCTGAAGCATCCTGTAAACCCATGGCTCCTGGTGTGCTGACATTTTCAAGTAGAGTTGTATTTTTGTAATAATTTCTAACCGTTAGAAATTGATACAAAAAAGCTGGTCGGCAATTGATTACACCTGCATGTAAAGGGATACAACTGATTCTCTCAGCATCTACGAACCCTAAACGTAAAAAGTCAGGGCTACAAAATGTGCTACAACATACTACGCCCCCCCCCCCCCCCAGTCTATCCCCCAATCTATCAATTACAACACAATAAATAATAAAAAACAGTCCATCGTTCGCTGTGTCACTTCAAGGCCACTGTAATTAACCCCTGAGCCTGCTCGGTTGAAACCCGTACAAAACAAATCATGAACACATGTTCCTAGTCTACCTATAGTACTACAGACATTACTAACGCAGAAGACACCAAATCCCGGCGAAATTCGGGGAGGTTTCATCAGCCAGTTGTAGAGTTTTTCTTTAAGTCGAAATGAACCCCAAAGTTGTGGTGGGAATATCTGCGGCAGTGGTGCTTGCTGTTGGGATCGGTGTGGGTATTTTACTAGGTCATTTTGTGACCGCGCCGGCCACGGCGGCTGGCGGGGAGCCCACGGCGAACGCACCCACCGCGCCGCCCAGCTATCAGAACGCCGTCCGTGAACCCGACGCTAGTATCAGCGGCAAGCTTATCAATGGGATCGTGGCGGCAAACATCGAGTCAAATTTACGGTAAGAAATGCCCAGCTGGTCCAATTTAATAATAGAGCAGCTGAAAAAGAATAGATATGCCTACAACATTTGCAAACGCAAAAAAAAATATATATATATAGGGGGGCTTTATTAATAAATACCTTACTAAGTTTACTTCATGTATCTGTTTGTGAATGACAGTTTGAAGCATCATGTAAAATTATAATATGCCTGGTGTGCCGTCATTTACTTGAGAAGAGGTATTTTTATATTTGTTATGAGCTTCAAGATAACTAAATTATAGCTTTCAAATGCATTTTTTTTTACCCGATTTGCTTTTTTCAATTCAAAGATATGTTTGATTAAAATCTAGTGTGTTCTATTTTTACTTTAGAGTTTAGAGAAAGAATGCTTTTAAGCGCAAAGGGATACCAGAAATGTAATACGCAATGGGTGATTGTGTACATATTGTAGGCCTAATGAACATTTTTTTTAAACCTCTTTATAATTACCTAAACCTATTCAATCGCAAGATCAAGTTGAGCTATCAATTTAGCTATACATGTTCACACTTTGATCTCCTTTGAAGCCCTTAAATGTCCAATTTTACGGGTGTAAGATGTGTTTTGTCGTCGGATTAGACCTAATAGTAGTTAAACTAAAACGTGGCACACCCCCTAGGCCTTACTTTGGGCTAAAGAACTGCGTACTACAGAATACTACTTAGTATTTTGTAGCATTGGGTCTCTCTGTGACTGATGATTGGGTGTGTACTGACAGAGTACAGATACTGCCAACTACAAAATACTAATAGTGGCAATATAGGTCAGTAATACTTACCTGGCAAAAAATGCAGTAGTCCAGCCTTGACCCATTGCTGTGTCCCAAGTGACAATTTTTGCTGTAGAGTTTAGAACACCCTACATTAGAACACACTCAGCACACTCAGCAAGCAGAGGGACCCAAATGCTAAAAAGTACTACGAGTGCAATAAGGGGTGAAGTACCAAATACTAAAAATTTACAGGCATTGCACACAAGTCAGTGAGAGTACTGCATACTACTTTTTACTACTAGTAGTGCAAAGTAGCATGAGGTAGGGTTAGGGTTGATTAGGTAAATCAGATGAAATAAATATCTGATGAAAGCTACATTTGTAGTCTTTCTGGGTGTGTAGCTTGTTGATCATAGCAATCTTAATAACTTTATCATGTTTATGATTAAAAAGATGCGTTCTACTTGCACCGTTTTTCGGTCACACCATAGTGTGCTGGTGTTGGGGAGTTTCCCCCCTCCCCCCCCCCCCCTCCCCCTAATTCCCTCCCCCTCCCCCTTCTGTTTTTGCGGTACTAAGGCCAAATTGGTGAAACGAATGGGGAGCTTTTTGCAGTACATACATAATGTCAAGATTTATTTGTGTCAATGGCAGCTACAGACCTACAATTTATAGACCTAAAGGTGGGATACACTATCTGCAGATATCGAAAAATGTTACTACTATAAATTATAAAGAAACATCTTACTAATTTGAAAGTAAATAATGATTTTAGACATCCAGCAAAATGATTGCGCTAAAGGCCTACTGTACATGTAGATATCCTGTAATTGTTCCGAAAAATGTAGTAAACAAAATCAAGTACGATCGCCAAACAACAACAACAAGAACAAGAAGAACTACTGCTTTTTACTCGGCATATATGATTGTCAAACTTCTGACAGGTCAGTTAAAAGATATTTACTATAAAATACAACCCCCAAATCCAACTATTCATGATAATTCAAGCAATTACCAATGGTGTATCCTACCTTTAAATGAAAACATTCTACTACTATTAAATAAAATGGGTAAAATATAACAGAAACAAATAAGAACTTCACTCCAGATATGTAAACGAAATAAAACCACCTGTTTGTGAACTTGTTGGAAAACCACTTGCACTCAGAATTTCTAAAGTACAACGTGGTTCAAGGTCAGTTCAATGTTGTGTGCGTGGATACAATGTTGTCTTTCACAAGTGTTCCCAAAAAATATAAACAAAATGCCACACAAAGAATGTGTAATTTATAACCAAGTACGGTTTAAAAATATATACCTGTACATCAAACGTCAAAATCTGATAATTGTTGACAGGGATATATTACATTAGTCATTTCCCAAGAGATGTCAAATTGATAATGGGGCCAGGTTTTCTCGATTTTGTTTGGATGTGCAAGTGTTGCAATGTGAATGACCTGGGGATTAGCAGCTATAACATCAATGTTCAATGGCTATATAAACAATACCCATCCTTAATTATGCTAAACGTGTTTAGGCATGTAAACATGTTTACAAATGTGAATTGTGTTTACTCATTTCCTGTGTAGTAGGTCAGGCATGTTGCCCACAGCATAATGGGCTACCTTATTTGTCCTATAATGCATAAAATAAAAATTAATCAAAAAAAATTGTCCCATGGTCAATTTGACCCCTCTTGGGAAATTTCGGTAACTCTGTCAACAATAATTGAGTAAAATTAAAACTGCTGCAAACTGCTTACTGGCTGGAATGACGTGAAATATAGAAATCAAATAAGTTAAGAATATAAGAGAGCCTATTATTTCGATTTTAACCAGGGGCCAATTTCATAGAGCTGCTAAGCACAAAAATTTGCTTAGCATGACAATTTGTCCTTGGCAAAAACAAGGTTACAGACCAAATTTTCACCTGATCTTTATTGTTTTGGATTGATAATCAGCTGTTTTTTTTGCTTAGCATGAAAAACACGTAACATTTTGGCTGTTAACCTGTTTTTAATGAGCAAGACTTTTTGTGCTAAGCAATTCTTTTTGCTTAGCAGCTCTATGAAATTGGCCCCAGATTTTCTGAGGCAAAATGCTATGTACATTAAACAAACGGGGACATGATAAAAAGGGGGACATACAAGCATGATGTATGAACTAGGTTTTTTCTGTCTTTTCTGAAACCAAGTTTCACAATATACTGTTTCCAAAATGTCAATATTAAATGGTAAGTTTGTTAAATTCAGAACTTCTGTTGCACAAATAATGATTCACCAACCAGGAAATGAGTGAACATTATTAATTTTTCCCACAGGGCAGGTTTATATTGTTATTCCATTTTGTTTTATATGTAAATAACAATTCGGTTTATTGGGTGGTGAGAAACCAACCTACATCTTTTGTATGATAAGTGCTTGTTTAAATTGTGTACATAACGATTACGACAGCTTTGCCCTGAACCTTTGCTCCCTATTAACACACTGAATACATTGTCAAACTTTGTGGTTTGATATTAGTCAGCTAGTTTATTGCAGCTAGTTTTATAGATCTACTTCGCAGAGAAAATAACTTGGCTTGGACATTATTTGCATAGTACATGTACAACTTTATTGACTTTTCGTACATGTACATGTATACTGCTTGTAATTAAAGTTAGTGCAGCAGGGCTTTTTCGAAATTTATTTTTTATTTCTTGTAACGAATTCTAAAGGAATATATAATGTACTCTAACAAATACATTTCATTGGTTGCTTTGGCAGGCCCTTCTACAGTTTCAAATGGAATTGGAATTGGAATTGCTTGGAATTTTTCGAGCAATTATGCGAGTTAGCCAAGACAAACTATTCGAAGGTCATTTCGTGGTCTATATGGTGTACATTAGAGGGCATCACATGGGCGGCCTACACGCACTGCATACCGCGATTAGGACGTCTTGAAACCAAGACTATGGATTACGGGTCAAGGGTCAAGGATGATTCCATTGTACATTTTCAGATCGCATCGAGGCTGTTTTAAAGATTATTTTACTGCCTTCCCCAGGAAGGTAAATGTTTTTGCTGGGGTTTGTTTGTTAGCAAGATTACGGGAACAAACTACTGAATAGATTTTAACGAAACTTGGTCGGTAGATAGATTATGGGTCAAGGGTGAAATTTTCAGATTGATTTGGATCTAGATCCCGAAAAAAAGCAGTTTTGTGGTTTGGGCAGAGCTAGGTCCACACTCTACCGAGTGCCATTAATTCTAGTTATTAATAAAACCAAGGATCCGTCAAAAGCGCTCTAGGCACTGTAGCTCGTAAGCCTGAAGAAACCTGTAGAGAGAAGACAATGAGAAGAATTAAGGTACAGTTTTAGAGGTGGGAGGAGAACCCCAGAAGAATATCCTGGGGGAAAACCCAAAGAGTCAGGCAGGGACTGAAAACCCAATCCACATATGTGACCCGCTCTGCAAAAATGAGTCTGATGTGTTAAACAATTTTTTTAAATTAGTTTTACAATTGGTCAGAAAGAGCATGAAATAAGCTTTTATTTGACATATGGCACAACTCTGTAGTGTAATGCATTGGTCTTAGTTTACGATTGTTTGAAATTTGCTTTTTCTCAGTTATATTAAAATTGTTTTTAAACAGAAATGAAAATTTATAATTTTAGTGCTTCTTTAGATGCTATATGGTTAGAGGATGACAAAAACCATGATTAAATCTACTTTAGAAATCAAAACAATTTGTTCAAACGATCAGTTCTGAAAAAAATATGTCGGAGAAACCTTAAAACCTTAAACCAAAAAATGAATTGTTGAAAGAAAAATCACCTCTGAGACAATAAGCATTCCTTTTTGTGAAAATGTATTATGCGACATCAGACTCATTTTTGCAGAGCGGGTCACATAGTGGCCTAGGCGAGATTAGAACCCGGGTCACGACGGTGGAAGGCGAGGAAAGAACCGCTACGCCAACCTAACCCAGTGCCGTTGCTTGCGGTCTGCAGCATCGAATTCACCGTCTGTGGGTAAAGCAGCAGTTCGAGTCCAGCCTATGGTGCGTGTGCCCTTGGGCCAGGCACTTTGTCACCATTGCTTCACCATTGCTTCACCCCACCCAGGAGTAAATGGGTACCTGTGAGGGCGGAGATGGTTGTTATTAGCTGCTTTGCGCCGAAATGGCAGCATTGAGCTGTATAGACGATGTGGCTCTGTTTACATCTGTATTCAAATGTGCCGTCATTATGCGCACTCATCATGTTTTACATAAATTTGGTTAAGAGATGTCATCAGAGGTCACATAAATCAAAGGCGATCTGACCTGCGATGTCACTCTTTAAGCAAATTTTATGTAAAACACGATTGGTGCGCATCACTGCCGGGCACATTTGAATACAGACGTAAACACGTGACGTCAGAGGGCACATCGTCTATACTCACTCCCCTGGGAGCTGAGATGATTTGGAATGTTTCGTGGGCCATTGAGCTGGAGGATCTGAACGGGAGAATCTTCTTCTTCTTTTTTTGCCCCAGGTATTTAACCAACAACTCCCACGTAGCAGGGAGCGCTGTGAGCAAGGAGCAGGCTGAGTGGGTTCGAGACAGCTGGCTCGCCCAGGGGTTGGACTCGGCTAAGATTGTCACCTACGAGGTCTTGCTGTCGTACCCACCAGCCTACGGAGATGCAGATCAAAATACGGTAATAAAGTCAGGCCTGAACATTTCAGATTTGTAATGACTCGCGTCAATGACTCGACTTAAGTCTGACTTAACCCTAACCCTGCCAAATCCAGCACAGTGCATCTGTGACCTTGCTGCACTCTGCACACAAGTCAACGTGACAAAGTATGCAATCTGTTGCGTCTGGCAGGGTTTCTAAACCAAAATACCCTGGAGGGTTAGGGTTAAAGGGATCGTATACGTTTGGTAATTTGAGCCGACTGTTTGTTTCAATCCTATAGAGTTATAGATATACCATAAAACTAACCTGTACAAATTTCATTTCAAAAGGTGGTAGCGATTTTGAGATATTGCCGAAAATCTGGAGCGGTTATGTCTATACGCAGGAAGAATAATCCGCATTGGAATACACGGTGTGAGAAACGTCACTGCAGTAACGCTTCTCAGATTCAAATTTTTGGGGATAAAAAGTGATATCTTTTTCCATAACCGCAGTAAGATCGACGTGAAAAGTTTCTTAAAACGCATTATACTATCCAAAGCTACTGTACTTCTTACCAAGTAAGTTTTTGTTGCCATAAATTTGTGGAGTAATTACCAAACGTATACGATCTCTTTAAGTCATATTTGTTGGCGAGTGGAGTCCGATGGGTAAATTTGACTCGACTTGACTCGAGTCACTGTAGGCAAATGACTCGACTCACCCCCCCCCTCTCCTTTAAACAAAAATTGTTTTTGTTAAATCATCAGCAGATTATGCTTATAAGCAGGGATGTAGTCGAGTCCATCACAAGTCCCTGTAAGTCCCTGTAAGTCCCTGCAAGTCCCTGCAAGTCCCTCACAAGTCCTTCAGTTCCAATTCAAATCACAAGCTATTCAAAACAGCTTTGACAAAGGCATTCCTTTGTCATTGTTCATCCAGTTTACTTGTGACTGCCTTTATGAAGGGACTTGTGACTGGCTTAACGAAAGGACTTGTGAACGGACTTGCAGGGACTCGACTACAACCCTGCTTATAAGTACATTATCGACAGCAAAACGTCACCATTTCCACGTGAAGGATTCAGTGTACCGTGTGAAGATTGTACGGCAGTCGTGTTAATCGCGCTTCACACAAAAGCGAATGCGATGCGACATTCACTGCGGAATTCGCAAAGTTTCAGAGTTTCAAAATGAACAAAGAATTAATTGGCAATTAAGGCGGGAGTCGAACCTCCGGAATACCGGACCGGTGCTCTACCAACTTAGCTATCTTAATTGCCCTATGTTGGCGGTCTCCGCAATTGTCAGTATCTAAATGTATGAGGTGGGGGTGCCCCACCCATGTATGGCGGAGATTGCCAGCCACACTGTAAAAAATTAAATCGTAATTTTACGTGAAATTCCTGGCAGTTTGGACGCCAGTACTTTACTGTAAAAAAACGGTGGAAAACGGGGAGCAGGCTGTTTTTGACGGCTTTTGAAAGTTGTCGGTTTACATTACTGTCCCCGTCAATGTACCTTGCTATTCCTGTAAAAATACAGGGTATACAAAATATACAGTCCGTTGCTGAAATTTAGCTAGGTTACCATAGTAACTGCATTTGTACAATTTTCAACAGTGAGAACCAAACTTTTAAATACCTATAATACACATTACCATACAAATTATACAATAACCTACTTAACACTATATAGTGGATACTGTCCTGGTTTAGTTTTATATTCAGCTTTTCGTGCCATGGTGAAGTCACGGTTTCACCAAAAATATTTTAATATTGAAATACGAAAAGAAATTTCATGCGATTTTTCACTTTATGTTTGCAACAAATCTAAATTTGATCATAGATTCGTTAGTAGTATAGGAGGCGTATCACAGGCCCCTTTGCGGTGGAGGGTTTTGGTGGTGGTGGAGGGTGGTGGTGGTGGGTGGTGGTGGTGGTGGAGGGTGGAGGTGGAGGGTGGTGGTGGAGGTGGAGGGTGGTGGTGGAGGGTGGTGGTGGTGGTGGTGTTGGGAGTGAGGTGGTGGTGGTGTTGTGGTGGGAGAAATTAATTTCAAATATATTATTATTCATACATATATAATAATATTAAAATAAAATAATAAAATAATGAATTTTAATTGAACAAATCGGCGTGATCTGATTGGTCAATTTCAAAAATATACGCGTGATCTGATTGGTTTTTAGAAATGAGAAGGCACTATCCCATTCAGTGACACTCCCTCTCTCTTGACTTGTTTTGGCTTAAAATGGATTTTAAGCATGACTTAGTCTTTACCGGTATGTCCGATTAAATTGTTGAGTGGGCGGACATAAGAGACTGAGTGACTATGGTCGGTTGGGTAATCAAATGTGATTAAGGGTGCGAGCAGAGGATTATGTTTGCAAATCCTCTTGATAGCAAGAGCATGCTTTCGTGCCTTGCCGTGGCACTCGTCAGTTGCAAATGGGTGATTCAAAAAGAATCGAGGCTGACTCGCGGTTGGGATTGGGTATATTCCAATCTTGTAAGTTTGGTTTGAGCCATATGTTTGTTAGTCGGTTTCAAAATGTTCCTCCAGTAAGGAGAGCAATAGGTTGAGGGTTTGTTGTTTGAAAAAGCCAGATTCTGTGGGAGTGGTTTGAGCTCTTGTTTTTGCTGTGGTAGTTTAGCTCTTAGTAGTTTTCCCGAATCTGTTGTGCTTTTTTGAGGGCAATGAATGGAGGTTTCGGAAAGTGTTCCGGAAATATATGATTGCCTCGGATTATTTTCCAGTGTTGGTTTATTGCTCGATGTCTGTCACCGTGGTTTATGGCTGTTGATGGCTGTGAAGACAAATAGAGTTCGTTTTGTGTTTTCTCCAAGTGCTGATTCGAATTTATTGTGGCTTCCAGATATAATTCTAGTGTTTCACTAGAGGATGGTTTTGGTTGCCAGTTTGATGGTGGTATACAAGGATGGTTTTTGGAGCGTATATGTTACGCATTCAGAATGCAGTACATGTACTTAGTCTTCGATTAAAAGTATTTATGCCACTTACAAGTGATTTGCGGTTTGGTGTAGCAGGAGTATGGGTACAAAGTTTAAACCGTTTCCCAAAGCAATTATTTCAGTTTGTGATAGTGTTGCTTGGGATAGGTTCGTTGTGAAGGATTGACATTGGTCTGCTAGTAAACGCAAATGATTGGAGTTGGCTCGTTTGGTATACGATTTGCATTGTTAGAGAATTGGTTAGGTTTCGATTTGATTTAGTGATCTCTTCGTTTGTTTTTTAAGTTTTTTCTTTGCCATGGTAGTTGAAGGATTTGTAGTTGGAATATAACGGATAATGTAGGGTGTGTTATATTCCAGTTTGTTTATTTCAATTATTATATATTAGAGGCAAATGACGGATTTATCTCTTTTGAGAAGGTGTGGTAATCCTGAGAAGGACTGTTTGGTTTTGTAGTTAGAGATCGACGTACCTTTTGATGCCTATTGTTGGTTGATAGGGTCTTGTGAAAAAGCTCGAGTTGTTGAGCGGTGGGATGATCTTGACCCTGGAAGTCTTGAGCAAGCGTTTCTTGGGCTGAGCGTCTGGCGTTGGTCAGCTGGGCCTCGGTGATGGTAATAGTTGATGCTCGTATTCCTCCAGCGTAATTCTTGTGAAAAATAGCGATGTTCTTTTCTGGAGATTGCTCCAGCGATCCTGGAATAGTTTTAGAGACCGGTGTGGACGTGGTGGCTGTATTTTTACCTCGATATAAGGTGGTGGTGTGTTGGTCTCTATTTTTCCACAGGATGGAAGAGGTGATTCATCGTCGCTTGGAATGCTGTAGGGGGACTGTTGTCCGCTAGGGATGGAATTGGAGCTGGATGGAAATTGTAATAGCTGGCTGAATGTGCTCGATTTGCTTGTCTTGGACTTGCTAACAAATGGACATCGTGAGACAATGTTTTTGTTGGTATTCTCTATTGCGTACGTAGTATGTACAGTGTGTATAGAGCCGTGGTCCGGTTTATGATACCGTATGTGATTGGTCACTGCATTGTCCAATGGGAGTGCAATTGCGTGGAAAACGTTGGGTAGTGGAAATTTTGGCGAGTGGTGTGTTTCTTTTTTAGTTTTAAAAGCCGTTATTAGCTATTTTCTTGGTTAGAAAATAGTTGAAGTTGGTGTAGGCTTTTAGATATCGTTATTCTCTATTATTTGGTGGTTGTTTGAGTAAAGAACTGTTTTCCCACCGTGTGCGGTGTTGGAGAAACACATTGTGTTCCGTGGATTAGTTTCTTTATTTTGTTAATACGATTGCGTATTTTATGTGGAGATGGTACTTTATCTTTCCCATATGTGGGTTTTATTTTGTTTGTACCATTTGATGTTGAGAATTATTTCTGTTTTTTGGGAGGCCAAATTATTGTGTGTTTAATTCCGTGGGTATTTGTTTTGTTTTGAATTGTATAGTGTAAAAAGGGTATAGTTTATCCGTATGCGGATAATTATTGTGTCTTTTTACTGTAAACACCAGATATAGCATGATGTTTTTTTGGATTTTTTTGTATAGTAACAAATAAAAATGATGTTTTTTGGGTTAAATCCGTGGGTATTTGTTTTGTTATGAGTTGTATAGTGTAAAAAGGGTTCAGTTTATCCGTTTGCGGATAATTTGTGTGTCTTTTTACCGTAAACACCAGATATAACATGGTGTTTGTTTTTTGTGGGTAGCAACAAATACAAATGATTTTTCCGTATGCGGAAATATGGTTGTTGGTTTTCCAAATAGGTGTGTTGTATTGTCTCGTGAATGGCAGACTGATTTTCACAAGTCTATGGATGTACTTAGAGTACGAATGGTTAGAGATGGGGGTAGCCTGAAGATACCTCGCTTGTTACTCAAGAACGGTATTCTCGGGCAGTTTTTGATGGCCTTCGACCCACAGTATCTCTGGGTGAGATAAGGAGTATTATACATAGATTTTAGAAATGAGAAGGCACTATCCCATTCAGTGACACTCCCTCTCTCTTGACTTGTTTTGGCTTAAAATGGATTTTAAGCATGACTTAGTCTTTACCGGTATGTCCGATTAAATTGTTGAGTGGGCGGACATAAGAGACTGAGTGACTATGGTCGGTTGGGTAATCAAATGTGATTAAGGGTGCGAGCAGAGGATTATGTTTGCAAATCCTCTTGATAGCAAGAGCATGCTTTCGTGCCTTGCCGTGGCACTCGTCAGTTGCAAATGGGTGATTCAAAAAGAATCGAGGCTGACTCGCGGTTGGGATTGGGTATATTCCAATCTTGTAAGTTTGGTTTGAGCCATATGTTTGTTAGTCGGTTTCAAAATGTTCCTCCAGTAAGGAGAGCAATAGGTTGAGGGTTTGTTGTTTGAAAAAGCCAGATTCTGTGGGAGTGGTTTGAGCTCTTGTTTTTGCTGTGGTAGTTTAGCTCTTAGTAGTTTTCCCGAATCTGTTGTGCTTTTTTGAGGGCAATGAATGGAGGTTTCGGAAAGTGTTCCGGAAATATATGATTGCCTCGGATTATTTTCCAGTGTTGGTTTATTGCTCGATGTCTGTCACCGTGGTTTATGGCTGTTGATGGCTGTGAAGACAAATAGAGTTCGTTTTGTGTTTTCTCCAAGTGCTGATTCGAATTTATTGTGGCTTCCAGATATAATTCTAGTGTTTCACTAGAGGATGGTTTTGGTTGCCAGTTTGATGGTGGTATACAAGGATGGTTTTTGGAGCGTATATGTTACGCATTCAGAATGCAGTACATGTACTTAGTCTTCGATTAAAAGTATTTATGCCACTTACAAGTGATTTGCGGTTTGGTGTAGCAGGAGTATGGGTACAAAGTTTAAACCGTTTCCCAAAGCAATTATTTCAGTTTGTGATAGTGTTGCTTGGGATAGGTTCGTTGTGAAGGATTGACATTGGTCTGCTAGTAAACGCAAATGATTGGAGTTGGCTCGTTTGGTATACGATTTGCATTGTTAGAGAATTGGTTAGGTTTCGATTTGATTTAGTGATCTCTTCGTTTGTTTTTTAAGTTTTTTCTTTGCCATGGTAGTTGAAGGATTTGTAGTTGGAATATAACGGATAATGTAGGGTGTGTTATATTCCAGTTTGTTTATTTCAATTATTATATATTAGAGGCAAATGACGGATTTATCTCTTTTGAGAAGGTGTGGTAATCCTGAGAAGGACTGTTTGGTTTTGTAGTTAGAGATCGACGTACCTTTTGATGCCTATTGTTGGTTGATAGGGTCTTGTGAAAAAGCTCGAGTTGTTGAGCGGTGGGATGATCTTGACCCTGGAAGTCTTGAGCAAGCGTTTCTTGGGCTGAGCGTCTGGCGTTGGTCAGCTGGGCCTCGGTGATGGTAATAGTTGATGCTCGTATTCCTCCAGCGTAATTCTTGTGAAAAATAGCGATGTTCTTTTCTGGAGATTGCTCCAGCGATCCTGGAATAGTTTTAGAGACCGGTGTGGACGTGGTGGCTGTATTTTTACCTCGATATAAGGTGGTGGTGTGTTGGTCTCTATTTTTCCACAGGATGGAAGAGGTGATTCATCGTCGCTTGGAATGCTGTAGGGGGACTGTTGTCCGCTAGGGATGGAATTGGAGCTGGATGGAAATTGTAATAGCTGGCTGAATGTGCTCGATTTGCTTGTCTTGGACTTGCTAACAAATGGACATCGTGAGACAATGTTTTTGTTGGTATTCTCTATTGCGTACGTAGTATGTACAGTGTGTATAGAGCCGTGGTCCGGTTTATGATACCGTATGTGATTGGTCACTGCATTGTCCAATGGGAGTGCAATTGCGTGGAAAACGTTGGGTAGTGGAAATTTTGGCGAGTGGTGTGTTTCTTTTTTAGTTTTAAAAGCCGTTATTAGCTATTTTCTTGGTTAGAAAATAGTTGAAGTTGGTGTAGGCTTTTAGATATCGTTATTCTCTATTATTTGGTGGTTGTTTGAGTAAAGAACTGTTTTCCCACCGTGTGCGGTGTTGGAGAAACACATTGTGTTCCGTGGATTAGTTTCTTTATTTTGTTAATACGATTGCGTATTTTATGTGGAGATGGTACTTTATCTTTCCCATATGTGGGTTTTATTTTGTTTGTACCATTTGATGTTGAGAATTATTTCTGTTTTTTGGGAGGCCAAATTATTGTGTGTTTAATTCCGTGGGTATTTGTTTTGTTTTGAATTGTATAGTGTAAAAAGGGTATAGTTTATCCGTATGCGGATAATTATTGTGTCTTTTTACTGTAAACACCAGATATAGCATGATGTTTTTTTGGTTTTTTTTGTATAGTAACAAATAAAAATGATGTTTTTTGGGTTAAATCCGTGGGTATTTGTTTTGTTATGAGTTGTATAGTGTAAAAAGGGTTCAGTTTATCCGTTTGCGGATAATTTGTGTGTCTTTTTACCGTAAACACCAGATATAACATGGTGTTTGTTTTTTGTGGGTAGCAACAAATACAAATGATTTTTCCGTATGCGGAAATATGGTTGTTGGTTTTCCAAATAGGTGTGTTGTATTGTCTCGTGAATGGCAGACTGATTTTCACAAGTCTATGGATGTACTTAGAGTACGAATGGTTAGAGATGGGGGTAGCCTGAAGATACCTCGCTTGTTACTCAAGAACGGTATTCTCGGGCAGTTTTTGATGGCCTTCGACCCACAGTATCTCTGGGTGAGATAAGGAGTATTATACATAGATTTTAGAAATGAGAAGGCACTATCCCATTCAGTGACACTCCCTCTCTCTTGACTTGTTTTGGCTTAAAATGGATTTTAAGCATGACTTAGTCTTTACCGGTATGTCCGATTAAATTGTTGAGTGGGCGGACATAAGAGACTGAGTGACTATGGTCGGTTGGGTAATCAAATGTGATTAAGGGTGCGAGCAGAGGATTATGTTTGCAAATCCTCTTGATAGCAAGAGCATGCTTTCGTGCCTTGCCGTGGCACTCGTCAGTTGCAAATGGGTGATTCAAAAAGAATCGAGGCTGACTCGCGGTTGGGATTGGGTATATTCCAATCTTGTAAGTTTGGTTTGAGCCATATGTTTGTTAGTCGGTTTCAAAATGTTCCTCCAGTAAGGAGAGCAATAGGTTGAGGGTTTGTTGTTTGAAAAAGCCAGATTCTGTGGGAGTGGTTTGAGCTCTTGTTTTTGCTGTGGTAGTTTAGCTCTTAGTAGTTTTCCCGAATCTGTTGTGCTTTTTTGAGGGCAATGAATGGAGGTTTCGGAAAGTGTTCCGGAAATATATGATTGCCTCGGATTATTTTCCAGTGTTGGTTTATTGCTCGATGTCTGTCACCGTGGTTTATGGCTGTTGATGGCTGTGAAGACAAATAGAGTTCGTTTTGTGTTTTCTCCAAGTGCTGATTCGAATTTATTGTGGCTTCCAGATATAATTCTAGTGTTTCACTAGAGGATGGTTTTGGTTGCCAGTTTGATGGTGGTATACAAGGATGGTTTTTGGAGCGTATATGTTACGCATTCAGAATGCAGTACATGTACTTAGTCTTCGATTAAAAGTATTTATGCCACTTACAAGTGATTTGCGGTTTGGTGTAGCAGGAGTATGGGTACAAAGTTTAAACCGTTTCCCAAAGCAATTATTTCAGTTTGTGATAGTGTTGCTTGGGATAGGTTCGTTGTGAAGGATTGACATTGGTCTGCTAGTAAACGCAAATGATTGGAGTTGGCTCGTTTGGTATACGATTTGCATTGTTAGAGAATTGGTTAGGTTTCGATTTGATTTAGTGATCTCTTCGTTTGTTTTTTAAGTTTTTTCTTTGCCATGGTAGTTGAAGGATTTGTAGTTGGAATATAACGGATAATGTAGGGTGTGTTATATTCCAGTTTGTTTATTTCAATTATTATATATTAGAGGCAAATGACGGATTTATCTCTTTTGAGAAGGTGTGGTAATCCTGAGAAGGACTGTTTGGTTTTGTAGTTAGAGATCGACGTACCTTTTGATGCCTATTGTTGGTTGATAGGGTCTTGTGAAAAAGCTCGAGTTGTTGAGCGGTGGGATGATCTTGACCCTGGAAGTCTTGAGCAAGCGTTTCTTGGGCTGAGCGTCTGGCGTTGGTCAGCTGGGCCTCGGTGATGGTAATAGTTGATGCTCGTATTCCTCCAGCGTAATTCTTGTGAAAAATAGCGATGTTCTTTTCTGGAGATTGCTCCAGCGATCCTGGAATAGTTTTAGAGACCGGTGTGGACGTGGTGGCTGTATTTTTACCTCGATATAAGGTGGTGGTGTGTTGGTCTCTATTTTTCCACAGGATGGAAGAGGTGATTCATCGTCGCTTGGAATGCTGTAGGGGGACTGTTGTCCGCTAGGGATGGAATTGGAGCTGGATGGAAATTGTAATAGCTGGCTGAATGTGCTCGATTTGCTTGTCTTGGACTTGCTAACAAATGGACATCGTGAGACAATGTTTTTGTTGGTATTCTCTATTGCGTACGTAGTATGTACAGTGTGTATAGAGCCGTGGTCCGGTTTATGATACCGTATGTGATTGGTCACTGCATTGTCCAATGGGAGTGCAATTGCGTGGAAAACGTTGGGTAGTGGAAATTTTGGCGAGTGGTGTGTTTCTTTTTTAGTTTTAAAAGCCGTTATTAGCTATTTTCTTGGTTAGAAAATAGTTGAAGTTGGTGTAGGCTTTTAGATATCGTTATTCTCTATTATTTGGTGGTTGTTTGAGTAAAGAACTGTTTTCCCACCGTGTGCGGTGTTGGAGAAACACATTGTGTTCCGTGGATTAGTTTCTTTATTTTGTTAATACGATTGCGTATTTTATGTGGAGATGGTACTTTATCTTTCCCATATGTGGGTTTTATTTTGTTTGTACCATTTGATGTTGAGAATTATTTCTGTTTTTTGGGAGGCCAAATTATTGTGTGTTTAATTCCGTGGGTATTTGTTTTGTTTTGAATTGTATAGTGTAAAAAGGGTATAGTTTATCCGTATGCGGATAATTATTGTGTCTTTTTACTGTAAACACCAGATATAGCATGATGTTTTTTTGGTTTTTTTTGTATAGTAACAAATACAAATGATGTTTTTTGGGTTAAATCCGTGGGTATTTGTTTTGTTATGAGTTGTATAGTGTAAAAAGGGTTCAGTTTATCCGTTTGCGGATAATTTGTGTGTCTTTTTACCGTAAACACCAGATATAACATGGTGTTTGTTTTTTGTGGGTAGCAACAAATACAAATGATTTTTCCGTATGCGGAAATATGGTTGTTGGTTTTCCAAATAGGTGTGTTGTATTGTCTCGTGAATGGCAGACTGATTTTCACAAGTCTATGGATGTACTTAGAGTACGAATGGTTAGAGATGGGGGTAGCCTGAAGATACCTCGCTTGTTACTCAAGAACGGTATTCTCGGGCAGTTTTTGATGGCCTTCGACCCACAGTATCTCTGGGTGAGATAAGGAGTATTATACATAGATTTTAGAAATGAGAAGGCACTATCCCATTCAGTGACACTCCCTCTCTCTTGACTTGTTTTGGCTTAAAATGGATTTTAAGCATGACTTAGTCTTTACCGGTATGTCCGATTAAATTGTTGAGTGGGCGGACATAAGAGACTGAGTGACTATGGTCGGTTGGGTAATCAAATGTGATTAAGGGTGCGAGCAGAGGATTATGTTTGCAAATCCTCTTGATAGCAAGAGCATGCTTTCGTGCCTTGCCGTGGCACTCGTCAGTTGCAAATGGGTGATTCAAAAAGAATCGAGGCTGACTCGCGGTTGGGATTGGGTATATTCCAATCTTGTAAGTTTGGTTTGAGCCATATGTTTGTTAGTCGGTTTCAAAATGTTCCTCCAGTAAGGAGAGCAATAGGTTGAGGGTTTGTTGTTTGAAAAAGCCAGATTCTGTGGGAGTGGTTTGAGCTCTTGTTTTTGCTGTGGTAGTTTAGCTCTTAGTAGTTTTCCCGAATCTGTTGTGCTTTTTTGAGGGCAATGAATGGAGGTTTCGGAAAGTGTTCCGGAAATATATGATTGCCTCGGATTATTTTCCAGTGTTGGTTTATTGCTCGATGTCTGTCACCGTGGTTTATGGCTGTTGATGGCTGTGAAGACAAATAGAGTTCGTTTTGTGTTTTCTCCAAGTGCTGATTCGAATTTATTGTGGCTTCCAGATATAATTCTAGTGTTTCACTAGAGGATGGTTTTGGTTGCCAGTTTGATGGTGGTATACAAGGATGGTTTTTGGAGCGTATATGTTACGCATTCAGAATGCAGTACATGTACTTAGTCTTCGATTAAAAGTATTTATGCCACTTACAAGTGATTTGCGGTTTGGTGTAGCAGGAGTATGGGTACAAAGTTTAAACCGTTTCCCAAAGCAATTATTTCAGTTTGTGATAGTGTTGCTTGGGATAGGTTCGTTGTGAAGGATTGACATTGGTCTGCTAGTAAACGCAAATGATTGGAGTTGGCTCGTTTGGTATACGATTTGCATTGTTAGAGAATTGGTTAGGTTTCGATTTGATTTAGTGATCTCTTCGTTTGTTTTTTAAGTTTTTTCTTTGCCATGGTAGTTGAAGGATTTGTAGTTGGAATATAACGGATAATGTAGGGTGTGTTATATTCCAGTTTGTTTATTTCAATTATTATATATTAGAGGCAAATGACGGATTTATCTCTTTTGAGAAGGTGTGGTAATCCTGAGAAGGACTGTTTGGTTTTGTAGTTAGAGATCGACGTACCTTTTGATGCCTATTGTTGGTTGATAGGGTCTTGTGAAAAAGCTCGAGTTGTTGAGCGGTGGGATGATCTTGACCCTGGAAGTCTTGAGCAAGCGTTTCTTGGGCTGAGCGTCTGGCGTTGGTCAGCTGGGCCTCGGTGATGGTAATAGTTGATGCTCGTATTCCTCCAGCGTAATTCTTGTGAAAAATAGCGATGTTCTTTTCTGGAGATTGCTCCAGCGATCCTGGAATAGTTTTAGAGACCGGTGTGGACGTGGTGGCTGTATTTTTACCTCGATATAAGGTGGTGGTGTGTTGGTCTCTATTTTTCCACAGGATGGAAGAGGTGATTCATCGTCGCTTGGAATGCTGTAGGGGGACTGTTGTCCGCTAGGGATGGAATTGGAGCTGGATGGAAATTGTAATAGCTGGCTGAATGTGCTCGATTTGCTTGTCTTGGACTTGCTAACAAATGGACATCGTGAGACAATGTTTTTGTTGGTATTCTCTATTGCGTACGTAGTATGTACAGTGTGTATAGAGCCGTGGTCCGGTTTATGATACCGTATGTGATTGGTCACTGCATTGTCCAATGGGAGTGCAATTGCGTGGAAAACGTTGGGTAGTGGAAATTTTGGCGAGTGGTGTGTTTCTTTTTTAGTTTTAAAAGCCGTTATTAGCTATTTTCTTGGTTAGAAAATAGTTGAAGTTGGTGTAGGCTTTTAGATATCGTTATTCTCTATTATTTGGTGGTTGTTTGAGTAAAGAACTGTTTTCCCACCGTGTGCGGTGTTGGAGAAACACATTGTGTTCCGTGGATTAGTTTCTTTATTTTGTTAATACGATTGCGTATTTTATGTGGAGATGGTACTTTATCTTTCCCATATGTGGGTTTTATTTTGTTTGTACCATTTGATGTTGAGAATTATTTCTGTTTTTTGGGAGGCCAAATTATTGTGTGTTTAATTCCGTGGGTATTTGTTTTGTTTTGAATTGTATAGTGTAAAAAGGGTATAGTTTATCCGTATGCGGATAATTATTGTGTCTTTTTACTGTAAACACCAGATATAGCATGATGTTTTTTTGGTTTTTTTTGTATAGTAACAAATAAAAATGATGTTTTTTGGGTTAAATCCGTGGGTATTTGTTTTGTTATGAGTTGTATAGTGTAAAAAGGGTTCAGTTTATCCGTTTGCGGATAATTTGTGTGTCTTTTTACCGTAAACACCAGATATAACATGGTGTTTGTTTTTTGTGGGTAGCAACAAATACAAATGATTTTTCCGTATGCGGAAATATGGTTGTTGGTTTTCCAAATAGGTGTGTTGTATTGTCTCGTGAATGGCAGACTGATTTTCACAAGTCTATGGATGTACTTAGAGTACGAATGGTTAGAGATGGGGGTAGCCTGAAGATACCTCGCTTGTTACTCAAGAACGGTATTCTCGGGCAGTTTTTGATGGCCTTCGACCCACAGTATCTCTGGGTGAGATAAGGAGTATTATACATAGATTTTAGAAATGAGAAGGCACTATCCCATTCAGTGACACTCCCTCTCTCTTGACTTGTTTTGGCTTAAAATGGATTTTAAGCATGACTTAGTCTTTACCGGTATGTCCGATTAAATTGTTGAGTGGGCGGACATAAGAGACTGAGTGACTATGGTCGGTTGGGTAATCAAATGTGATTAAGGGTGCGAGCAGAGGATTATGTTTGCAAATCCTCTTGATAGCAAGAGCATGCTTTCGTGCCTTGCCGTGGCACTCGTCAGTTGCAAATGGGTGATTCAAAAAGAATCGAGGCTGACTCGCGGTTGGGATTGGGTATATTCCAATCTTGTAAGTTTGGTTTGAGCCATATGTTTGTTAGTCGGTTTCAAAATGTTCCTCCAGTAAGGAGAGCAATAGGTTGAGGGTTTGTTGTTTGAAAAAGCCAGATTCTGTGGGAGTGGTTTGAGCTCTTGTTTTTGCTGTGGTAGTTTAGCTCTTAGTAGTTTTCCCGAATCTGTTGTGCTTTTTTGAGGGCAATGAATGGAGGTTTCGGAAAGTGTTCCGGAAATATATGATTGCCTCGGATTATTTTCCAGTGTTGGTTTATTGCTCGATGTCTGTCACCGTGGTTTATGGCTGTTGATGGCTGTGAAGACAAATAGAGTTCGTTTTGTGTTTTCTCCAAGTGCTGATTCGAATTTATTGTGGCTTCCAGATATAATTCTAGTGTTTCACTAGAGGATGGTTTTGGTTGCCAGTTTGATGGTGGTATACAAGGATGGTTTTTGGAGCGTATATGTTACGCATTCAGAATGCAGTACATGTACTTAGTCTTCGATTAAAAGTATTTATGCCACTTACAAGTGATTTGCGGTTTGGTGTAGCAGGAGTATGGGTACAAAGTTTAAACCGTTTCCCAAAGCAATTATTTCAGTTTGTGATAGTGTTGCTTGGGATAGGTTCGTTGTGAAGGATTGACATTGGTCTGCTAGTAAACGCAAATGATTGGAGTTGGCTCGTTTGGTATACGATTTGCATTGTTAGAGAATTGGTTAGGTTTCGATTTGATTTAGTGATCTCTTCGTTTGTTTTTTAAGTTTTTTCTTTGCCATGGTAGTTGAAGGATTTGTAGTTGGAATATAACGGATAATGTAGGGTGTGTTATATTCCAGTTTGTTTATTTCAATTATTATATATTAGAGGCAAATGACGGATTTATCTCTTTTGAGAAGGTGTGGTAATCCTGAGAAGGACTGTTTGGTTTTGTAGTTAGAGATCGACGTACCTTTTGATGCCTATTGTTGGTTGATAGGGTCTTGTGAAAAAGCTCGAGTTGTTGAGCGGTGGGATGATCTTGACCCTGGAAGTCTTGAGCAAGCGTTTCTTGGGCTGAGCGTCTGGCGTTGGTCAGCTGGGCCTCGGTGATGGTAATAGTTGATGCTCGTATTCCTCCAGCGTAATTCTTGTGAAAAATAGCGATGTTCTTTTCTGGAGATTGCTCCAGCGATCCTGGAATAGTTTTAGAGACCGGTGTGGACGTGGTGGCTGTATTTTTACCTCGATATAAGGTGGTGGTGTGTTGGTCTCTATTTTTCCACAGGATGGAAGAGGTGATTCATCGTCGCTTGGAATGCTGTAGGGGGACTGTTGTCCGCTAGGGATGGAATTGGAGCTGGATGGAAATTGTAATAGCTGGCTGAATGTGCTCGATTTGCTTGTCTTGGACTTGCTAACAAATGGACATCGTGAGACAATGTTTTTGTTGGTATTCTCTATTGCGTACGTAGTATGTACAGTGTGTATAGAGCCGTGGTCCGGTTTATGATACCGTATGTGATTGGTCACTGCATTGTCCAATGGGAGTGCAATTGCGTGGAAAACGTTGGGTAGTGGAAATTTTGGCGAGTGGTGTGTTTCTTTTTTAGTTTTAAAAGCCGTTATTAGCTATTTTCTTGGTTAGAAAATAGTTGAAGTTGGTGTAGGCTTTTAGATATCGTTATTCTCTATTATTTGGTGGTTGTTTGAGTAAAGAACTGTTTTCCCACCGTGTGCGGTGTTGGAGAAACACATTGTGTTCCGTGGATTAGTTTCTTTATTTTGTTAATACGATTGCGTATTTTATGTGGAGATGGTACTTTATCTTTCCCATATGTGGGTTTTATTTTGTTTGTACCATTTGATGTTGAGAATTATTTCTGTTTTTTGGGAGGCCAAATTATTGTGTGTTTAATTCCGTGGGTATTTGTTTTGTTTTGAATTGTATAGTGTAAAAAGGGTATAGTTTATCCGTATGCGGATAATTATTGTGTCTTTTTACTGTAAACACCAGATATAGCATGATGTTTTTTTGGTTTTTTTTGTATAGTAACAAATAAAAATGATGTTTTTTGGGTTAAATCCGTGGGTATTTGTTTTGTTATGAGTTGTATAGTGTAAAAAGGGTTCAGTTTATCCGTTTGCGGATAATTTGTGTGTCTTTTTACCGTAAACACCAGATATAACATGGTGTTTGTTTTTTGTGGGTAGCAACAAATACAAATGATTTTTCCGTATGCGGAAATATGGTTGTTGGTTTTCCAAATAGGTGTGTTGTATTGTCTCGTGAATGGCAGACTGATTTTCACAAGTCTATGGATGTACTTAGAGTACGAATGGTTAGAGATGGGGGTAGCCTGAAGATACCTCGCTTGTTACTCAAGAACGGTATTCTCGGGCAGTTTTTGATGGCCTTCGACCCACAGTATCTCTGGGTGAGATAAGGAGTATTATACATAGATTTTAGAAATGAGAAGGCACTATCCCATTCAGTGACACTCCCTCTCTCTTGACTTGTTTTGGCTTAAAATGGATTTTAAGCATGACTTAGTCTTTACCGGTATGTCCGATTAAATTGTTGAGTGGGCGGACATAAGAGACTGAGTGACTATGGTCGGTTGGGTAATCAAATGTGATTAAGGGTGCGAGCAGAGGATTATGTTTGCAAATCCTCTTGATAGCAAGAGCATGCTTTCGTGCCTTGCCGTGGCACTCGTCAGTTGCAAATGGGTGATTCAAAAAGAATCGAGGCTGACTCGCGGTTGGGATTGGGTATATTCCAATCTTGTAAGTTTGGTTTGAGCCATATGTTTGTTAGTCGGTTTCAAAATGTTCCTCCAGTAAGGAGAGCAATAGGTTGAGGGTTTGTTGTTTGAAAAAGCCAGATTCTGTGGGAGTGGTTTGAGCTCTTGTTTTTGCTGTGGTAGTTTAGCTCTTAGTAGTTTTCCCGAATCTGTTGTGCTTTTTTGAGGGCAATGAATGGAGGTTTCGGAAAGTGTTCCGGAAATATATGATTGCCTCGGATTATTTTCCAGTGTTGGTTTATTGCTCGATGTCTGTCACCGTGGTTTATGGCTGTTGATGGCTGTGAAGACAAATAGAGTTCGTTTTGTGTTTTCTCCAAGTGCTGATTCGAATTTATTGTGGCTTCCAGATATAATTCTAGTGTTTCACTAGAGGATGGTTTTGGTTGCCAGTTTGATGGTGGTATACAAGGATGGTTTTTGGAGCGTATATGTTACGCATTCAGAATGCAGTACATGTACTTAGTCTTCGATTAAAAGTATTTATGCCACTTACAAGTGATTTGCGGTTTGGTGTAGCAGGAGTATGGGTACAAAGTTTAAACCGTTTCCCAAAGCAATTATTTCAGTTTGTGATAGTGTTGCTTGGGATAGGTTCGTTGTGAAGGATTGACATTGGTCTGCTAGTAAACGCAAATGATTGGAGTTGGCTCGTTTGGTATACGATTTGCATTGTTAGAGAATTGGTTAGGTTTCGATTTGATTTAGTGATCTCTTCGTTTGTTTTTTAAGTTTTTTCTTTGCCATGGTAGTTGAAGGATTTGTAGTTGGAATATAACGGATAATGTAGGGTGTGTTATATTCCAGTTTGTTTATTTCAATTATTATATATTAGAGGCAAATGACGGATTTATCTCTTTTGAGAAGGTGTGGTAATCCTGAGAAGGACTGTTTGGTTTTGTAGTTAGAGATCGACGTACCTTTTGATGCCTATTGTTGGTTGATAGGGTCTTGTGAAAAAGCTCGAGTTGTTGAGCGGTGGGATGATCTTGACCCTGGAAGTCTTGAGCAAGCGTTTCTTGGGCTGAGCGTCTGGCGTTGGTCAGCTGGGCCTCGGTGATGGTAATAGTTGATGCTCGTATTCCTCCAGCGTAATTCTTGTGAAAAATAGCGATGTTCTTTTCTGGAGATTGCTCCAGCGATCCTGGAATAGTTTTAGAGACCGGTGTGGACGTGGTGGCTGTATTTTTACCTCGATATAAGGTGGTGGTGTGTTGGTCTCTATTTTTCCACAGGATGGAAGAGGTGATTCATCGTCGCTTGGAATGCTGTAGGGGGACTGTTGTCCGCTAGGGATGGAATTGGAGCTGGATGGAAATTGTAATAGCTGGCTGAATGTGCTCGATTTGCTTGTCTTGGACTTGCTAACAAATGGACATCGTGAGACAATGTTTTTGTTGGTATTCTCTATTGCGTACGTAGTATGTACAGTGTGTATAGAGCCGTGGTCCGGTTTATGATACCGTATGTGATTGGTCACTGCATTGTCCAATGGGAGTGCAATTGCGTGGAAAACGTTGGGTAGTGGAAATTTTGGCGAGTGGTGTGTTTCTTTTTTAGTTTTAAAAGCCGTTATTAGCTATTTTCTTGGTTAGAAAATAGTTGAAGTTGGTGTAGGCTTTTAGATATCGTTATTCTCTATTATTTGGTGGTTGTTTGAGTAAAGAACTGTTTTCCCACCGTGTGCGGTGTTGGAGAAACACATTGTGTTCCGTGGATTAGTTTCTTTATTTTGTTAATACGATTGCGTATTTTATGTGGAGATGGTACTTTATCTTTCCCATATGTGGGTTTTATTTTGTTTGTACCATTTGATGTTGAGAATTATTTCTGTTTTTTGGGAGGCCAAATTATTGTGTGTTTAATTCCGTGGGTATTTGTTTTGTTTTGAATTGTATAGTGTAAAAAGGGTATAGTTTATCCGTATGCGGATAATTATTGTGTCTTTTTACTGTAAACACCAGATATAGCATGATGTTTTTTTGGTTTTTTTTGTATAGTAACAAATAAAAATGATGTTTTTTGGGTTAAATCCGTGGGTATTTGTTTTGTTATGAGTTGTATAGTGTAAAAAGGGTTCAGTTTATCCGTTTGCGGATAATTTGTGTGTCTTTTTACCGTAAACACCAGATATAACATGGTGTTTGTTTTTTGTGGGTAGCAACAAATACAAATGATTTTTCCGTATGCGGAAATATGGTTGTTGGTTTTCCAAATAGGTGTGTTGTATTGTCTCGTGAATGGCAGACTGATTTTCACAAGTCTATGGATGTACTTAGAGTACGAATGGTTAGAGATGGGGGTAGCCTGAAGATACCTCGCTTGTTACTCAAGAACGGTATTCTCGGGCAGTTTTTGATGGCCTTCGACCCACAGTATCTCTGGGTGAGATAAGGAGTATTATACATAGATTTTAGAAATGAGAAGGCACTATCCCATTCAGTGACACTCCCTCTCTCTTGACTTGTTTTGGCTTAAAATGGATTTTAAGCATGACTTAGTCTTTACCGGTATGTCCGATTAAATTGTTGAGTGGGCGGACATAAGAGACTGAGTGACTATGGTCGGTTGGGTAATCAAATGTGATTAAGGGTGCGAGCAGAGGATTATGTTTGCAAATCCTCTTGATAGCAAGAGCATGCTTTCGTGCCTTGCCGTGGCACTCGTCAGTTGCAAATGGGTGATTCAAAAAGAATCGAGGCTGACTCGCGGTTGGGATTGGGTATATTCCAATCTTGTAAGTTTGGTTTGAGCCATATGTTTGTTAGTCGGTTTCAAAATGTTCCTCCAGTAAGGAGAGCAATAGGTTGAGGGTTTGTTGTTTGAAAAAGCCAGATTCTGTGGGAGTGGTTTGAGCTCTTGTTTTTGCTGTGGTAGTTTAGCTCTTAGTAGTTTTCCCGAATCTGTTGTGCTTTTTTGAGGGCAATGAATGGAGGTTTCGGAAAGTGTTCCGGAAATATATGATTGCCTCGGATTATTTTCCAGTGTTGGTTTATTGCTCGATGTCTGTCACCGTGGTTTATGGCTGTTGATGGCTGTGAAGACAAATAGAGTTCGTTTTGTGTTTTCTCCAAGTGCTGATTCGAATTTATTGTGGCTTCCAGATATAATTCTAGTGTTTCACTAGAGGATGGTTTTGGTTGCCAGTTTGATGGTGGTATACAAGGATGGTTTTTGGAGCGTATATGTTACGCATTCAGAATGCAGTACATGTACTTAGTCTTCGATTAAAAGTATTTATGCCACTTACAAGTGATTTGCGGTTTGGTGTAGCAGGAGTATGGGTACAAAGTTTAAACCGTTTCCCAAAGCAATTATTTCAGTTTGTGATAGTGTTGCTTGGGATAGGTTCGTTGTGAAGGATTGACATTGGTCTGCTAGTAAACGCAATTGATTGGAGTTGGCTCGTTTGGTATACGATTTGCATTGTTAGAGAATTGGTTAGGTTTCGATTTGATTTAGTGATCTCTTCGTTTGTTTTTTAAGTTTTTTCTTTGCCATGGTAGTTGAAGGATTTGTAGTTGGAATATAACGGATAATGTAGGGTGTGTTATATTCCAGTTTGTTTATTTCAATTATTATATATTAGAGGCAAATGACGGATTTATCTCTTTTGAGAAGGTGTGGTAATCCTGAGAAGGACTGTTTGGTTTTGTAGTTAGAGATCGACGTACCTTTTGATGCCTATTGTTGGTTGATAGGGTCTTGTGAAAAAGCTCGAGTTGTTGAGCGGTGGGATGATCTTGACCCTGGAAGTCTTGAGCAAGCGTTTCTTGGGCTGAGCGTCTGGCGTTGGTCAGCTGGGCCTCGGTGATGGTAATAGTTGATGCTCGTATTCCTCCAGCGTAATTCTTGTGAAAAATAGCGATGTTCTTTTCTGGAGATTGCTCCAGCGATCCTGGAATAGTTTTAGAGACCGGTGTGGACGTGGTGGCTGTATTTTTACCTCGATATAAGGTGGTGGTGTGTTGGTCTCTATTTTTCCACAGGATGGAAGAGGTGATTCATCGTCGCTTGGAATGCTGTAGGGGGACTGTTGTCCGCTAGGGATGGAATTGGAGCTGGATGGAAATTGTAATAGCTGGCTGAATGTGCTCGATTTGCTTGTCTTGGACTTGCTAACAAATGGACATCGTGAGACAATGTTTTTGTTGGTATTCTCTATTGCGTACGTAGTATGTACAGTGTGTATAGAGCCGTGGTCCGGTTTATGATACCGTATGTGATTGGTCACTGCATTGTCCAATGGGAGTGCAATTGCGTGGAAAACGTTGGGTAGTGGAAATTTTGGCGAGTGGTGTGTTTCTTTTTTAGTTTTAAAAGCCGTTATTAGCTATTTTCTTGGTTAGAAAATAGTTGAAGTTGGTGTAGGCTTTTAGATATCGTTATTCTCTATTATTTGGTGGTTGTTTGAGTAAAGAACTGTTTTCCCACCGTGTGCGGTGTTGGAGAAACACATTGTGTTCCGTGGATTAGTTTCTTTATTTTGTTAATACGATTGCGTATTTTATGTGGAGATGGTACTTTATCTTTCCCATATGTGGGTTTTATTTTGTTTGTACCATTTGATGTTGAGAATTATTTCTGTTTTTTGGGAGGCCAAATTATTGTGTGTTTAATTCCGTGGGTATTTGTTTTGTTTTGAATTGTATAGTGTAAAAAGGGTATAGTTTATCCGTATGCGGATAATTATTGTGTCTTTTTACTGTAAACACCAGATATAGCATGATGTTTTTTTGGTTTTTTTTGTATAGTAACAAATAAAAATGATGTTTTTTGGGTTAAATCCGTGGGTATTTGTTTTGTTATGAGTTGTATAGTGTAAAAAGGGTTCAGTTTATCCGTTTGCGGATAATTTGTGTGTCTTTTTACCGTAAACACCAGATATAACATGGTGTTTGTTTTTTGTGGGTAGCAACAAATACAAATGATTTTTCCGTATGCGGAAATATGGTTGTTGGTTTTCCAAATAGGTGTGTTGTATTGTCTCGTGAATGGCAGACTGATTTTCACAAGTCTATGGATGTACTTAGAGTACGAATGGTTAGAGATGGGGGTAGCCTGAAGATACCTCGCTTGTTACTCAAGAACGGTATTCTCGGGCAGTTTTTGATGGCCTTCGACCCACAGTATCTCTGGGTGAGATAAGGAGTATTATACATAGATTTTAGAAATGAGAAGGCACTATCCCATTCAGTGACACTCCCTCTCTCTTGACTTGTTTTGGCTTAAAATGGATTTTAAGCATGACTTAGTCTTTACCGGTATGTCCGATTAAATTGTTGAGTGGGCGGACATAAGAGACTGAGTGACTATGGTCGGTTGGGTAATCAAATGTGATTAAGGGTGCGAGCAGAGGATTATGTTTGCAAATCCTCTTGATAGCAAGAGCATGCTTTCGTGCCTTGCCGTGGCACTCGTCAGTTGCAAATGGGTGATTCAAAAAGAATCGAGGCTGACTCGCGGTTGGGATTGGGTATATTCCAATCTTGTAAGTTTGGTTTGAGCCATATGTTTGTTAGTCGGTTTCAAAATGTTCCTCCAGTAAGGAGAGCAATAGGTTGAGGGTTTGTTGTTTGAAAAAGCCAGATTCTGTGGGAGTGGTTTGAGCTCTTGTTTTTGCTGTGGTAGTTTAGCTCTTAGTAGTTTTCCCGAATCTGTTGTGCTTTTTTGAGGGCAATGAATGGAGGTTTCGGAAAGTGTTCCGGAAATATATGATTGCCTCGGATTATTTTCCAGTGTTGGTTTATTGCTCGATGTCTGTCACCGTGGTTTATGGCTGTTGATGGCTGTGAAGACAAATAGAGTTCGTTTTGTGTTTTCTCCAAGTGCTGATTCGAATTTATTGTGGCTTCCAGATATAATTCTAGTGTTTCACTAGAGGATGGTTTTGGTTGCCAGTTTGATGGTGGTATACAAGGATGGTTTTTGGAGCGTATATGTTACGCATTCAGAATGCAGTACATGTACTTAGTCTTCGATTAAAAGTATTTATGCCACTTACAAGTGATTTGCGGTTTGGTGTAGCAGGAGTATGGGTACAAAGTTTAAACCGTTTCCCAAAGCAATTATTTCAGTTTGTGATAGTGTTGCTTGGGATAGGTTCGTTGTGAAGGATTGACATTGGTCTGCTAGTAAACGCAAATGATTGGAGTTGGCTCGTTTGGTATACGATTTGCATTGTTAGAGAATTGGTTAGGTTTCGATTTGATTTAGTGATCTCTTCGTTTGTTTTTTAAGTTTTTTCTTTGCCATGGTAGTTGAAGGATTTGTAGTTGGAATATAACGGATAATGTAGGGTGTGTTATATTCCAGTTTGTTTATTTCAATTATTATATATTAGAGGCAAATGACGGATTTATCTCTTTTGAGAAGGTGTGGTAATCCTGAGAAGGACTGTTTGGTTTTGTAGTTAGAGATCGACGTACCTTTTGATGCCTATTGTTGGTTGATAGGGTCTTGTGAAAAAGCTCGAGTTGTTGAGCGGTGGGATGATCTTGACCCTGGAAGTCTTGAGCAAGCGTTTCTTGGGCTGAGCGTCTGGCGTTGGTCAGCTGGGCCTCGGTGATGGTAATAGTTGATGCTCGTATTCCTCCAGCGTAATTCTTGTGAAAAATAGCGATGTTCTTTTCTGGAGATTGCTCCAGCGATCCTGGAATAGTTTTAGAGACCGGTGTGGACGTGGTGGCTGTATTTTTACCTCGATATAAGGTGGTGGTGTGTTGGTCTCTATTTTTCCACAGGATGGAAGAGGTGATTCATCGTCGCTTGGAATGCTGTAGGGGGACTGTTGTCCGCTAGGGATGGAATTGGAGCTGGATGGAAATTGTAATAGCTGGCTGAATGTGCTCGATTTGCTTGTCTTGGACTTGCTAACAAATGGACATCGTGAGACAATGTTTTTGTTGGTATTCTCTATTGCGTACGTAGTATGTACAGTGTGTATAGAGCCGTGGTCCGGTTTATGATACCGTATGTGATTGGTCACTGCATTGTCCAATGGGAGTGCAATTGCGTGGAAAACGTTGGGTAGTGGAAATTTTGGCGAGTGGTGTGTTTCTTTTTTAGTTTTAAAAGCCGTTATTAGCTATTTTCTTGGTTAGAAAATAGTTGAAGTTGGTGTAGGCTTTTAGATATCGTTATTCTCTATTATTTGGTGGTTGTTTGAGTAAAGAACTGTTTTCCCACCGTGTGCGGTGTTGGAGAAACACATTGTGTTCCGTGGATTAGTTTCTTTATTTTGTTAATACGATTGCGTATTTTATGTGGAGATGGTACTTTATCTTTCCCATATGTGGGTTTTATTTTGTTTGTACCATTTGATGTTGAGAATTATTTCTGTTTTTTGGGAGGCCAAATTATTGTGTGTTTAATTCCGTGGGTATTTGTTTTGTTTTGAATTGTATAGTGTAAAAAGGGTATAGTTTATCCGTATGCGGATAATTATTGTGTCTTTTTACTGTAAACACCAGATATAGCATGATGTTTTTTTGGTTTTTTTTGTATAGTAACAAATAAAAATGATGTTTTTTGGGTTAAATCCGTGGGTATTTGTTTTGTTATGAGTTGTATAGTGTAAAAAGGGTTCAGTTTATCCGTTTGCGGATAATTTGTGTGTCTTTTTACCGTAAACACCAGATATAACATGGTGTTTGTTTTTTGTGGGTAGCAACAAATACAAATGATTTTTCCGTATGCGGAAATATGGTTGTTGGTTTTCCAAATAGGTGTGTTGTATTGTCTCGTGAATGGCAGACTGATTTTCACAAGTCTATGGATGTACTTAGAGTACGAATGGTTAGAGATGGGGGTAGCCTGAAGATACCTCGCTTGTTACTCAAGAACGGTATTCTCGGGCAGTTTTTGATGGCCTTCGACCCACAGTATCTCTGGGTGAGATAAGGAGTATTATACATAGATTTTAGAAATGAGAAGGCACTATCCCATTCAGTGACACTCCCTCTCTCTTGACTTGTTTTGGCTTAAAATGGATTTTAAGCATGACTTAGTCTTTACCGGTATGTCCGATTAAATTGTTGAGTGGGCGGACATAAGAGACTGAGTGACTATGGTCGGTTGGGTAATCAAATGTGATTAAGGGTGCGAGCAGAGGATTATGTTTGCAAATCCTCTTGATAGCAAGAGCATGCTTTCGTGCCTTGCCGTGGCACTCGTCAGTTGCAAATGGGTGATTCAAAAAGAATCGAGGCTGACTCGCGGTTGGGATTGGGTATATTCCAATCTTGTAAGTTTGGTTTGAGCCATATGTTTGTTAGTCGGTTTCAAAATGTTCCTCCAGTAAGGAGAGCAATAGGTTGAGGGTTTGTTGTTTGAAAAAGCCAGATTCTGTGGGAGTGGTTTGAGCTCTTGTTTTTGCTGTGGTAGTTTAGCTCTTAGTAGTTTTCCCGAATCTGTTGTGCTTTTTTGAGGGCAATGAATGGAGGTTTCGGAAAGTGTTCCGGAAATATATGATTGCCTCGGATTATTTTCCAGTGTTGGTTTATTGCTCGATGTCTGTCACCGTGGTTTATGGCTGTTGATGGCTGTGAAGACAAATAGAGTTCGTTTTGTGTTTTCTCCAAGTGCTGATTCGAATTTATTGTGGCTTCCAGATATAATTCTAGTGTTTCACTAGAGGATGGTTTTGGTTGCCAGTTTGATGGTGGTATACAAGGATGGTTTTTGGAGCGTATATGTTACGCATTCAGAATGCAGTACATGTACTTAGTCTTCGATTAAAAGTATTTATGCCACTTACAAGTGATTTGCGGTTTGGTGTAGCAGGAGTATGGGTACAAAGTTTAAACCGTTTCCCAAAGCAATTATTTCAGTTTGTGATAGTGTTGCTTGGGGTAGGTTCGTTGTGAAGGATTGACATTGGTCTGCTAGTAAACGCAAATGATTGGAGTTGGCTCGTTTGGTATACGATTTGCATTGTTAGAGAATTGGTTAGGTTTCGATTTGATTTAGTGATCTCTTCGTTTGTTTTTTAAGTTTTTTCTTTGCCATGGTAGTTGAAGGATTTGTAGTTGGAATATAACGGATAATGTAGGGTGTGTTATATTCCAGTTTGTTTATTTCAATTATTATATATTAGAGGCAAATGACGGATTTATCTCTTTTGAGAAGGTGTGGTAATCCTGAGAAGGACTGTTTGGTTTTGTAGTTAGAGATCGACGTACCTTTTGATGCCTATTGTTGGTTGATAGGGTCTTGTGAAAAAGCTCGAGTTGTTGAGCGGTGGGATGATCTTGACCCTGGAAGTCTTGAGCAAGCGTTTCTTGGGCTGAGCGTCTGGCGTTGGTCAGCTGGGCCTCGGTGATGGTAATAGTTGATGCTCGTATTCCTCCAGCGTAATTCTTGTGAAAAATAGCGATGTTCTTTTCTGGAGATTGCTCCAGCGATCCTGGAATAGTTTTAGAGACCGGTGTGGACGTGGTGGCTGTATTTTTACCTCGATATAAGGTGGTGGTGTGTTGGTCTCTATTTTTCCACAGGATGGAAGAGGTGATTCATCGTCGCTTGGAATGCTGTAGGGGGACTGTTGTCCGCTAGGGATGGAATTGGAGCTGGATGGAAATTGTAATAGCTGGCTGAATGTGCTCGATTTGCTTGTCTTGGACTTGCTAACAAATGGACATCGTGAGACAATGTTTTTGTTGGTATTCTCTATTGCGTACGTAGTATGTACAGTGTGTATAGAGCCGTGGTCCGGTTTATGATACCGTATGTGATTGGTCACTGCATTGTCCAATGGGAGTGCAATTGCGTGGAAAACGTTGGGTAGTGGAAATTTTGGCGAGTGGTGTGTTTCTTTTTTAGTTTTAAAAGCCGTTATTAGCTATTTTCTTGGTTAGAAAATAGTTGAAGTTGGTGTAGGCTTTTAGATATCGTTATTCTCTATTATTTGGTGGTTGTTTGAGTAAAGAACTGTTTTCCCACCGTGTGCGGTGTTGGAGAAACACATTGTGTTCCGTGGATTAGTTTCTTTATTTTGTTAATACGATTGCGTATTTTATGTGGAGATGGTACTTTATCTTTCCCATATGTGGGTTTTATTTTGTTTGTACCATTTGATGTTGAGAATTATTTCTGTTTTTTGGGAGGCCAAATTATTGTGTGTTTAATTCCGTGGGTATTTGTTTTGTTTTGAATTGTATAGTGTAAAAAGGGTATAGTTTATCCGTATGCGGATAATTATTGTGTCTTTTTACTGTAAACACCAGATATAGCATGATGTTTTTTTGGTTTTTTTTGTATAGTAACAAATAAAAATGATGTTTTTTGGGTTAAATCCGTGGGTATTTGTTTTGTTATGAGTTGTATAGTGTAAAAAGGGTTCAGTTTATCCGTTTGCGGATAATTTGTGTGTCTTTTTACCGTAAACACCAGATATAACATGGTGTTTGTTTTTTGTGGGTAGCAACAAATACAAATGATTTTTCCGTATGCGGAAATATGGTTGTTGGTTTTCCAAATAGGTGTGTTGTATTGTCTCGTGAATGGCAGACTGATTTTCACAAGTCTATGGATGTACTTAGAGTACGAATGGTTAGAGATGGGGGTAGCCTGAAGATACCTCGCTTGTTACTCAAGAACGGTATTCTCGGGCAGTTTTTGATGGCCTTCGACCCACAGTATCTCTGGGTGAGATAAGGAGTATTATACATAGATTTTAGAAATGAGAAGGCACTATCCCATTCAGTGACACTCCCTCTCTCTTGACTTGTTTTGGCTTAAAATGGATTTTAAGCATGACTTAGTCTTTACCGGTATGTCCGATTAAATTGTTGAGTGGGCGGACATAAGAGACTGAGTGACTATGGTCGGTTGGGTAATCAAATGTGATTAAGGGTGCGAGCAGAGGATTATGTTTGCAAATCCTCTTGATAGCAAGAGCATGCTTTCGTGCCTTGCCGTGGCACTCGTCAGTTGCAAATGGGTGATTCAAAAAGAATCGAGGCTGACTCGCGGTTGGGATTGGGTATATTCCAATCTTGTAAGTTTGGTTTGAGCCATATGTTTGTTAGTCGGTTTCAAAATGTTCCTCCAGTAAGGAGAGCAATAGGTTGAGGGTTTGTTGTTTGAAAAAGCCAGATTCTGTGGGAGTGGTTTGAGCTCTTGTTTTTGCTGTGGTAGTTTAGCTCTTAGTAGTTTTCCCGAATCTGTTGTGCTTTTTTGAGGGCAATGAATGGAGGTTTCGGAAAGTGTTCCGGAAATATATGATTGCCTCGGATTATTTTCCAGTGTTGGTTTATTGCTCGATGTCTGTCACCGTGGTTTATGGCTGTTGATGGCTGTGAAGACAAATAGAGTTCGTTTTGTGTTTTCTCCAAGTGCTGATTCGAATTTATTGTGGCTTCCAGATATAATTCTAGTGTTTCACTAGAGGATGGTTTTGGTTGCCAGTTTGATGGTGGTATACAAGGATGGTTTTTGGAGCGTATATGTTACGCATTCAGAATGCAGTACATGTACTTAGTCTTCGATTAAAAGTATTTATGCCACTTACAAGTGATTTGCGGTTTGGTGTAGCAGGAGTATGGGTACAAAGTTTAAACCGTTTCCCAAAGCAATTATTTCAGTTTGTGATAGTGTTGCTTGGGATAGGTTCGTTGTGAAGGATTGACATTGGTCTGCTAGTAAACGCAAATGATTGGAGTTGGCTCGTTTGGTATACGATTTGCATTGTTAGAGAATTGGTTAGGTTTCGATTTGATTTAGTGATCTCTTCGTTTGTTTTTTAAGTTTTTTCTTTGCCATGGTAGTTGAAGGATTTGTAGTTGGAATATAACGGATAATGTAGGGTGTGTTATATTCCAGTTTGTTTATTTCAATTATTATATATTAGAGGCAAATGACGGATTTATCTCTTTTGAGAAGGTGTGGTAATCCTGAGAAGGACTGTTTGGTTTTGTAGTTAGAGATCGACGTACCTTTTGATGCCTATTGTTGGTTGATAGGGTCTTGTGAAAAAGCTCGAGTTGTTGAGCGGTGGGATGATCTTGACCCTGGAAGTCTTGAGCAAGCGTTTCTTGGGCTGAGCGTCTGGCGTTGGTCAGCTGGGCCTCGGTGATGGTAATAGTTGATGCTCGTATTCCTCCAGCGTAATTCTTGTGAAAAATAGCGATGTTCTTTTCTGGAGATTGCTCCAGCGATCCTGGAATAGTTTTAGAGACCGGTGTGGACGTGGTGGCTGTATTTTTACCTCGATATAAGGTGGTGGTGTGTTGGTCTCTATTTTTCCACAGGATGGAAGAGGTGATTCATCGTCGCTTGGAATGCTGTAGGGGGACTGTTGTCCGCTAGGGATGGAATTGGAGCTGGATGGAAATTGTAATAGCTGGCTGAATGTGCTCGATTTGCTTGTCTTGGACTTGCTAACAAATGGACATCGTGAGACAATGTTTTTGTTGGTATTCTCTATTGCGTACGTAGTATGTACAGTGTGTATAGAGCCGTGGTCCGGTTTATGATACCGTATGTGATTGGTCACTGCATTGTCCAATGGGAGTGCAATTGCGTGGAAAACGTTGGGTAGTGGAAATTTTGGCGAGTGGTGTGTTTCTTTTTTAGTTTTAAAAGCCGTTATTAGCTATTTTCTTGGTTAGAAAATAGTTGAAGTTGGTGTAGGCTTTTAGATATCGTTATTCTCTATTATTTGGTGGTTGTTTGAGTAAAGAACTGTTTTCCCACCGTGTGCGGTGTTGGAGAAACACATTGTGTTCCGTGGATTAGTTTCTTTATTTTGTTAATACGATTGCGTATTTTATGTGGAGATGGTACTTTATCTTTCCCATATGTGGGTTTTATTTTGTTTGTACCATTTGATGTTGAGAATTATTTCTGTTTTTTGGGAGGCCAAATTATTGTGTGTTTAATTCCGTGGGTATTTGTTTTGTTTTGAATTGTATAGTGTAAAAAGGGTATAGTTTATCCGTATGCGGATAATTATTGTGTCTTTTTACTGTAAACACCAGATATAGCATGATGTTTTTTTGGTTTTTTTTGTATAGTAACAAATAAAAATGATGTTTTTTGGGTTAAATCCGTGGGTATTTGTTTTGTTATGAGTTGTATAGTGTAAAAAGGGTTCAGTTTATCCGTTTGCGGATAATTTGTGTGTCTTTTTACCGTAAACACCAGATATAACATGGTGTTTGTTTTTTGTGGGTAGCAACAAATACAAATGATTTTTCCGTATGCGGAAATATGGTTGTTGGTTTTCCAAATAGGTGTGTTGTATTGTCTCGTGAATGGCAGACTGATTTTCACAAGTCTATGGATGTACTTAGAGTACGAATGGTTAGAGATGGGGGTAGCCTGAAGATACCTCGCTTGTTACTCAAGAACGGTATTCTCGGGCAGTTTTTGATGGCCTTCGACCCACAGTATCTCTGGGTGAGATAAGGAGTATTATACATAGATTTTAGAAATGAGAAGGCACTATCCCATTCAGTGACACTCCCTCTCTCTTGACTTGTTTTGGCTTAAAATGGATTTTAAGCATGACTTAGTCTTTACCGGTATGTCCGATTAAATTGTTGAGTGGGCGGACATAAGAGACTGAGTGACTATGGTCGGTTGGGTAATCAAATGTGATTAAGGGTGCGAGCAGAGGATTATGTTTGCAAATCCTCTTGATAGCAAGAGCATGCTTTCGTGCCTTGCCGTGGCACTCGTCAGTTGCAAATGGGTGATTCAAAAAGAATCGAGGCTGACTCGCGGTTGGGATTGGGTATATTCCAATCTTGTAAGTTTGGTTTGAGCCATATGTTTGTTAGTCGGTTTCAAAATGTTCCTCCAGTAAGGAGAGCAATAGGTTGAGGGTTTGTTGTTTGAAAAAGCCAGATTCTGTGGGAGTGGTTTGAGCTCTTGTTTTTGCTGTGGTAGTTTAGCTCTTAGTAGTTTTCCCGAATCTGTTGTGCTTTTTTGAGGGCAATGAATGGAGGTTTCGGAAAGTGTTCCGGAAATATATGATTGCCTCGGATTATTTTCCAGTGTTGGTTTATTGCTCGATGTCTGTCACCGTGGTTTATGGCTGTTGATGGCTGTGAAGACAAATAGAGTTCGTTTTGTGTTTTCTCCAAGTGCTGATTCGAATTTATTGTGGCTTCCAGATATAATTCTAGTGTTTCACTAGAGGATGGTTTTGGTTGCCAGTTTGATGGTGGTATACAAGGATGGTTTTTGGAGCGTATATGTTACGCATTCAGAATGCAGTACATGTACTTAGTCTTCGATTAAAAGTATTTATGCCACTTACAAGTGATTTGCGGTTTGGTGTAGCAGGAGTATGGGTACAAAGTTTAAACCGTTTCCCAAAGCAATTATTTCAGTTTGTGATAGTGTTGCTTGGGATAGGTTCGTTGTGAAGGATTGACATTGGTCTGCTAGTAAACGCAAATGATTGGAGTTGGCTCGTTTGGTATACGATTTGCATTGTTAGAGAATTGGTTAGGTTTCGATTTGATTTAGTGATCTCTTCGTTTGTTTTTTAAGTTTTTTCTTTGCCATGGTAGTTGAAGGATTTGTAGTTGGAATATAACGGATAATGTAGGGTGTGTTATATTCCAGTTTGTTTATTTCAATTATTATATATTAGAGGCAAATGACGGATTTATCTCTTTTGAGAAGGTGTGGTAATCCTGAGAAGGACTGTTTGGTTTTGTAGTTAGAGATCGACGTACCTTTTGATGCCTATTGTTGGTTGATAGGGTCTTGTGAAAAAGCTCGAGTTGTTGAGCGGTGGGATGATCTTGACCCTGGAAGTCTTGAGCAAGCGTTTCTTGGGCTGAGCGTCTGGCGTTGGTCAGCTGGGCCTCGGTGATGGTAATAGTTGATGCTCGTATTCCTCCAGCGTAATTCTTGTGAAAAATAGCGATGTTCTTTTCTGGAGATTGCTCCAGCGATCCTGGAATAGTTTTAGAGACCGGTGTGGACGTGGTGGCTGTATTTTTACCTCGATATAAGGTGGTGGTGTGTTGGTCTCTATTTTTCCACAGGATGGAAGAGGTGATTCATCGTCGCTTGGAATGCTGTAGGGGGACTGTTGTCCGCTAGGGATGGAATTGGAGCTGGATGGAAATTGTAATAGCTGGCTGAATGTGCTCGATTTGCTTGTCTTGGACTTGCTAACAAATGGACATCGTGAGACAATGTTTTTGTTGGTATTCTCTATTGCGTACGTAGTATGTACAGTGTGTATAGAGCCGTGGTCCGGTTTATGATACCGTATGTGATTGGTCACTGCATTGTCCAATGGGAGTGCAATTGCGTGGAAAACGTTGGGTAGTGGAAATTTTGGCGAGTGGTGTGTTTCTTTTTTAGTTTTAAAAGCCGTTATTAGCTATTTTCTTGGTTAGAAAATAGTTGAAGTTGGTGTAGGCTTTTAGATATCGTTATTCTCTATTATTTGGTGGTTGTTTGAGTAAAGAACTGTTTTCCCACCGTGTGCGGTGTTGGAGAAACACATTGTGTTCCGTGGATTAGTTTCTTTATTTTGTTAATACGATTGCGTATTTTATGTGGAGATGGTACTTTATCTTTCCCATATGTGGGTTTTATTTTGTTTGTACCATTTGATGTTGAGAATTATTTCTGTTTTTTGGGAGGCCAAATTATTGTGTGTTTAATTCCGTGGGTATTTGTTTTGTTTTGAATTGTATAGTGTAAAAAGGGTATAGTTTATCCGTATGCGGATAATTATTGTGTCTTTTTACTGTAAACACCAGATATAGCATGATGTTTTTTTGGTTTTTTTTGTATAGTAACAAATAAAAATGATGTTTTTTGGGTTAAATCCGTGGGTATTTGTTTTGTTATGAGTTGTATAGTGTAAAAAGGGTTCAGTTTATCCGTTTGCGGATAATTTGTGTGTCTTTTTACCGTAAACACCAGATATAACATGGTGTTTGTTTTTTGTGGGTAGCAACAAATACAAATGATTTTTCCGTATGCGGAAATATGGTTGTTGGTTTTCCAAATAGGTGTGTTGTATTGTCTCGTGAATGGCAGACTGATTTTCACAAGTCTATGGATGTACTTAGAGTACGAATGGTTAGAGATGGGGGTAGCCTGAAGATACCTCGCTTGTTACTCAAGAACGGTATTCTCGGGCAGTTTTTGATGGCCTTCGACCCACAGTATCTCTGGGTGAGATAAGGAGTATTATACATAGATTTTAGAAATGAGAAGGCACTATCCCATTCAGTGACACTCCCTCTCTCTTGACTTGTTTTGGCTTAAAATGGATTTTAAGCATGACTTAGTCTTTACCGGTATGTCCGATTAAATTGTTGAGTGGGCGGACATAAGAGACTGAGTGACTATGGTCGGTTGGGTAATCAAATGTGATTAAGGGTGCGAGCAGAGGATTATGTTTGCAAATCCTCTTGATAGCAAGAGCATGCTTTCGTGCCTTGCCGTGGCACTCGTCAGTTGCAAATGGGTGATTCAAAAAGAATCGAGGCTGACTCGCGGTTGGGATTGGGTATATTCCAATCTTGTAAGTTTGGTTTGAGCCATATGTTTGTTAGTCGGTTTCAAAATGTTCCTCCAGTAAGGAGAGCAATAGGTTGAGGGTTTGTTGTTTGAAAAAGCCAGATTCTGTGGGAGTGGTTTGAGCTCTTGTTTTTGCTGTGGTAGTTTAGCTCTTAGTAGTTTTCCCGAATCTGTTGTGCTTTTTTGAGGGCAATGAATGGAGGTTTCGGAAAGTGTTCCGGAAATATATGATTGCCTCGGATTATTTTCCAGTGTTGGTTTATTGCTCGATGTCTGTCACCGTGGTTTATGGCTGTTGATGGCTGTGAAGACAAATAGAGTTCGTTTTGTGTTTTCTCCAAGTGCTGATTCGAATTTATTGTGGCTTCCAGATATAATTCTAGTGTTTCACTAGAGGATGGTTTTGGTTGCCAGTTTGATGGTGGTATACAAGGATGGTTTTTGGAGCGTATATGTTACGCATTCAGAATGCAGTACATGTACTTAGTCTTCGATTAAAAGTATTTATGCCACTTACAAGTGATTTGCGGTTTGGTGTAGCAGGAGTATGGGTACAAAGTTTAAACCGTTTCCCAAAGCAATTATTTCAGTTTGTGATAGTGTTGCTTGGGATAGGTTCGTTGTGAAGGATTGACATTGGTCTGCTAGTAAACGCAAATGATTGGAGTTGGCTCGTTTGGTATACGATTTGCATTGTTAGAGAATTGGTTAGGTTTCGATTTGATTTAGTGATCTCTTCGTTTGTTTTTTAAGTTTTTTCTTTGCCATGGTAGTTGAAGGATTTGTAGTTGGAATATAACGGATAATGTAGGGTGTGTTATATTCCAGTTTGTTTATTTCAATTATTATATATTAGAGGCAAATGACGGATTTATCTCTTTTGAGAAGGTGTGGTAATCCTGAGAAGGACTGTTTGGTTTTGTAGTTAGAGATCGACGTACCTTTTGATGCCTATTGTTGGTTGATAGGGTCTTGTGAAAAAGCTCGAGTTGTTGAGCGGTGGGATGATCTTGACCCTGGAAGTCTTGAGCAAGCGTTTCTTGGGCTGAGCGTCTGGCGTTGGTCAGCTGGGCCTCGGTGATGGTAATAGTTGATGCTCGTATTCCTCCAGCGTAATTCTTGTGAAAAATAGCGATGTTCTTTTCTGGAGATTGCTCCAGCGATCCTGGAATAGTTTTAGAGACCGGTGTGGACGTGGTGGCTGTATTTTTACCTCGATATAAGGTGGTGGTGTGTTGGTCTCTATTTTTCCACAGGATGGAAGAGGTGATTCATCGTCGCTTGGAATGCTGTAGGGGGACTGTTGTCCGCTAGGGATGGAATTGGAGCTGGATGGAAATTGTAATAGCTGGCTGAATGTGCTCGATTTGCTTGTCTTGGACTTGCTAACAAATGGACATCGTGAGACAATGTTTTTGTTGGTATTCTCTATTGCGTACGTAGTATGTACAGTGTGTATAGAGCCGTGGTCCGGTTTATGATACCGTATGTGATTGGTCACTGCATTGTCCAATGGGAGTGCAATTGCGTGGAAAACGTTGGGTAGTGGAAATTTTGGCGAGTGGTGTGTTTCTTTTTTAGTTTTAAAAGCCGTTATTAGCTATTTTCTTGGTTAGAAAATAGTTGAAGTTGGTGTAGGCTTTTAGATATCGTTATTCTCTATTATTTGGTGGTTGTTTGAGTAAAGAACTGTTTTCCCACCGTGTGCGGTGTTGGAGAAACACATTGTGTTCCGTGGATTAGTTTCTTTATTTTGTTAATACGATTGCGTATTTTATGTGGAGATGGTACTTTATCTTTCCCATATGTGGGTTTTATTTTGTTTGTACCATTTGATGTTGAGAATTATTTCTGTTTTTTGGGAGGCCAAATTATTGTGTGTTTAATTCCGTGGGTATTTGTTTTGTTTTGAATTGTATAGTGTAAAAAGGGTATAGTTTATCCGTATGCGGATAATTATTGTGTCTTTTTACTGTAAACACCAGATATAGCATGATGTTTTTTTGGTTTTTTTTGTATAGTAACAAATAAAAATGATGTTTTTTGGGTTAAATCCGTGGGTATTTGTTTTGTTATGAGTTGTATAGTGTAAAAAGGGTTCAGTTTATCCGTTTGCGGATAATTTGTGTGTCTTTTTACCGTAAACACCAGATATAACATGGTGTTTGTTTTTTGTGGGTAGCAACAAATACAAATGATTTTTCCGTATGCGGAAATATGGTTGTTGGTTTTCCAAATAGGTGTGTTGTATTGTCTCGTGAATGGCAGACTGATTTTCACAAGTCTATGGATGTACTTAGAGTACGAATGGTTAGAGATGGGGGTAGCCTGAAGATACCTCGCTTGTTACTCAAGAACGGTATTCTCGGGCAGTTTTTGATGGCCTTCGACCCACAGTATCTCTGGGTGAGATAAGGAGTATTATACATAGATTTTAGAAATGAGAAGGCACTATCCCATTCAGTGACACTCCCTCTCTCTTGACTTGTTTTGGCTTAAAATGGATTTTAAGCATGACTTAGTCTTTACCGGTATGTCCGATTAAATTGTTGAGTGGGCGGACATAAGAGACTGAGTGACTATGGTCGGTTGGGTAATCAAATGTGATTAAGGGTGCGAGCAGAGGATTATGTTTGCAAATCCTCTTGATAGCAAGAGCATGCTTTCGTGCCTTGCCGTGGCACTCGTCAGTTGCAAATGGGTGATTCAAAAAGAATCGAGGCTGACTCGCGGTTGGGATTGGGTATATTCCAATCTTGTAAGTTTGGTTTGAGCCATATGTTTGTTAGTCGGTTTCAAAATGTTCCTCCAGTAAGGAGAGCAATAGGTTGAGGGTTTGTTGTTTGAAAAAGCCAGATTCTGTGGGAGTGGTTTGAGCTCTTGTTTTTGCTGTGGTAGTTTAGCTCTTAGTAGTTTTCCCGAATCTGTTGTGCTTTTTTGAGGGCAATGAATGGAGGTTTCGGAAAGTGTTCCGGAAATATATGATTGCCTCGGATTATTTTCCAGTGTTGGTTTATTGCTCGATGTCTGTCACCGTGGTTTATGGCTGTTGATGGCTGTGAAGACAAATAGAGTTCGTTTTGTGTTTTCTCCAAGTGCTGATTCGAATTTATTGTGGCTTCCAGATATAATTCTAGTGTTTCACTAGAGGATGGTTTTGGTTGCCAGTTTGATGGTGGTATACAAGGATGGTTTTTGGAGCGTATATGTTACGCATTCAGAATGCAGTACATGTACTTAGTCTTCGATTAAAAGTATTTATGCCACTTACAAGTGATTTGCGGTTTGGTGTAGCAGGAGTATGGGTACAAAGTTTAAACCGTTTCCCAAAGCAATTATTTCAGTTTGTGATAGTGTTGCTTGGGATAGGTTCGTTGTGAAGGATTGACATTGGTCTGCTAGTAAACGCAAATGATTGGAGTTGGCTCGTTTGGTATACGATTTGCATTGTTAGAGAATTGGTTAGGTTTCGATTTGATTTAGTGATCTCTTCGTTTGTTTTTTAAGTTTTTTCTTTGCCATGGTAGTTGAAGGATTTGTAGTTGGAATATAACGGATAATGTAGGGTGTGTTATATTCCAGTTTGTTTATTTCAATTATTATATATTAGAGGCAAATGACGGATTTATCTCTTTTGAGAAGGTGTGGTAATCCTGAGAAGGACTGTTTGGTTTTGTAGTTAGAGATCGACGTACCTTTTGATGCCTATTGTTGGTTGATAGGGTCTTGTGAAAAAGCTCGAGTTGTTGAGCGGTGGGATGATCTTGACCCTGGAAGTCTTGAGCAAGCGTTTCTTGGGCTGAGCGTCTGGCGTTGGTCAGCTGGGCCTCGGTGATGGTAATAGTTGATGCTCGTATTCCTCCAGCGTAATTCTTGTGAAAAATAGCGATGTTCTTTTCTGGAGATTGCTCCAGCGATCCTGGAATAGTTTTAGAGACCGGTGTGGACGTGGTGGCTGTATTTTTACCTCGATATAAGGTGGTGGTGTGTTGGTCTCTATTTTTCCACAGGATGGAAGAGGTGATTCATCGTCGCTTGGAATGCTGTAGGGGGACTGTTGTCCGCTAGGGATGGAATTGGAGCTGGATGGAAATTGTAATAGCTGGCTGAATGTGCTCGATTTGCTTGTCTTGGACTTGCTAACAAATGGACATCGTGAGACAATGTTTTTGTTGGTATTCTCTATTGCGTACGTAGTATGTACAGTGTGTATAGAGCCGTGGTCCGGTTTATGATACCGTATGTGATTGGTCACTGCATTGTCCAATGGGAGTGCAATTGCGTGGAAAACGTTGGGTAGTGGAAATTTTGGCGAGTGGTGTGTTTCTTTTTTAGTTTTAAAAGCCGTTATTAGCTATTTTCTTGGTTAGAAAATAGTTGAAGTTGGTGTAGGCTTTTAGATATCGTTATTCTCTATTATTTGGTGGTTGTTTGAGTAAAGAACTGTTTTCCCACCGTGTGCGGTGTTGGAGAAACACATTGTGTTCCGTGGATTAGTTTCTTTATTTTGTTAATACGATTGCGTATTTTATGTGGAGATGGTACTTTATCTTTCCCATATGTGGGTTTTATTTTGTTTGTACCATTTGATGTTGAGAATTATTTCTGTTTTTTGGGAGGCCAAATTATTGTGTGTTTAATTCCGTGGGTATTTGTTTTGTTTTGAATTGTATAGTGTAAAAAGGGTATAGTTTATCCGTATGCGGATAATTATTGTGTCTTTTTACTGTAAACACCAGATATAGCATGATGTTTTTTTGGTTTTTTTTGTATAGTAACAAATAAAAATGATGTTTTTTGGGTTAAATCCGTGGGTATTTGTTTTGTTATGAGTTGTATAGTGTAAAAAGGGTTCAGTTTATCCGTTTGCGGATAATTTGTGTGTCTTTTTACCGTAAACACCAGATATAACATGGTGTTTGTTTTTTGTGGGTAGCAACAAATACAAATGATTTTTCCGTATGCGGAAATATGGTTGTTGGTTTTCCAAATAGGTGTGTTGTATTGTCTCGTGAATGGCAGACTGATTTTCACAAGTCTATGGATGTACTTAGAGTACGAATGGTTAGAGATGGGGGTAGCCTGAAGATACCTCGCTTGTTACTCAAGAACGGTATTCTCGGGCAGTTTTTGATGGCCTTCGACCCACAGTATCTCTGGGTGAGATAAGGAGTATTATACATAGATTTTAGAAATGAGAAGGCACTATCCCATTCAGTGACACTCCCTCTCTCTTGACTTGTTTTGGCTTAAAATGGATTTTAAGCATGACTTAGTCTTTACCGGTATGTCCGATTAAATTGTTGAGTGGGCGGACATAAGAGACTGAGTGACTATGGTCGGTTGGGTAATCAAATGTGATTAAGGGTGCGAGCAGAGGATTATGTTTGCAAATCCTCTTGATAGCAAGAGCATGCTTTCGTGCCTTGCCGTGGCACTCGTCAGTTGCAAATGGGTGATTCAAAAAGAATCGAGGCTGACTCGCGGTTGGGATTGGGTATATTCCAATCTTGTAAGTTTGGTTTGAGCCATATGTTTGTTAGTCGGTTTCAAAATGTTCCTCCAGTAAGGAGAGCAATAGGTTGAGGGTTTGTTGTTTGAAAAAGCCAGATTCTGTGGGAGTGGTTTGAGCTCTTGTTTTTGCTGTGGTAGTTTAGCTCTTAGTAGTTTTCCCGAATCTGTTGTGCTTTTTTGAGGGCAATGAATGGAGGTTTCGGAAAGTGTTCCGGAAATATATGATTGCCTCGGATTATTTTCCAGTGTTGGTTTATTGCTCGATGTCTGTCACCGTGGTTTATGGCTGTTGATGGCTGTGAAGACAAATAGAGTTCGTTTTGTGTTTTCTCCAAGTGCTGATTCGAATTTATTGTGGCTTCCAGATATAATTCTAGTGTTTCACTAGAGGATGGTTTTGGTTGCCAGTTTGATGGTGGTATACAAGGATGGTTTTTGGAGCGTATATGTTACGCATTCAGAATGCAGTACATGTACTTAGTCTTCGATTAAAAGTATTTATGCCACTTACAAGTGATTTGCGGTTTGGTGTAGCAGGAGTATGGGTACAAAGTTTAAACCGTTTCCCAAAGCAATTATTTCAGTTTGTGATAGTGTTGCTTGGGATAGGTTCGTTGTGAAGGATTGACATTGGTCTGCTAGTAAACGCAAATGATTGGAGTTGGCTCGTTTGGTATACGATTTGCATTGTTAGAGAATTGGTTAGGTTTCGATTTGATTTAGTGATCTCTTCGTTTGTTTTTTAAGTTTTTTCTTTGCCATGGTAGTTGAAGGATTTGTAGTTGGAATATAACGGATAATGTAGGGTGTGTTATATTCCAGTTTGTTTATTTCAATTATTATATATTAGAGGCAAATGACGGATTTATCTCTTTTGAGAAGGTGTGGTAATCCTGAGAAGGACTGTTTGGTTTTGTAGTTAGAGATCGACGTACCTTTTGATGCCTATTGTTGGTTGATAGGGTCTTGTGAAAAAGCTCGAGTTGTTGAGCGGTGGGATGATCTTGACCCTGGAAGTCTTGAGCAAGCGTTTCTTGGGCTGAGCGTCTGGCGTTGGTCAGCTGGGCCTCGGTGATGGTAATAGTTGATGCTCGTATTCCTCCAGCGTAATTCTTGTGAAAAATAGCGATGTTCTTTTCTGGAGATTGCTCCAGCGATCCTGGAATAGTTTTAGAGACCGGTGTGGACGTGGTGGCTGTATTTTTACCTCGATATAAGGTGGTGGTGTGTTGGTCTCTATTTTTCCACAGGATGGAAGAGGTGATTCATCGTCGCTTGGAATGCTGTAGGGGGACTGTTGTCCGCTAGGGATGGAATTGGAGCTGGATGGAAATTGTAATAGCTGGCTGAATGTGCTCGATTTGCTTGTCTTGGACTTGCTAACAAATGGACATCGTGAGACAATGTTTTTGTTGGTATTCTCTATTGCGTACGTAGTATGTACAGTGTGTATAGAGCCGTGGTCCGGTTTATGATACCGTATGTGATTGGTCACTGCATTGTCCAATGGGAGTGCAATTGCGTGGAAAACGTTGGGTAGTGGAAATTTTGGTGAGTGGTGTGTTTCTTTTTTAGTTTTAAAAGCCGTTATTAGCTATTTTCTTGGTTAGAAAATAGTTGAAGTTGGTGTAGGCTTTTAGATATCGTTATTCTCTATTATTTGGTGGTTGTTTGAGTAAAGAACTGTTTTCCCACCGTGTGCGGTGTTGGAGAAACACATTGTGTTCCGTGGATTAGTTTCTTTATTTTGTTAATACGATTGCGTATTTTATGTGGAGATGGTACTTTATCTTTCCCATATGTGGGTTTTATTTTGTTTGTACCATTTGATGTTGAGAATTATTTCTGTTTTTTGGGAGGCCAAATTATTGTGTGTTTAATTCCGTGGGTATTTGTTTTGTTTTGAATTGTATAGTGTAAAAAGGGTATAGTTTATCCGTATGCGGATAATTATTGTGTCTTTTTACTGTAAACACCAGATATAGCATGATGTTTTTTTGGTTTTTTTTGTATAGTAACAAATAAAAATGATGTTTTTTGGGTTAAATCCGTGGGTATTTGTTTTGTTATGAGTTGTATAGTGTAAAAAGGGTTCAGTTTATCCGTTTGCGGATAATTTGTGTGTCTTTTTACCGTAAACACCAGATATAACATGGTGTTTGTTTTTTGTGGGTAGCAACAAATACAAATGATTTTTCCGTATGCGGAAATATGGTTGTTGGTTTTCCAAATAGGTGTGTTGTATTGTCTCGTGAATGGCAGACTGATTTTCACAAGTCTATGGATGTACTTAGAGTACGAATGGTTAGAGATGGGGGTAGCCTGAAGATACCTCGCTTGTTACTCAAGAACGGTATTCTCGGGCAGTTTTTGATGGCCTTCGACCCACAGTATCTCTGGGTGAGATAAGGAGTATTATACATAGATTTTAGAAATGAGAAGGCACTATCCCATTCAGTGACACTCCCTCTCTCTTGACTTGTTTTGGCTTAAAATGGATTTTAAGCATGACTTAGTCTTTACCGGTATGTCCGATTAAATTGTTGAGTGGGCGGACATAAGAGACTGAGTGACTATGGTCGGTTGGGTAATCAAATGTGATTAAGGGTGCGAGCAGAGGATTATGTTTGCAAATCCTCTTGATAGCAAGAGCATGCTTTCGTGCCTTGCCGTGGCACTCGTCAGTTGCAAATGGGTGATTCAAAAAGAATCGAGGCTGACTCGCGGTTGGGATTGGGTATATTCCAATCTTGTAAGTTTGGTTTGAGCCATATGTTTGTTAGTCGGTTTCAAAATGTTCCTCCAGTAAGGAGAGCAATAGGTTGAGGGTTTGTTGTTTGAAAAAGCCAGATTCTGTGGGAGTGGTTTGAGCTCTTGTTTTTGCTGTGGTAGTTTAGCTCTTAGTAGTTTTCCCGAATCTGTTGTGCTTTTTTGAGGGCAATGAATGGAGGTTTCGGAAAGTGTTCCGGAAATATATGATTGCCTCGGATTATTTTCCAGTGTTGGTTTATTGCTCGATGTCTGTCACCGTGGTTTATGGCTGTTGATGGCTGTGAAGACAAATAGAGTTCGTTTTGTGTTTTCTCCAAGTGCTGATTCGAATTTATTGTGGCTTCCAGATATAATTCTAGTGTTTCACTAGAGGATGGTTTTGGTTGCCAGTTTGATGGTGGTATACAAGGATGGTTTTTGGAGCGTATATGTTACGCATTCAGAATGCAGTACATGTACTTAGTCTTCGATTAAAAGTATTTATGCCACTTACAAGTGATTTGCGGTTTGGTGTAGCAGGAGTATGGGTACAAAGTTTAAACCGTTTCCCAAAGCAATTATTTCAGTTTGTGATAGTGTTGCTTGGGATAGGTTCGTTGTGAAGGATTGACATTGGTCTGCTAGTAAACGCAAATGATTGGAGTTGGCTCGTTTGGTATACGATTTGCATTGTTAGAGAATTGGTTAGGTTTCGATTTGATTTAGTGATCTCTTCGTTTGTTTTTTAAGTTTTTAGAAATGAGAAGGCACTATCCCATTCAGTGACACTCCCTCTCTCTTGACTTGTTTTGGCTTAAAATGGATTTTAAGCATGACTTAGTCTTTACCGGTATGTCCGATTAAATTGTTGAGTGGGCGGACATAAGAGACTGAGTGACTATGGTCGGTTGGGTAATCAAATGTGATTAAGGGTGCGAGCAGAGGATTATGTTTGCAAATCCTCTTGATAGCAAGAGCATGCTTTCGTGCCTTGCCGTGGCACTCGTCAGTTGCAAATGGGTGATTCAAAAAGAATCGAGGCTGACTCGCGGTTGGGATTGGGTATATTCCAATCTTGTAAGTTTGGTTTGAGCCATATGTTTGTTAGTCGGTTTCAAAATGTTCCTCCAGTAAGGAGAGCAATAGGTTGAGGGTTTGTTGTTTGAAAAAGCCAGATTCTGTGGGAGTGGTTTGAGCTCTTGTTTTTGCTGTGGTAGTTTAGCTCTTAGTAGTTTTCCCGAATCTGTTGTGCTTTTTTGAGGGCAATGAATGGAGGTTTCGGAAAGTGTTCCGGAAATATATGATTGCCTCGGATTATTTTCCAGTGTTGGTTTATTGCTCGATGTCTGTCACCGTGGTTTATGGCTGTTGATGGCTGTGAAGACAAATAGAGTTCGTTTTGTGTTTTCTCCAAGTGCTGATTCGAATTTATTGTGGCTTCCAGATATAATTCTAGTGTTTCACTAGAGGATGGTTTTGGTTGCCAGTTTGATGGTGGTATACAAGGATGGTTTTTGGAGCGTATATGTTACGCATTCAGAATGCAGTACATGTACTTAGTCTTCGATTAAAAGTATTTATGCCACTTACAAGTGATTTGCGGTTTGGTGTAGCAGGAGTATGGGTACAAAGTTTAAACCGTTTCCCAAAGCAATTATTTCAGTTTGTGATAGTGTTGCTTGGGATAGGTTCGTTGTGAAGGATTGACATTGGTCTGCTAGTAAACGCAAATGATTGGAGTTGGCTCGTTTGGTATACGATTTGCATTGTTAGAGAATTGGTTAGGTTTCGATTTGATTTAGTGATCTCTTCGTTTGTTTTTTAAGTTTTTTCTTTGCCATGGTAGTTGAAGGATTTGTAGTTGGAATATAACGGATAATGTAGGGTGTGTTATATTCCAGTTTGTTTATTTCAATTATTATATATTAGAGGCAAATGACGGATTTATCTCTTTTGAGAAGGTGTGGTAATCCTGAGAAGGACTGTTTGGTTTTGTAGTTAGAGATCGACGTACCTTTTGATGCCTATTGTTGGTTGATAGGGTCTTGTGAAAAAGCTCGAGTTGTTGAGCGGTGGGATGATCTTGACCCTGGAAGTCTTGAGCAAGCGTTTCTTGGGCTGAGCGTCTGGCGTTGGTCAGCTGGGCCTCGGTGATGGTAATAGTTGATGCTCGTATTCCTCCAGCGTAATTCTTGTGAAAAATAGCGATGTTCTTTTCTGGAGATTGCTCCAGCGATCCTGGAATAGTTTTAGAGACCGGTGTGGACGTGGTGGCTGTATTTTTACCTCGATATAAGGTGGTGGTGTGTTGGTCTCTATTTTTCCACAGGATGGAAGAGGTGATTCATCGTCGCTTGGAATGCTGTAGGGGGACTGTTGTCCGCTAGGGATGGAATTGGAGCTGGATGGAAATTGTAATAGCTGGCTGAATGTGCTCGATTTGCTTGTCTTGGACTTGCTAACAAATGGACATCGTGAGACAATGTTTTTGTTGGTATTCTCTATTGCGTACGTAGTATGTACAGTGTGTATAGAGCCGTGGTCCGGTTTATGATACCGTATGTGATTGGTCACTGCATTGTCCAATGGGAGTGCAATTGCGTGGAAAACGTTGGGTAGTGGAAATTTTGGCGAGTGGTGTGTTTCTTTTTTAGTTTTAAAAGCCGTTATTAGCTATTTTCTTGGTTAGAAAATAGTTGAAGTTGGTGTAGGCTTTTAGATATCGTTATTCTCTATTATTTGGTGGTTGTTTGAGTAAAGAACTGTTTTCCCACCGTGTGCGGTGTTGGAGAAACACATTGTGTTCCGTGGATTAGTTTCTTTATTTTGTTAATACGATTGCGTATTTTATGTGGAGATGGTACTTTATCTTTCCCATATGTGGGTTTTATTTTGTTTGTACCATTTGATGTTGAGAATTATTTCTGTTTTTTGGGAGGCCAAATTATTGTGTGTTTAATTCCGTGGGTATTTGTTTTGTTTTGAATTGTATAGTGTAAAAAGGGTATAGTTTATCCGTATGCGGATAATTATTGTGTCTTTTTACTGTAAACACCAGATATAGCATGATGTTTTTTTGGTTTTTTTTGTATAGTAACAAATAAAAATGATGTTTTTTGGGTTAAATCCGTGGGTATTTGTTTTGTTATGAGTTGTATAGTGTAAAAAGGGTTCAGTTTATCCGTTTGCGGATAATTTGTGTGTCTTTTTACCGTAAACACCAGATATAACATGGTGTTTGTTTTTTGTGGGTAGCAACAAATACAAATGATTTTTCCGTATGCGGAAATATGGTTGTTGGTTTTCCAAATAGGTGTGTTGTATTGTCTCGTGAATGGCAGACTGATTTTCACAAGTCTATGGATGTACTTAGAGTACGAATGGTTAGAGATGGGGGTAGCCTGAAGATACCTCGCTTGTTACTCAAGAACGGTATTCTCGGGCAGTTTTTGATGGCCTTCGACCCACAGTATCTCTGGGTGAGATAAGGAGTATTATACATAGATTTTAGAAATGAGAAGGCACTATCCCATTCAGTGACACTCCCTCTCTCTTGACTTGTTTTGGCTTAAAATGGATTTTAAGCATGACTTAGTCTTTACCGGTATGTCCGATTAAATTGTTGAGTGGGCGGACATAAGAGACTGAGTGACTATGGTCGGTTGGGTAATCAAATGTGATTAAGGGTGCGAGCAGAGGATTATGTTTGCAAATCCTCTTGATAGCAAGAGCATGCTTTCGTGCCTTGCCGTGGCACTCGTCAGTTGCAAATGGGTGATTCAAAAAGAATCGAGGCTGACTCGCGGTTGGGATTGGGTATATTCCAATCTTGTAAGTTTGGTTTGAGCCATATGTTTGTTAGTCGGTTTCAAAATGTTCCTCCAGTAAGGAGAGCAATAGGTTGAGGGTTTGTTGTTTGAAAAAGCCAGATTCTGTGGGAGTGGTTTGAGCTCTTGTTTTTGCTGTGGTAGTTTAGCTCTTAGTAGTTTTCCCGAATCTGTTGTGCTTTTTTGAGGGCAATGAATGGAGGTTTCGGAAAGTGTTCCGGAAATATATGATTGCCTCGGATTATTTTCCAGTGTTGGTTTATTGCTCGATGTCTGTCACCGTGGTTTATGGCTGTTGATGGCTGTGAAGACAAATAGAGTTCGTTTTGTGTTTTCTCCAAGTGCTGATTCGAATTTATTGTGGCTTCCAGATATAATTCTAGTGTTTCACTAGAGGATGGTTTTGGTTGCCAGTTTGATGGTGGTATACAAGGATGGTTTTTGGAGCGTATATGTTACGCATTCAGAATGCAGTACATGTACTTAGTCTTCGATTAAAAGTATTTATGCCACTTACAAGTGATTTGCGGTTTGGTGTAGCAGGAGTATGGGTACAAAGTTTAAACCGTTTCCCAAAGCAATTATTTCAGTTTGTGATAGTGTTGCTTGGGATAGGTTCGTTGTGAAGGATTGACATTGGTCTGCTAGTAAACGCAAATGATTGGAGTTGGCTCGTTTGGTATACGATTTGCATTGTTAGAGAATTGGTTAGGTTTCGATTTGATTTAGTGATCTCTTCGTTTGTTTTTTAAGTTTTTTCTTTGCCATGGTAGTTGAAGGATTTGTAGTTGGAATATAACGGATAATGTAGGGTGTGTTATATTCCAGTTTGTTTATTTCAATTATTATATATTAGAGGCAAATGACGGATTTATCTCTTTTGAGAAGGTGTGGTAATCCTGAGAAGGACTGTTTGGTTTTGTAGTTAGAGATCGACGTACCTTTTGATGCCTATTGTTGGTTGATAGGGTCTTGTGAAAAAGCTCGAGTTGTTGAGCGGTGGGATGATCTTGACCCTGGAAGTCTTGAGCAAGCGTTTCTTGGGCTGAGCGTCTGGCGTTGGTCAGCTGGGCCTCGGTGATGGTAATAGTTGATGCTCGTATTCCTCCAGCGTAATTCTTGTGAAAAATAGCGATGTTCTTTTCTGGAGATTGCTCCAGCGATCCTGGAATAGTTTTAGAGACCGGTGTGGACGTGGTGGCTGTATTTTTACCTCGATATAAGGTGGTGGTGTGTTGGTCTCTATTTTTCCACAGGATGGAAGAGGTGATTCATCGTCGCTTGGAATGCTGTAGGGGGACTGTTGTCCGCTAGGGATGGAATTGGAGCTGGATGGAAATTGTAATAGCTGGCTGAATGTGCTCGATTTGCTTGTCTTGGACTTGCTAACAAATGGACATCGTGAGACAATGTTTTTGTTGGTATTCTCTATTGCGTACGTAGTATGTACAGTGTGTATAGAGCCGTGGTCCGGTTTATGATACCGTATGTGATTGGTCACTGCATTGTCCAATGGGAGTGCAATTGCGTGGAAAACGTTGGGTAGTGGAAATTTTGGCGAGTGGTGTGTTTCTTTTTTAGTTTTAAAAGCCGTTATTAGCTATTTTCTTGGTTAGAAAATAGTTGAAGTTGGTGTAGGCTTTTAGATATCGTTATTCTCTATTATTTGGTGGTTGTTTGAGTAAAGAACTGTTTTCCCACCGTGTGCGGTGTTGGAGAAACACATTGTGTTCCGTGGATTAGTTTCTTTATTTTGTTAATACGATTGCGTATTTTATGTGGAGATGGTACTTTATCTTTCCCATATGTGGGTTTTATTTTGTTTGTACCATTTGATGTTGAGAATTATTTCTGTTTTTTGGGAGGCCAAATTATTGTGTGTTTAATTCCGTGGGTATTTGTTTTGTTTTGAATTGTATAGTGTAAAAAGGGTATAGTTTATCCGTATGCGGATAATTATTGTGTCTTTTTACTGTAAACACCAGATATAGCATGATGTTTTTTTGGTTTTTTTTGTATAGTAACAAATAAAAATGATGTTTTTTGGGTTAAATCCGTGGGTATTTGTTTTGTTATGAGTTGTATAGTGTAAAAAGGGTTCAGTTTATCCGTTTGCGGATAATTTGTGTGTCTTTTTACCGTAAACACCAGATATAACATGGTGTTTGTTTTTTGTGGGTAGCAACAAATACAAATGATTTTTCCGTATGCGGAAATATGGTTGTTGGTTTTCCAAATAGGTGTGTTGTATTGTCTCGTGAATGGCAGACTGATTTTCACAAGTCTATGGATGTACTTAGAGTACGAATGGTTAGAGATGGGGGTAGCCTGAAGATACCTCGCTTGTTACTCAAGTCAAGAGAGAGAGAGTGTCACTGAATGGGATAGTGCCTTCTCATTTCTAAAATCTATGTATAATACTCCTTATCTCACCCAGAGATACTGTGGGTCGAAGGCCATCAAAAACTGCCCGAGAATACCGTTCTTGAGTAACAAGCGAGGTATCTTCAGGCTACCCCCATCTCTAACCATTCGTACTCTAAGTACATCCATAGACTTGTGAAAATCAGTCTGCCATTCACGAGACAATACAACACACCTATTTGGAAAACCAACAACCATATTTCCGCATACGGAAAAATCATTTGTATTTGTTGCTACCCACAAAAAACAAACACCATGTTATATCTGGTGTTTACGGTAAAAAGACACACAAATTATCCGCAAACGGATAAACTGAACCCTTTTTACACTATACAACTCATAACAAAACAAATACCCACGGATTTAACCCAAAAAACATCATTTTTATTTGTTACTATACAAAAAAAACCAAAAAAACATCATGCTATATCTGGTGTTTACAGTAAAAAGACACAATAATTATCCGCATACGGATAAACTATACCCTTTTTACACTATACAATTCAAAACAAAACAAATACCCACGGAATTAAACACACAATAATTTGGCCTCCCAAAAAACAGAAATAATTCTCAACATCAAATGGTACAAACAAAATAAAACCCACATATGGGAAAGATAAAGTACCATCTCCACATAAAATACGCAATCGTATTAACAAAATAAAGAAACTAATCCACGGAACACAATGTGTTTCTCCAACACCGCACACGGTGGGAAAACAGTTCTTTACTCAAACAACCACCAAATAATAGAGAATAACGATATCTAAAAGCCTACACCAACTTCAACTATTTTCTAACCAAGAAAATAGCTAATAACGGCTTTTAAAACTAAAAAAGAAACACACCACTCGCCAAAATTTCCACTACCCAACGTTTTCCACGCAATTGCACTCCCATTGGACAATGCAGTGACCAATCACATACGGTATCATAAACCGGACCACGGCTCTATACACACTGTACATACTACGTACGCAATAGAGAATACCAACAAAAACATTGTCTCACGATGTCCATTTGTTAGCAAGTCCAAGACAAGCAAATCGAGCACATTCAGCCAGCTATTACAATTTCCATCCAGCTCCAATTCCATCCCTAGCGGACAACAGTCCCCCTACAGCATTCCAAGCGACGATGAATCACCTCTTCCATCCTGTGGAAAAATAGAGACCAACACACCACCACCTTATATCGAGGTAAAAATACAGCCACCACGTCCACACCGGTCTCTAAAACTATTCCAGGATCGCTGGAGCAATCTCCAGAAAAGAACATCGCTATTTTTCACAAGAATTACGCTGGAGGAATACGAGCATCAACTATTACCATCACCGAGGCCCAGCTGACCAACGCCAGACGCTCAGCCCAAGAAACGCTTGCTCAAGACTTCCAGGGTCAAGATCATCCCACCGCTCAACAACTCGAGCTTTTTCACAAGACCCTATCAACCAACAATAGGCATCAAAAGGTACGTCGATCTCTAACTACAAAACCAAACAGTCCTTCTCAGGATTACCACACCTTCTCAAAAGAGATAAATCCGTCATTTGCCTCTAATATATAATAATTGAAATAAACAAACTGGAATATAACACACCCTACATTATCCGTTATATTCCAACTACAAATCATTCAACTACCATGGCAAAGAAAAAACTTAAAAAACAAACGAAGAGATCACTAAATCAAATCGAAACCTAACCAATTCTCTAACAATGCAAATCGTATACCAAACGAGCCAACTCCAATCATTTGCGTTTACTAGCAGACCAATGTCAATCCTTCACAACGAACCTATCCCAAGCAACACTATCACAAACTGAAATAATTGCTTTGGGAAACGGTTTAAACTTTGTACCCATACTCCTGCTACACCAAACCGCAAATCACTTGTAAGTGGCATAAATACTTTTAATCGAAGACTAAGTACATGTACTGCATTCTGAATGCGTAACATATACGCTCCAAAAACCATCCTTGTATACCACCATCAAACTGGCAACCAAAACCATCCTCTAGTGAAACACTAGAATTATATCTGGAAGCCACAATAAATTCGAATCAGCACTTGGAGAAAACACAAAACGAACTCTATTTGTCTTCACAGCCATCAACAGCCATAAACCACGGTGACAGACATCGAGCAATAAACCAACACTGGAAAATAATCCGAGGCAATCATATATTTCCGGAACACTTTCCGAAACCTCCATTCATTGCCCTCAAAAAAGCACAACAGATTCGGGAAAACTACTAAGAGCTAAACTACCACAGCAAAAACAAGAGCTCAAACCACTCCCACAGAATCTGGCTTTTTCAAACAACAAACCCTCAACCTATTGCTCTCCTTACTGGAGGAACATTTTGAAACCGACTAACAAACATATGGCTCAAACCAAACTTACAAGATTGGAATATACCCAATCCCAACCGCGAGTCAGCCTCGATTCTTTTTGAATCACCCATTTGCAACTGACGAGTGCCACGGCAAGGCACGAAAGCATGCTCTTGCTATCAAGAGGATTTGCAAACATAATCCTCTGCTCGCACCCTTAATCACATTTGATTACCCAACCGACCATAGTCACTCAGTCTCTTATGTCCGCCCACTCAACAATTTAATCGGACATACCGGTAAAGACTAAGTCATGCTTAAAATCCATTTTAAGCCAAAACAAGTCAAGAGAGAGAGAGAGTGTCACTGAATGGGATAGTGCCTTCTCATTTCTAAAATCTATGTATAATACTCCTTATCTCACCCAGAGATACTGTGGGTCGAAGGCCATCAAAAACTGCCCGAGAATACCGTTCTTGAGTAACAAGCGAGGTATCTTCAGGCTACCCCCATCTCTAACCATTCGTACTCTAAGTACATCCATAGACTTGTGAAAATCAGTCTGCCATTCACGAGACAATACAACACACCTATTTGGAAAACCAACAACCATATTTCCGCATACGGAAAAATCATTTGTATTTGTTGCTACCCACAAAAAACAAACACCATGTTATATCTGGTGTTTACGGTAAAAAGACACACAAATTATCCGCAAACGGATAAACTGAACCCTTTTTACACTATACAACTCATAACAAAACAAATACCCACGGATTTAACCCAAAAAACATCATTTTTATTTGTTACTATACAAAAAAAACCAAAAAAACATCATGCTATATCTGGTGTTTACAGTAAAAAGACACAATAATTATCCGCATACGGATAAACTATACCCTTTTTACACTATACAATTCAAAACAAAACAAATACCCACGGAATTAAACACACAATAATTTGGCCTCCCAAAAAACAGAAATAATTCTCAACATCAAATGGTACAAACAAAATAAAACCCACATATGGGAAAGATAAAGTACCATCTCCACATAAAATACGCAATCGTATTAACAAAATAAAGAAACTAATCCACGGAACACAATGTGTTTCTCCAACACCGCACACGGTGGGAAAACAGTTCTTTACTCAAACAACCACCAAATAATAGAGAATAACGATATCTAAAAGCCTACACCAACTTCAACTATTTTCTAACCAAGAAAATAGCTAATAACGGCTTTTAAAACTAAAAAAGAAACACACCACTCGCCAAAATTTCCACTACCCAACGTTTTCCACGCAATTGCACTCCCATTGGACAATGCAGTGACCAATCACATACGGTATCATAAACCGGACCACGGCTCTATACACACTGTACATACTACGTACGCAATAGAGAATACCAACAAAAACATTGTCTCACGATGTCCATTTGTTAGCAAGTCCAAGACAAGCAAATCGAGCACATTCAGCCAGCTATTACAATTTCCATCCAGCTCCAATTCCATCCCTAGCGGACAACAGTCCCCCTACAGCATTCCAAGCGACGATGAATCACCTCTTCCATCCTGTGGAAAAATAGAGACCAACACACCACCACCTTATATCGAGGTAAAAATACAGCCACCACGTCCACACCGGTCTCTAAAACTATTCCAGGATCGCTGGAGCAATCTCCAGAAAAGAACATCGCTATTTTTCACAAGAATTACGCTGGAGGAATACGAGCATCAACTATTACCATCACCGAGGCCCAGCTGACCAACGCCAGACGCTCAGCCCAAGAAACGCTTGCTCAAGACTTCCAGGGTCAAGATCATCCCACCGCTCAACAACTCGAGCTTTTTCACAAGACCCTATCAACCAACAATAGGCATCAAAAGGTACGTCGATCTCTAACTACAAAACCAAACAGTCCTTCTCAGGATTACCACACCTTCTCAAAAGAGATAAATCCGTCATTTGCCTCTAATATATAATAATTGAAATAAACAAACTGGAATATAACACACCCTACATTATCCGTTATATTCCAACTACAAATCATTCAACTACCATGGCAAAGAAAAAACTTAAAAAACAAACGAAGAGATCACTAAATCAAATCGAAACCTAACCAATTCTCTAACAATGCAAATCGTATACCAAACGAGCCAACTCCAATCATTTGCGTTTACTAGCAGATCAATGTCAATCCTTCACAACGAACCTATCCCAAGCAACACTATCACAAACTGAAATAATTGCTTTGGGAAACGGTTTAAACTTTGTACCCATACTCCTGCTACACCAAACCGCAAATCACTTGTAAGTGGCATAAATACTTTTAATCGAAGACTAAGTACATGTACTGCATTCTGAATGCGTAACATATACGCTCCAAAAACCATCCTTGTATACCACCATCAAACTGGCAACCAAAACCATCCTCTAGTGAAACACTAGAATTATATCTGGAAGCCACAATAAATTCGAATCAGCACTTGGAGAAAACACAAAACGAACTCTATTTGTCTTCACAGCCATCAACAGCCATAAACCACGGTGACAGACATCGAGCAATAAACCAACACTGGAAAATAATCCGAGGCAATCATATATTTCCGGAACACTTTCCGAAACCTCCATTCATTGCCCTCAAAAAAGCACAACAGATTCGGGAAAACTACTAAGAGCTAAACTACCACAGCAAAAACAAGAGCTCAAACCACTCCCACAGAATCTGGCTTTTTCAAACAACAAACCCTCAACCTATTGCTCTCCTTACTGGAGGAACATTTTGAAACCGACTAACAAACATATGGCTCAAACCAAACTTACAAGATTGGAATATACCCAATCCCAACCGCGAGTCAGCCTCGATTCTTTTTGAATCACCCATTTGCAACTGACGAGTGCCACGGCAAGGCACGAAAGCATGCTCTTGCTATCAAGAGGATTTGCAAACATAATCCTCTGCTCGCACCCTTAATCACATTTGATTACCCAACCGACCATAGTCACTCAGTCTCTTATGTCCGCCCACTCAACAATTTAATCGGACATACCGGTAAAGACTAAGTCATGCTTAAAATCCATTTTAAGCCAAAACAAGTCAAGAGAGAGAGAGTGTCACTGAATGGGATAGTGCCTTCTCATTTCTAAAATCTATGTATAATACTCCTTATCTCACCCAGAGATACTGTGGGTCGAAGGCCATCAAAAACTGCCCGAGAATACCGTTCTTGAGTAACAAGCGAGGTATCTTCAGGCTACCCCCATCTCTAACCATTCGTACTCTAAGTACATCCATAGACTTGTGAAAATCAGTCTGCCATTCACGAGACAATACAACACACCTATTTGGAAAACCAACAACCATATTTCCGCATACGGAAAAATCATTTGTATTTGTTGCTACCCACAAAAAACAAACACCATGTTATATCTGGTGTTTACGGTAAAAAGACACACAAATTATCCGCAAACGGATAAACTGAACCCTTTTTACACTATACAACTCATAACAAAACAAATACCCACGGATTTAACCCAAAAAACATCATTTTTATTTGTTACTATACAAAAAAAACCAAAAAAACATCATGCTATATCTGGTGTTTACAGTAAAAAGACACAATAATTATCCGCATACGGATAAACTATACCCTTTTTACACTATACAATTCAAAACAAAACAAATACCCACGGAATTAAACACACAATAATTTGGCCTCCCAAAAAACAGAAATAATTCTCAACATCAAATGGTACAAACAAAATAAAACCCACATATGGGAAAGATAAAGTACCATCTCCACATAAAATACGCAATCGTATTAACAAAATAAAGAAACTAATCCACGGAACACAATGTGTTTCTCCAACACCGCACACGGTGGGAAAACAGTTCTTTACTCAAACAACCACCAAATAATAGAGAATAACGATATCTAAAAGCCTACACCAACTTCAACTATTTTCTAACCAAGAAAATAGCTAATAACGGCTTTTAAAACTAAAAAAGAAACACACCACTCGCCAAAATTTCCACTACCCAACGTTTTCCACGCAATTGCACTCCCATTGGACAATGCAGTGACCAATCACATACGGTATCATAAACCGGACCACGGCTCTATACACACTGTACATACTACGTACGCAATAGAGAATACCAACAAAAACATTGTCTCACGATGTCCATTTGTTAGCAAGTCCAAGACAAGCAAATCGAGCACATTCAGCCAGCTATTACAATTTCCATCCAGCTCCAATTCCATCCCTAGCGGACAACAGTCCCCCTACAGCATTCCAAGCGACGATGAATCACCTCTTCCATCCTGTGGAAAAATAGAGACCAACACACCACCACCTTATATCGAGGTAAAAATACAGCCACCACGTCCACACCGGTCTCTAAAACTATTCCAGGATCGCTGGAGCAATCTCCAGAAAAGAACATCGCTATTTTTCACAAGAATTACGCTGGAGGAATACGAGCATCAACTATTACCATCACCGAGGCCCAGCTGACCAACGCCAGACGCTCAGCCCAAGAAACGCTTGCTCAAGACTTCCAGGGTCAAGATCATCCCACCGCTCAACAACTCGAGCTTTTTCACAAGACCCTATCAACCAACAATAGGCATCAAAAGGTACGTCGATCTCTAACTACAAAACCAAACAGTCCTTCTCAGGATTACCACACCTTCTCAAAAGAGATAAATCCGTCATTTGCCTCTAATATATAATAATTGAAATAAACAAACTGGAATATAACACACCCTACATTATCCGTTATATTCCAACTACAAATCATTCAACTACCATGGCAAAGAAAAAACTTAAAAAACAAACGAAGAGATCACTAAATCAAATCGAAACCTAACCAATTCTCTAACAATGCAAATCGTATACCAAACGAGCCAACTCCAATCATTTGCGTTTACTAGCAGACCAATGTCAATCCTTCACAACGAACCTATCCCAAGCAACACTATCACAAACTGAAATAATTGCTTTGGGAAACGGTTTAAACTTTGTACCCATACTCCTGCTACACCAAACCGCAAATCACTTGTAAGTGGCATAAATACTTTTAATCGAAGACTAAGTACATGTACTGCATTCTGAATGCGTAACATATACGCTCCAAAAACCATCCTTGTATACCACCATCAAACTGGCAACCAAAACCATCCTCTAGTGAAACACTAGAATTATATCTGGAAGCCACAATAAATTCGAATCAGCACTTGGAGAAAACACAAAACGAACTCTATTTGTCTTCACAGCCATCAACAGCCATAAACCACGGTGACAGACATCGAGCAATAAACCAACACTGGAAAATAATCCGAGGCAATCATATATTTCCGGAACACTTTCCGAAACCTCCATTCATTGCCCTCAAAAAAGCACAACAGATTCGGGAAAACTACTAAGAGCTAAACTACCACAGCAAAAACAAGAGCTCAAACCACTCCCACAGAATCTGGCTTTTTCAAACAACAAACCCTCAACCTATTGCTCTCCTTACTGGAGGAACATTTTGAAACCGACTAACAAACATATGGCTCAAACCAAACTTACAAGATTGGAATATACCCAATCCCAACCGCGAGTCAGCCTCGATTCTTTTTGAATCACCCATTTGCAACTGACGAGTGCCACGGCAAGGCACGAAAGCATGCTCTTGCTATCAAGAGGATTTGCAAACATAATCCTCTGCTCGCACCCTTAATCACATTTGATTACCCAACCGACCATAGTCACTCAGTCTCTTATGTCCGCCCACTCAACAATTTAATCGGACATACCGGTAAAGACTAAGTCATGCTTAAAATCCATTTTAAGCCAAAACAAGTCAAGAGAGAGAGAGTGTCACTGAATGGGATAGTGCCTTCTCATTTCTAAAATCTATGTATAATACTCCTTATCTCACCCAGAGATACTGTGGGTCGAAGGCCATCAAAAACTGCCCGAGAATACCGTTCTTGAGTAACAAGCGAGGTATCTTCAGGCTACCCCCATCTCTAACCATTCGTACTCTAAGTACATCCATAGACTTGTGAAAATCAGTCTGCCATTCACGAGACAATACAACACACCTATTTGGAAAACCAACAACCATATTTCCGCATACGGAAAAATCATTTGTATTTGTTGCTACCCACAAAAAACAAACACCATGTTATATCTGGTGTTTACGGTAAAAAGACACACAAATTATCCGCAAACGGATAAACTGAACCCTTTTTACACTATACAACTCATAACAAAACAAATACCCACGGATTTAACCCAAAAAACATCATTTTTATTTGTTACTATACAAAAAAAAAAAAAAAAACATCATGCTATATCTGGTGTTTACAGTAAAAAGACACAATAATTATCCGCATACGGATAAACTATACCCTTTTTACACTATACAATTCAAAACAAAACAAATACCCACGGAATTAAACACACAATAATTTGGCCTCCCAAAAAACAGAAATAATTCTCAACATCAAATGGTACAAACAAAATAAAACCCACATATGGGAAAGATAAAGTACCATCTCCACATAAAATACGCAATCGTATTAACAAAATAAAGAAACTAATCCACGGAACACAATGTGTTTCTCCAACACCGCACACGGTGGGAAAACAGTTCTTTACTCAAACAACCACCAAATAATAGAGAATAACGATATCTAAAAGCCTACACCAACTTCAACTATTTTCTAACCAAGAAAATAGCTAATAACGGCTTTTAAAACTAAAAAAGAAACACACCACTCGCCAAAATTTCCACTACCCAACGTTTTCCACGCAATTGCACTCCCATTGGACAATGCAGTGACCAATCACATACGGTATCATAAACCGGACCACGGCTCTATACACACTGTACATACTACGTACGCAATAGAGAATACCAACAAAAACATTGTCTCACGATGTCCATTTGTTAGCAAGTCCAAGACAAGCAAATCGAGCACATTCAGCCAGCTATTACAATTTCCATCCAGCTCCAATTCCATCCCTAGCGGACAACAGTCCCCCTACAGCATTCCAAGCGACGATGAATCACCTCTTCCATCCTGTGGAAAAATAGAGACCAACACACCACCACCTTATATCGAGGTAAAAATACAGCCACCACGTCCACACCGGTCTCTAAAACTATTCCAGGATCGCTGGAGCAATCTCCAGAAAAGAACATCGCTATTTTTCACAAGAATTACGCTGGAGGAATACGAGCATCAACTATTACCATCACCGAGGCCCAGCTGACCAACGCCAGACGCTCAGCCCAAGAAACGCTTGCTCAAGACTTCCAGGGTCAAGATCATCCCACCGCTAAACAACTCGAGCTTTTTCACAAGACCCTATCAACCAACAATAGGCATCAAAAGGTACGTCGATCTCTAACTACAAAACCAAACAGTCCTTCTCAGGATTACCACACCTTCTCAAAAGAGATAAATCCGTCATTTGCCTCTAATATATAATAATTGAAATAAACAAACTGGAATATAACACACCCTACATTATCCGTTATATTCCAACTACAAATCATTCAACTACCATGGCAAATAAAAAACTTAAAAAACAAACGAAGAGATCACTAAATCAAATCGAAACCTAACCAATTCTCTAACAATGCAAATCGTATACCAAACGAGCCAACTCCAATCATTTGCGTTTACTAGCAGACCAATGTCAATCCTTCACAACGAACCTATCCCAAGCAACACTATCACAAACTGAAATAATTGCTTTGGGAAACGGTTTAAACTTTGTACCCATACTCCTGCTACACCAAACCGCAAATCACTTGTAAGTGGCATAAATACTTTTAATCGAAGACTAAGTACATGTACTGCATTCTGAATGCGTAACATATACGCTCCAAAAACCATCCTTGTATACCACCATCAAACTGGCAACCAAAACCATCCTCTAGTGAAACACTAGAATTATATCTGGAAGCCACAATAAATTCGAATCAGCACTTGGAGAAAACACAAAACGAACTCTATTTGTCTTCACAGCCATCAACAGCCATAAACCACGGTGACAGACATCGAGCAATAAACCAACACTGGAAAATAATCCGAGGCAATCATATATTTCCGGAACACTTTCCGAAACCTCCATTCATTGCCCTCAAAAAAGCACAACAGATTCGGGAAAACTACTAAGAGCTAAACTACCACAGCAAAAACAAGAGCTCAAACCACTCCCACAGAATCTGGCTTTTTCAAACAACAAACCCTCAACCTATTGCTCTCCTTACTGGAGGAACATTTTGAAACCGACTAACAAACATATGGCTCAAACCAAACTTACAAGATTGGAATATACCCAATCCCAACCGCGAGTCAGCCTCGATTCTTTTTGAATCACCCATTTGCAACTGACGAGTGCCACGGCAAGGCACGAAAGCATGCTCTTGCTATCAAGAGGATTTGCAAACATAATCCTCTGCTCGCACCCTTAATCACATTTGATTACCCAACCGACCATAGTCACTCAGTCTCTTATGTCCGCCCACTCAACAATTTAATCGGACATACCGGTAAAGACTAAGTCATGCTTAAAATCCATTTTAAGCCAAAACAAGTCAAGAGAGAGAGAGTGTCACTGAATGGGATAGTGCCTTCTCATTTCTAAAATCTATGTATAATACTCCTTATCTCACCCAGAGATACTGTGGGTCGAAGGCCATCAAAAACTGCCCGAGAATACCGTTCTTGAGTAACAAGCGAGGTATCTTCAGGCTACCCCCATCTCTAACCATTCGTACTCTAAGTACATCCATAGACTTGTGAAAATCAGTCTGCCATTCACGAGACAATACAACACACCTATTTGGAAAACCAACAACCATATTTCCGCATACGGAAAAATCATTTGTATTTGTTGCTACCCACAAAAAACAAACACCATGTTATATCTGGTGTTTACGGTAAAAAGACACACAAATTATCCGCAAACGGATAAACTGAACCCTTTTTACACTATACAACTCATAACAAAACAAATACCCACGGATTTAACCCAAAAAACATCATTTTTATTTGTTACTATACAAAAAAAACCAAAAAAACATCATGCTATATCTGGTGTTTACAGTAAAAAGACACAATAATTATCCGCATACGGATAAACTATACCCTTTTTACACTATACAATTCAAAACAAAACAAATACCCACGGAATTAAACACACAATAATTTGGCCTCCCAAAAAACAGAAATAATTCTCAACATCAAATGGTACAAACAAAATAAAACCCACATATGGGAAAGATAAAGTACCATCTCCACATAAAATACGCAATCGTATTAACAAAATAAAGAAACTAATCCACGGAACACAATGTGTTTCTCCAACACCGCACACGGTGGGAAAACAGTTCTTTACTCAAACAACCACCAAATAATAGAGAATAACGATATCTAAAAGCCTACACCAACTTCAACTATTTTCTAACCAAGAAAATAGCTAATAACGGCTTTTAAAACTAAAAAAGAAACACACCACTCGCCAAAATTTCCACTACCCAACGTTTTCCACGCAATTGCACTCCCATTGGACAATGCAGTGACCAATCACATACGGTATCATAAACCGGACCACGGCTCTATACACACTGTACATACTACGTACGCAATAGAGAATACCAACAAAAACATTGTCTCACGATGTCCATTTGTTAGCAAGTCCAAGACAAGCAAATCGAGCACATTCAGCCAGCTATTACAATTTCCATCCAGCTCCAATTCCATCCCTAGCGGACAACAGTCCCCCTACAGCATTCCAAGCGACGATGAATCACCTCTTCCATCCTGTGGAAAAATAGAGACCAACACACCACCACCTTATATCGAGGTAAAAATACAGCCACCACGTCCACACCGGTCTCTAAAACTATTCCAGGATCGCTGGAGCAATCTCCAGAAAAGAACATCGCTATTTTTCACAAGAATTACGCTGGAGGAATACGAGCATCAACTATTACCATCACCGAGGCCCAGCTGACCAACGCCAGACGCTCAGCCCAAGAAACGCTTGCTCAAGACTTCCAGGGTCAAGATCATCCCACCGCTCAACAACTCGAGCTTTTTCACAAGACCCTATCAACCAACAATAGGCATCAAAAGGTACGTCGATCTCTAACTACAAAACCAAACAGTCCTTCTCAGGATTACCACACCTTCTCAAAAGAGATAAATCCGTCATTTGCCTCTAATATATAATAATTGAAATAAACAAACTGGAATATAACACACCCTACATTATCCGTTATATTCCAACTACAAATCATTCAACTACCATGGCAAAGAAAAAACTTAAAAAACAAACGAAGAGATCACTAAATCAAATCGAAACCTAACCAATTCTCTAACAATGCAAATCGTATACCAAACGAGCCAACTCCAATCATTTGCGTTTACTAGCAGACCAATGTCAATCCTTCACAACGAACCTATCCCAAGCAACACTATCACAAACTGAAATAATTGCTTTGGGAAACGGTTTAAACTTTGTACCCATACTCCTGCTACACCAAACCGCAAATCACTTGTAAGTGGCATAAATACTTTTAATCGAAGACTAAGTACATGTACTGCATTCTGAATGCGTAACATATACGCTCCAAAAACCATCCTTGTATACCACCATCAAACTGGCAACCAAAACCATCCTCTAGTGAAACACTAGAATTATATCTGGAAGCCACAATAAATTCGAATCAGCACTTGGAGAAAACACAAAACGAACTCTATTTGTCTTCACAGCCATCAACAGCCATAAACCACGGTGACAGACATCGAGCAATAAACCAACACTGGAAAATAATCCGAGGCAATCATATATTTCCGGAACACTTTCCGAAACCTCCATTCATTGCCCTCAAAAAAGCACAACAGATTCGGGAAAACTACTAAGAGCTAAACTACCACAGCAAAAACAAGAGCTCAAACCACTCCCACAGAATCTGGCTTTTTCAAACAACAAACCCTCAACCTATTGCTCTCCTTACTGGAGGAACATTTTGAAACCGACTAACAAACATATGGCTCAAACCAAACTTACAAGATTGGAATATACCCAATCCCAACCGCGAGTCAGCCTCGATTCTTTTTGAATCACCCATTTGCAACTGACGAGTGCCACGGCAAGGCACGAAAGCATGCTCTTGCTATCAAGAGGATTTGCAAACATAATCCTCTGCTCGCACCCTTAATCACATTTGATTACCCAACCGACCATAGTCACTCAGTCTCTTATGTCCGCCCACTCAACAATTTAATCGGACATACCGGTAAAGACTAAGTCATGCTTAAAATCCATTTTAAGCCAAAACAAGTCAAGAGAGAGAGAGTGTCACTGAATGGGATAGTGCCTTCTCATTTCTAAAATCTATGTATAATACTCCTTATCTCACCCAGAGATACTGTGGGTCGAAGGCCATCAAAAACTGCCCGAGAATACCGTTCTTGAGTAACAAGCGAGGTATCTTCAGGCTACCCCCATCTCTAACCATTCGTACTCTAAGTACATCCATAGACTTGTGAAAATCAGTCTGCCATTCACGAGACAATACAACACACCTATTTGGAAAACCAACAACCATATTTCCGCATACGGAAAAATCATTTGTATTTGTTGCTACCCACAAAAAACAAACACCATGTTATATCTGGTGTTTACGGTAAAAAGACACACAAATTATCCGCAAACGGATAAACTGAACCCTTTTTACACTATACAACTCATAACAAAACAAATACCCACGGATTTAACCCAAAAAACATCATTTTTATTTGTTACTATACAAAAAAAACCAAAAAAACATCATGCTATATCTGGTGTTTACAGTAAAAAGACACAATAATTATCCGCATACGGATAAACTATACCCTTTTTACACTATACAATTCAAAACAAAACAAATACCCACGGAATTAAACACACAATAATTTGGCCTCCCAAAAAACAGAAATAATATTCAACATCAAATGGTACAAACAAAATAAAACCCACATATGGGAAAGATAAAGTACCATCTCCACATAAAATACGCAATCGTATTAACAAAATAAAGAAACTAATCCACGGAACACAATGTGTTTCTCCAACACCGCACACGGTGGGAAAACAGTTCTTTACTCAAACAACCACCAAATAATAGAGAATAACGATATCTAAAAGCCTACACCAACTTCAACTATTTTCTAACCAAGAAAATAGCTAATAACGGCTTTTAAAACTAAAAAAGAAACACACCACTCGCCAAAATTTCCACTACCCAACGTTTTCCACGCAATTGCACTCCCATTGGACAATGCAGTGACCAATCACATACGGTATCATAAACCGGACCACGGCTCTATACACACTGTACATACTACGTACGCAATAGAGAATACCAACAAAAACATTGTCTCACGATGTCCATTTGTTAGCAAGTCCAAGACAAGCAAATCGAGCACATTCAGCCAGCTATTACAATTTCCATCCAGCTCCAATTCCATCCCTAGCGGACAACAGTCCCCCTACAGCATTCCAAGCGACGATGAATCACCTCTTCCATCCTGTGGAAAAATAGAGACCAACACACCACCACCTTATATCGAGGTAAAAATACAGCCACCACGTCCACACCGGTCTCTAAAACTATTCCAGGATCGCTGGAGCAATCTCCAGAAAAGAACATCGCTATTTTTCACAAGAATTACGCTGGAGGAATACGAGCATCAACTATTACCATCACCGAGGCCCAGCTGACCAACGCCAGACGCTCAGCCCAAGAAACGCTTGCTCAAGACTTCCAGGGTCAAGATCATCCCACCGCTCAACAACTCGAGCTTTTTCACAAGACCCTATCAACCAACAATAGGCATCAAAAGGTACGTCGATCTCTAACTACAAAACCAAACAGTCCTTCTCAGGATTACCACACCTTCTCAAAAGAGATAAATCCGTCATTTGCCTCTAATATATAATAATTGAAATAAACAAACTGGAATATAACACACCCTACATTATCCGTTATATTCCAACTACAAATCATTCAACTACCATGGCAAAGAAAAAACTTAAAAAACAAACGAAGAGATCACTAAATCAAATCGAAACCTAACCAATTCTCTAACAATGCAAATCGTATACCAAACGAGCCAACTCCAATCATTTGCGTTTACTAGCAGACCAATGTCAATCCTTCACAACGAACCTATCCCAAGCAACACTATCACAAACTGAAATAATTGCTTTGGGAAACGGTTTAAACTTTGTACCCATACTCCTGCTACACCAAACCGCAAATCACTTGTAAGTGGCATAAATACTTTTAATCGAAGACTAAGTACATGTACTGCATTCTGAATGCGTAACATATACGCTCCAAAAACCATCCTTGTATACCACCATCAAACTGGCAACCAAAACCATCCTCTAGTGAAACACTAGAATTATATCTGGAAGCCACAATAAATTCGAATCAGCACTTGGAGAAAACACAAAACGAACTCTATTTGTCTTCACAGCCATCAACAGCCATAAACCACGGTGACAGACATCGAGCAATAAACCAACACTGGAAAATAATCCGAGGCAATCATATATTTCCGGAACACTTTCCGAAACCTCCATTCATTGCCCTCAAAAAAGCACAACAGATTCGGGAAAACTACTAAGAGCTAAACTACCACAGCAAAAACAAGAGCTCAAACCACTCCCACAGAATCTGGCTTTTTCAAACAACAAACCCTCAACCTATTGCTCTCCTTACTGGAGGAACATTTTGAAACCGACTAACAAACATATGGCTCAAACCAAACTTACAAGATTGGAATATACCCAATCCCAACCGCGAGTCAGCCTCGATTCTTTTTGAATCACCCATTTGCAACTGACGAGTGCCACGGCAAGGCACGAAAGCATGCTCTTGCTATCAAGAGGATTTGCAAACATAATCCTCTGCTCGCACCCTTAATCACATTTGATTACCCAACCGACCATAGTCACTCAGTCTCTTATGTCCGCCCACTCAACAATTTAATCGGACATACCGGTAAAGACTAAGTCATGCTTAAAATCCATTTTAAGCCAAAACAAGTCAAGAGAGAGAGAGTGTCACTGAATGGGATAGTGCCTTCTCATTTCTAAAATCTATGTATAATACTCCTTATCTCACCCAGAGATACTGTGGGTCGAAGGCCATCAAAAACTGCCCGAGAATACCGTTCTTGAGTAACAAGCGAGGTATCTTCAGGCTACCCCCATCTCTAACCATTCGTACTCTAAGTACATCCATAGACTTGTGAAAATCAGTCTGCCATTCACGAGACAATACAACACACCTATTTGGAAAACCAACAACCATATTTCCGCATACGGAAAAATCATTTGTATTTGTTGCTACCCACAAAAAACAAACACCATGTTATATCTGGTGTTTACGGTAAAAAGACACACAAATTATCCGCAAACGGATAAACTGAACCCTTTTTACACTATACAACTCATAACAAAACAAATACCCACGGATTTAACCCAAAAAACATCATTTTTATTTGTTACTATACAAAAAAAACCAAAAAAACATCATGCTATATCTGGTGTTTACAGTAAAAAGACACAATAATTATCCGCATACGGATAAACTATACCCTTTTTACACTATACAATTCAAAACAAAACAAATACCCACGGAATTAAACACACAATAATTTGGCCTCCCAAAAAACAGAAATAATTCTCAACATCAAATGGTACAAACAAAATAAAACCCACATATGGGAAAGATAAAGTACCATCTCCACATAAAATACGCAATCGTATTAACAAAATAAAGAAACTAATCCACGGAACACAATGTGTTTCTCCAACACCGCACACGGTGGGAAAACAGTTCTTTACTCAAACAACCACCAAATAATAGAGAATAACGATATCTAAAAGCCTACACCAACTTCAACTATTTTCTAACCAAGAAAATAGCTAATAACGGCTTTTAAAACTAAAAAAGAAACACACCACTCGCCAAAATTTCCACTACCCAACGTTTTCCACGCAATTGCACTCCCATTGGACAATGCAGTGACCAATCACATACGGTATCATAAACCGGACCACGGCTCTATACACACTGTACATACTACGTACGCAATAGAGAATACCAACAAAAACATTGTCTCACGATGTCCATTTGTTAGCAAGTCCAAGACAAGCAAATCGAGCACATTCAGCCAGCTATTACAATTTCCATCCAGCTCCAATTCCATCCCTAGCGGACAACAGTCCCCCTACAGCATTCCAAGCGACGATGAATCACCTCTTCCATCCTGTGGAAAAATAGAGACCAACACACCACCACCTTATATCGAGGTAAAAATACAGCCACCACGTCCACACCGGTCTCTAAAACTATTCCAGGATCGCTGGAGCAATCTCCAGAAAAGAACATCGCTATTTTTCACAAGAATTACGCTGGAGGAATACGAGCATCAACTATTACCATCACCGAGGCCCAGCTGACCAACGCCAGACGCTCAGCCCAAGAAACGCTTGCTCAAGACTTCCAGGGTCAAGATCATCCCACCGCTCAACAACTCGAGCTTTTTCACAAGACCCTATCAACCAACAATAGGCATCAAAAGGTACGTCGATCTCTAACTACAAAACCAAACAGTCCTTCTCAGGATTACCACACCTTCTCAAAAGAGATAAATCCGTCATTTGCCTCTAATATATAATAATTGAAATAAACAAACTGGAATATAACACACCCTACATTATCCGTTATATTCCAACTACAAATCATTCAACTACCATGGCAAAGAAAAAACTTAAAAAACAAACGAAGAGATCACTAAATCAAATCGAAACCTAACCAATTCTCTAACAATGCAAATCGTATACCAAACGAGCCAACTCCAATCATTTGCGTTTACTAGCAGACCAATGTCAATCCTTCACAACGAACCTATCCCAAGCAACACTATCACAAACTGAAATAATTGCTTTGGGAAACGGTTTAAACTTTGTACCCATACTCCTGCTACACCAAACCGCAAATCACTTGTAAGTGGCATAAATACTTTTAATCGAAGACTAAGTACATGTACTGCATTCTGAATGCGTAACATATACGCTCCAAAAACCATCCTTGTATACCACCATCAAACTGGCAACCAAAACCATCCTCTAGTGAAACACTAGAATTATATCTGGAAGCCACAATAAATTCGAATCAGCACTTGGAGAAAACACAAAACGAACTCTATTTGTCTTCACAGCCATCAACAGCCATAAACCACGGTGACAGACATCGAGCAATAAACCAACACTGGAAAATAATCCGAGGCAATCATATATTTCCGGAACACTTTCCGAAACCTCCATTCATTGCCCTCAAAAAAGCACAACAGATTCGGGAAAACTACTAAGAGCTAAACTACCACAGCAAAAACAAGAGCTCAAACCACTCCCACAGAATCTGGCTTTTTCAAACAACAAACCCTCAACCTATTGCTCTCCTTACTGGAGGAACATTTTGAAACCGACTAACAAACATATGGCTCAAACCAAACTTACAAGATTGGAATATACCCAATCCCAACCGCGAGTCAGCCTCGATTCTTTTTGAATCACCCATTTGCAACTGACGAGTGCCACGGCAAGGCACGAAAGCATGCTCTTGCTATCAAGAGGATTTGCAAACATAATCCTCTGCTCGCACCCTTAATCACATTTGATTACCCAACCGACCATAGTCACTCAGTCTCTTATGTCCGCCCACTCAACAATTTAATCGGACATACCGGTAAAGACTAAGTCATGCTTAAAATCCATTTTAAGCCAAAACAAGTCAAGAGAGAGAGAGTGTCACTGAATGGGATAGTGCCTTCTCATTTCTAAAATCTAAAAGCATCATGTAAAATTATAATATGCCTGGTGTGCCGTCATTTACTTGAGAAGAGGTATTTTTATATTTGTTATGAGCTTCAAGATAACTAAATTATAGCTTTCAAATGCATTTTTTTTTACCCGATTTGCTTTTTTCAATTCAAAGATATGTTTGATTAAAATCTAGTGTGTTCTATTTTTACTTTAGAGTTTAGAGAAAGAATGCTTTTAAGCGCAAAGGGATACCAGAAATGTAATACGCAATGGGTGATTGTGTACATATTGTAGGCCTAATGAACATTTTTTTTAAACCTCTTTATAATTACCTAAACCTATTCAATCGCAAGATCAAGTTGAGCTATCAATTTAGCTATACATGTTCACACTTTGATCTCCTTTGAAGCCCTTAAATGTCCAATTTTACGGGTGTAAGATGTGTTTTGTCGTCGGATTAGACCTAATAGTAGTTAAACTAAAACGTGGCACACCCCCTAGGCCTTACTTTGGGCTAAAGAACTGCGTACTACAGAATACTACTTAGTATTTTGTAGCATTGGGTCTCTCTGTGACTGATGATTGGGTGTGTACTGACAGAGTACAGATACTGCCAACTACAAAATACTAATAGTGGCAATATAGGTCAGTAATACTTACCTGGCAAAAAATGCAGTAGTCCAGCCTTGACCCATTGCTGTGTCCCAAGTGACAATTTTTGCTGTAGAGTTTAGAACACCCTACATTAGAACACACTCAGCACACTCAGCAAGCAGAGGGACCCAAATGCTAAAAAGTACTACGAGTGCAATAAGGGGTGAAGTACCAAATACTAAAAATTTACAGGCATTGCACACAAGTCAGTGAGAGTACTGCATACTACTTTTTACTACTAGTAGTGCAAAGTAGCATGAGGTAGGGTTAGGGTTGATTAGGTAAATCAGATGAAATAAATATCTGATGAAAGCTACATTTGTAGTCTTTCTGGGTGTGTAGCTTGTTGATCATAGCAATCTTAATAACTTTATCATGTTTATGATTAAAAAGATGCGTTCTACTTGCACCGTTTTTCGGTCACACCATAGTGTGCTGGTGTTGGGGAGTTTCCCCCCTCCCCCCCCCCCCCCTCCCCCTAATTCCCTCCCCCTCCCCCTTCTGTTTTTGCGGTACTAAGGCCAAATTGGTGAAACGAATGGGGAGCTTTTTGCAGTACATACATAATGTCAAGATTTATTTGTGTCAATGGCAGCTACAGACCTACAATTTATAGACCTAAAGGTGGGATACACTATCTGCAGATATCGAAAAATGTTACTACTATAAATTATAAAGAAACATCTTACTAATTTGAAAGTAAATAATGATTTTAGACATCCAGCAAAATGATTGCGCTAAAGGCCTACTGTACATGTAGATATCCTGTAATTGTTCCGAAAAATGTAGTAAACAAAATCAAGTACGATCGCCAAACAACAACAACAAGAACAAGAAGAACTACTGCTTTTTACTCGGCATATATGATTGTCAAACTTCTGACAGGTCAGTTAAAAGATATTTACTATAAAATACAACCCCCAAATCCAACTATTCATGATAATTCAAGCAATTACCAATGGTGTATCCTACCTTTAAATGAAAACATTCTACTACTATTAAATAAAATGGGTAAAATATAACAGAAACAAATAAGAACTTCACTCCAGATATGTAAACGAAATAAAACCACCTGTTTGTGAACTTGTTGGAAAACCACTTGCACTCAGAATTTCTAAAGTACAACGTGGTTCAAGGTCAGTTCAATGTTGTGTGCGTGGATACAATGTTGTCTTTCACAAGTGTTCCCAAAAAATATAAACAAAATGCCACACAAAGAATGTGTAATTTATAACCAAGTACGGTTTAAAAATATATACCTGTACATCAAACGTCAAAATCTGATAATTGTTGACAGGGATATATTACATTAGTCATTTCCCAAGAGATGTCAAATTGATAATGGGGCCAGGTTTTCTCGATTTTGTTTGGATGTGCAAGTGTTGCAATGTGAATGACCTGGGGATTAGCAGCTATAACATCAATGTTCAATGGCTATATAAACAATACCCATCCTTAATTATGCTAAACGTGTTTAGGCATGTAAACATGTTTACAAATGTGAATTGTGTTTACTCATTTCCTGTGTAGTAGGTCAGGCATGTTGCCCACAGCATAATGGGCTACCTTATTTGTCCTATAATGCATAAAATAAAAATTAATCAAAAAAAATTGTCCCATGGTCAATTTGACCCCTCTTGGGAAATTTCGGTAACTCTGTCAACAATAATTGAGTAAAATTAAAACTGCTGCAAACTGCTTACTGGCTGGAATGACGTGAAATATAGAAATCAAATAAGTTAAGAATATAAGAGAGCCTATTATTTCGATTTTAACCAGGGGCCAATTTCATAGAGCTGCTAAGCACAAAAATTTGCTTAGCATGACAATTTGTCCTTGGCAAAAACAAGGTTACAGACCAAATTTTCACCTGATCTTTATTGTTTTGGATTGATAATCAGCTGTTTTTTTTGCTTAGCATGAAAAACACGTAACATTTTGGCTGTTAACCTGTTTTTAATGAGCAAGACTTTTTGTGCTAAGCAATTCTTTTTGCTTAGCAGCTCTATGAAATTGGCCCCAGATTTTCTGAGGCAAAATGCTATGTACATTAAACAAACGGGGACATGATAAAAAGGGGGACATACAAGCATGATGTATGAACTAGGTTTTTTCTGTCTTTTCTGAAACCAAGTTTCACAATATACTGTTTCCAAAATGTCAATATTAAATGGTAAGTTTGTTAAATTCAGAACTTCTGTTGCACAAATAATGATTCACCAACCAGGAAATGAGTGAACATTATTAATTTTTCCCACAGGGCAGGTTTATATTGTTATTCCATTTTGTTTTATATGTAAATAACAATTCGGTTTATTGGGTGGTGAGAAACCAACCTACATCTTTTGTATGATAAGTGCTTGTTTAAATTGTGTACATAACGATTACGACAGCTTTGCCCTGAACCTTTGCTCCCTATTAACACACTGAATACATTGTCAAACTTTGTGGTTTGATATTAGTCAGCTAGTTTATTGCAGCTAGTTTTATAGATCTACTTCGCAGAGAAAATAACTTGGCTTGGACATTATTTGCATAGTACATGTACAACTTTATTGACTTTTCGTACATGTACATGTATACTGCTTGTAATTAAAGTTAGTGCAGCAGGGCTTTTTCGAAATTTATTTTTTATTTCTTGTAACGAATTCTAAAGGAATATATAATGTACTCTAACAAATACATTTCATTGGTTGCTTTGGCAGGCCCTTCTACAGTTTCAAATGGAATTGGAATTGGAATTGCTTGGAATTTTTCGAGCAATTATGCGAGTTAGCCAAGACAAACTATTCGAAGGTCATTTCGTGGTCTATATGGTGTACATTAGAGGGCATCACATGGGCGGCCTACACGCACTGCATACCGCGATTAGGACGTCTTGAAACCAAGACTATGGATTACGGGTCAAGGGTCAAGGATGATTCCATTGTACATTTTCAGATCGCATCGAGGCTGTTTTAAAGATTATTTTACTGCCTTCCCCAGGAAGGTAAATGTTTTTGCTGGGGTTTGTTTGTTAGCAAGATTACGGGAAAAAACTACTGAATAGATTTTAACGAAACTTGGTCGGTAGATAGATTATGGGTCAAGGGTGAAATTTTCAGATTGATTTGGATCTAGATCCCGAAAAAAAGCAGTTTTGTGGTTTGGGCAGAGCTAGGTCCACACTCTACCGAGTGCCATTAATTCTAGTTATTAATAAAACCAAGGATCCGTCAAAAGCGCTCTAGGCACTGTAGCTCGTAAGCCTGAAGAAACCTGTAGAGAGAAGACAATGAGAAGAATTAAGGTACAGTTTTAGAGGTGGGAGGAGAACCCCAGAAGAATATCCTGGGGGAAAACCCAAAGAGTCAGGCAGGGACTGAAAACCCAATCCACATATGTGACCCGCTCTGCAAAAATGAGTCTGATGTGTTAAACAATTTTTTTAAATTAGTTTTACAATTGGTCAGAAAGAGCATGAAATAAGCTTTTATTTGACATATGGCACAACTCTGTAGTGTAATGCATTGGTCTTAGTTTACGATTGTTTGAAATTTGCTTTTTCTCAGTTATATTAAAATTGTTTTTAAACAGAAATGAAAATTTATAATTTTAGTGCTTCTTTAGATGCTATATGGTTAGAGGATGACAAAAACCATGATTAAATCTACTTTAGAAATCAAAACAATTTGTTCAAACGATCAGTTCTGAAAAAAATATGTCGGAGAAACCTTAAAACCTTAAACCAAAAAATGAATTGTTGAAAGAAAAATCACCTCTGAGACAATAAGCATTCCTTTTTGTGAAAATGTATTATGCGACATCAGACTCATTTTTGCAGAGCGGGTCACATAGTGGCCTAGGCGAGATTAGAACCCGGGTCACGACGGTGGAAGGCGAGGAAAGAACCGCTACGCCAACCTAACCCAGTGCCGTTGCTTGCGGTCTGCAGCATCGAATTCACCGTCTGTGGGTAAAGCAGCAGTTCGAGTCCAGCCTATGGTGCGTGTGCCCTTGGGCCAGGCACTTTGTCACCATTGCTTCACCATTGCTTCACCCCACCCAGGAGTAAATGGGTACCTGTGAGGGCGGAGATGGTTGTTATTAGCTGCTTTGCGCCGAAATGGCAGCATTGAGCTGTATAGACGATGTGGCTCTGTTTACATCTGTATTCAAATGTGCCGTCATTATGCGCACTCATCATGTTTTACATAAATTTGGTTAAGAGATGTCATCAGAGGTCACATAAATCAAAGGCGATCTGACCTGCGATGTCACTCTTTAAGCAAATTTTATGTAAAACACGATTGGTGCGCATCACTGCCGGGCACATTTGAATACAGACGTAAACACGTGACGTCAGAGGGCACATCGTCTATACTCACTCCCCTGGGAGCTGAGATGATTTGGAATGTTTCGTGGGCCATTGAGCTGGAGGATCTGAACGGGAGAATCTTCTTCTTCTTTTTTTGCCCCAGGTATTTAACCAACAACTCCCACGTAGCAGGGAGCGCTGTGAGCAAGGAGCAGGCTGAGTGGGTTCGAGACAGCTGGCTCGCCCAGGGGTTGGACTCGGCTAAGATTGTCACCTACGAGGTCTTGCTGTCGTACCCACCAGCCTACGGAGATGCAGATCAAAATACGGTAATAAAGTCAGGCCTGAACATTTCAGATTTGTAATGACTCGCGTCAATGACTCGACTTAAGTCTGACTTAACCCTAACCCTGCCAAATCCAGCACAGTGCATCTGTGACCTTGCTGCACTCTGCACACAAGTCAACGTGACAAAGTATGCAATCTGTTGCGTCTGGCAGGGTTTCTAAACCAAAATACCCTGGAGGGTTAGGGTTAAAGGGATCGTATACGTTTGGTAATTTGAGCCGACTGTTTGTTTCAATCCTATAGAGTTATAGATATACCATAAAACTAACCTGTACAAATTTCATTTCAAAAGGTGGTAGCGATTTTGAGATATTGCCGAAAATCTGGAGCGGTTATGTCTATACGCAGGAAGAATAATCCGCATTGGAATACACGGTGTGAGAAACGTCACTGCAGTAACGCTTCTCAGATTCAAATTTTTGGGGATAAAAAGTGATATCTTTTTCCATAACCGCAGTAAGATCGACGTGAAAAGTTTCTTAAAACGCATTATACTATCCAAAGCTACTGTACTTCTTACCAAGTAAGTTTTTGTTGCCATAAATTTGTGGAGTAATTACCAAACGTATACGATCTCTTTAAGTCATATTTGTTGGCGAGTGGAGTCCGATGGGTAAATTTGACTCGACTTGACTCGAGTCACTGTAGGCAAATGACTCGACTCACCCCCCCCTCTCCTTTAAACAAAAATTGTTTTTGTTAAATCATCAGCAGATTATGCTTATAAGCAGGGATGTAGTCGAGTCCATCACAAGTCCCTGTAAGTCCCTGTAAGTCCCTGCAAGTCCCTGCAAGTCCCTCACAAGTCCTTCAGTTCCAATTCAAATCACAAGCTATTCAAAACAGCTTTGACAAAGGCATTCCTTTGTCATTGTTCATCCAGTTTACTTGTGACTGCCTTTATGAAGGGACTTGTGACTGGCTTAACGAAAGGACTTGTGAACGGACTTGCAGGGACTCGACTACAACCCTGCTTATAAGTACATTATCGACAGCAAAACGTCACCATTTCCACGTGAAGGATTCAGTGTACCGTGTGAAGATTGTACGGCAGTCGTGTTAATCGCGCTTCACACAAAAGCGAATGCGATGCGACATTCACTGCGGAATTCGCAAAGTTTCAGAGTTTCAAAATGAACAAAGAATTAATTGGCAATTAAGGCGGGAGTCGAACCTCCGGAATACCGGACCGGTGCTCTACCAACTTAGCTATCTTAATTGCCCTATGTTGGCGGTCTCCGCAATTGTCAGTATCTAAATGTATGAGGTGGGGGTGCCCCACCCATGTATGGCGGAGATTGCCAGCCACACTGTAAAAAATTAAATCGTAATTTTACGTGAAATTCCTGGCAGTTTGGACGCCAGTACTTTACTGTAAAAAAACGGTGGAAAACGGGGAGCAGGCTGTTTTTGACGGCTTTTGAAAGTTGTCGGTTTACATTACTGTCCCCGTCAATGTACCTTGCTATTCCTGTAAAAATACAGGGTATACAAAATATACAGTCCGTTGCTGAAATTTAGCTAGGTTACCATAGTAACTGCATTTGTACAATTTTCAACAGTGAGAACCAAACTTTTAAATACCTATAATACACATTACCATACAAATTATACAATAACCTACTTAACACTATATAGTGGATACTGTCCTGGTTTAGTTTTATATTCAGCTTTTCGTGCCATGGTGAAGTCACGGTTTCACCAAAAATATTTTAATATTGAAATACGAAAAGAAATTTCATGCGATTTTTCACTTTATGTTTGCAACAAATCTAAATTTGATCATAGATTCGTTAGTAGTATAGGAGGCGTATCACAGGCCCCTTTGCGGTGGAGGGTTTTGGTGGTGGTGGAGGGTGGTGGTGGTGGGTGGTGGTGGTGGTGGAGGGTGGAGGTGGAGGGTGGTGGTGGAGGTGGAGGGTGGTGGTGGAGGGTGGTGGTGGTGGTGGTGTTGGGAGTGAGGTGGTGGTGGTGTTGTGGTGGGAGAAATTAATTTCAAATATATTATTATTCATACATATATAATAATATTAAAATAAAATAATAAAATAATGAATTTTAATTGAACAAATCGGCGTGATCTGATTGGTCAATTTCAAAAATATACGCGTGATCTGATTGGTTAATTTAAAACATATACGCGTGATTTGATTGGTTAACTAATCGAATCTGTTAAGTGGGTGTATTGACTATAACACCATACACATATTCGAACGAGTTAAGACTGTAAAGAGTGGCAAGTGATGTCATAGTTGTGACATCACAGACAAGCCTGGACAAATCCGGGGTGAACAATAGAACGTAAAGCGCGAAGAATGCTACAATTCCGGACAAGTCAAAACTCGCAACGTGCGATACGCTCTGATTGGTTGGGTATTTTAGGTTGTTGACGTAATGCGTAACTGGAGTTTGGGTGAATAAAAGCCGATTCGTGTTGAGGTCCGACACATTTCGCTACCAACGTCCGAAGACATCAGAAATTCTACTTGATATCGTCACGTACAACTACAACTATGGCTTCAGCATCGGGAAACAGTGCACCTCCATCTTCCCCAACCGGTACAGTGCAATGGGGTCCATTTGACTGCGTTAAAAAGTTGACTCATGTCCAAGTAAAAAGAGGATGGCGCCAGGGATTCAGCACGAGTGAGAAGAGACCGTATTACTACAATATCTTCACCCGAGAAAGCGTGTGGTCTATACCGATCATCCTCACCCAACAAGAGGAGAGTGAAGCCGACACCGGACCTACAACGGACCTACTGGCGGCTGCCACGGCAGAGCTGGTCGGTAAACTACCCATGGAACTCTCCGAACCTCCAGCCGTCAAGGGAAAAAGCGACAAGAAGAGAAAGTTCAGCCCAGATCCCGACCAGGCGGAGAACGAGAGGAACGCCGTTAGATTTCACATTGGAGGTGAGCGCTATGCCCACGTCAAACGTTTCAAGGGTCGTACTTATGTTAACCTCAGAGAGTACTACTTGAACAAAGACGAAACCAAACTACTGGCGGGAAAGAAGGGGTTGAATTTGACAGCCGAGGAATGGAATACGTTGGTCGATCAAAGAAAGACCATTTCCGAGGCCCTAGACATCGTCTAGACCTTCAAGAAACTTACGTATACGTTTTTTCTTTTCTATTTATTTTGAACTCGTCGTCAGACTCCAATCATGACATCGTACAACGACGATCAAGGGCGAGAACACTCACCAAACGAATCTTGATTAAATTCATCACGGACGACATACTTAAGCTGGTCTATCACGCGCAAGAACTACTGGGCTGCGAGGGATGCCAGCAGGACTGGCCGAGCCAGTGGGAACACGCATGCACGTTCTTCGGTGCGAATCCTGTAAATCGCATCGATGACTTCGTGGCCGAGTACTTCGATGAGGCCCTGCAGTTGCTTGACACCCGTAGAGTACGACCAGTATTTCAGACAGTTGCTAGTCTAGTTGGAACTAGTCTATTCATCGGTGAGGGGGTCGACTTGGACACACAGTTGAACTCTATGATCGAAGATACTTTGAATGACTGGAAGGATGATTTAGATGATATCAGCATGTCCTTCTATTCGTCATTATTTGATAACACTACTGAACTCATTCAAAACACAGCGGATATCATCGAGTAAATATTGTCTTAACTTGTTTTGTTTCGTTTTTAATCAGTGCTCACGTGAAGAAGTTAAACATTGTTTGTATTTGGTGGTGGTTGAATTTTGCTTCAATAAAACAGTATCATTATGTCGCAGTAACAAAAGAACAGTATGCATCTCGTTTGTATTTATTTTGTCATTGTATTTATTTATATTATTATTTTATTAATGTATTTATTAAGTTACGGTATGGATAGGGGATATACACACACACACATACATACAAATAAAAGTCGACAAGGGGTGCCTAAAACCAACCGGAACTCACCAGAACATTCCTTAAGTGGTCAACGGGCAATATACAGTTTTTAGTATTTTATTTCACCATAAATCAACGCTAAATACTACAAACAAAGGTTTACCAAAAAACAAATTAAATAAACAACATAATAATAATAATAATAATTAACCTAGCTACAAGTGAAAACGTATTAGTTTACGGTCTCTAACAAAGCTCTTGCAATCTGCTGTAAAAGAAATGGTTTGTCGTACACCGACGTTTTGATATTGGGAAAATGTTTTCGTATAAAATCATTAACGAGAATATCATTGTCTCTCTTATCCGAAGAAAAAAGATGGGCGATTTTGTACATATTTAATCCTCGGCAACGATGTAACAGGAAAAAGATGGAATATTGTCCACACACCGCTGACAAAGTCCCCTGTAGGGGTATGGTTAGAGTGGGAAGCGCGGAGCATCGGTGAACACATTGTACATAAATTCAATGGCGTTGAAAAACGTGTTGGCTTGCGAAAAATCCCTGTTGATGGTTTCTGTCAAGCCACCAACACGGTGTATCAGTTCCATGGCTGTTGGTTCCACGGTCATAATTGCCACCTGAATCAAAGTGAATACAACCAGACAAGAAAAACTAGCTCTTCAGAACTCCGTAGAAAGACTGAAGAAATGTCAACATACATACGTAATCAAGGGTTCAATCTAGTAGAGTTATGGGAATGCGAGTGGTTAAGAATAAAGGAGGGCAATGTAGATCTGCGGGAATTTCTAACTTCCGTTAGACTACCGCACCATAAGAAGAATACTAAGACTCAGGCTGAGGTGTTGAAATTCATTGCCGACGGTTCAATCTTTGGTTTAGTAGAGTGCGACGTGCGAGTCCCTCCGGCACTGTCTGAGACCTTTGCTGAGATGACCCCTATATTTAAGAATGTCGACATAACCAAGAATGACATAGGAGAACACATGAAAAATTATGCTGAAAGAGCGGGGGTGTTCAAAACACCACGCAGAAGTTTGATAGGGAGCATGTATGGATCCAAAATGTTGCTAGCCACTCCACTTCTCCGTTGGTACTTATCCCATGGGTTGGAAGTTGAACATGTATATGAAGTAGTAGAGTACAAAAGAAATAACTGCTTTCGTGAGTTCGGGGAATCTGTGAGTGATGCTAGGAGAGCTGGAGACAAAGATCCATCAAATTCAATCCTAGCGGATACTATGAAGCTTTTAGGAAATTCCGCGTATGGCAAAACAGTCACTAACCAAGAGAGACACAGGAACGTAAAGGTGGCCGATGACACTGATGCTCCGCGCTTAGTTAACGATGACCATTTTCGTGCGTTGCATGATATTGGTGAAGGGGTGTTTAAGGTGGAGTTAACTAAGAAAACAATTACATTGAACCTACCAATTCAGATTGGTTTTTTTGTCTATCAGTACGCTAAGTTAAAAATGTTGGAATTTTATTATGATTTTTTAGTAAAATTCGTCCATCTCGCAGATTTCGAAATGTGCGAGATGGACACAGACTCTGCATATCTCGCCATCTCTGGTGAAAGTCTGGACGCGGTAGTCAGACCTGACAAAAGGGAAGTGTACGAAAGGGAAAAATGTGCATGGTTCCCGCGCAACGACACCGATGCACATAGCGCCTATGATAAGCGCACACCTGGCCTTTTCAAGATTGAGTGGGAGGGGCGAGGAATAGTTGCTTTATGTAGCAAAACATATTTTTGCTTTGGTGAACAAAACAAAGTCAGCTGTAAAGGGTTAAACAAGAACAACAACAAAATCACTAAGGATAAATACTTGGATGTGATACGGTCACAGACACCAGGGTCAGGAATAAATCGCGGGTTTCGCATGAGAGGGGGTGATATGTACACCTACGAGCAAACAAAAACTGCTTTCACCTACCTTTACCCCAAACGCAAAGTAAACGAAGATGGGCGATCAACCACATACCTTGATTTATGAGCACACAAAGTAAACGAAGATGGGTGATCAACCACAAACCTTGATTTGTAAACCCCTTACAACTTAATCGAATCCGACCTAAACGTTGACAGGTGGGTTGACAAACTATAGTTAAGTCTATGATTACCGATGTATGTTGTTGTGTTTCTAGAAGTATTGTTTTACAACAAATTTGTTCATTCCACCTTTGTTTAATGTTTAAGAGATTCTGTAAATATGATACGGGTTTAATTTGTGAATTCCTTACAAATGAATCAAATGCGACTTAAACGTTGACAGATGGGTTGACAAACTATATTTAATGTTTACTATCGTCTTTGTTTAAAGTTTAAGAAATTCTGTAAATGTGATACGGGTTTAATTTGTGAATTCCTTACAACTGAATCGAATGCGACTTAAACGATGACAGATGGGTTGATAAATTATATTTATGTCTATGATTACCGATGTATGTTGTTGGGTTTCTTGAAATATTGGTTTACATCAAATGTGTTCATTTAGTTATTTATTTGTGTATATGTTTACTACCTATTTTGTTTAATATTTAAGAAATTCTGTAAATAGGATATATGGTTTGAAATATGGAATCATTTTTTGAAACTACATGTATTTACATTTGTTTTAAACACTCAAAATACTTGTTGGATTTCTTGAGGTATATTGCTTTGTATTATATTTGTTGGGTGAAAAATACGAAACAAGAAAAAATTTCACGGACATTCTGACTCATCGTGTATTATTATTTGTTGCCCTAGTTTGTTTGTTTGTTTGTCTGGGGGAGTGAGGTGGTGATAGTTATTTGGAGACTGATCGGTAGGCTGTTTAAAGTTAATAAAAAACAACCACATTGCGAAAATAAGTTCACTTGATCAAATGGATGCGAGACTGAAACATCCTTTTACCAGCGTAATCGCCGGTCCGACAGGGAGCGGGAAAACTCAGTTTGTAAAGCGCCTTATTCTCGCTGAGGGAAATACATTTATTGAACTGGCTATTGACAATATTATTTGGTGTTACGGGGAATACCAAGATGCTTACGACCATCTGGCTAGTCTGGTGCCTCAGATACGATTTGTGGAGGGTTACCCCAATGACTTACTTAACTCCCTGGACCGAAGTCAAATAAACCTGGTTGTGATAGATGATCTTATGTCTGAAAGCGGAAATAATATAAAGGTCACCGAACTTTTCACTAAAGGTAGTCATCATAGAAACCTGTCGGTTATTCTCATACTTCAAAATTTATTTTACAAGGGAAAGGAAATGAGAACAATCAGTTTGAACGCACATTACATGACCCTCTTTAAAAATCCGCGAGACGCTTCGCAAATTACCCACTTAGCGAGGCAGATGTACCCTACCAAGTCCAGATATATGATGGAGGCCTACCGCGATGCGACATCCGCCCCCTACGGCTACCTCTTTGTTGATTTGAAACCCGATACCATCGAAAATATGCGACTTAGAACCAACATATTTCCCGGTGAATACCCTATCGTTTACGTTCCAAGGGTATAAATGACGGTGTTTGAAATAGACCGCAATCATTTGAAGATGTCGAGGCGTGTGCATCACAACGCTCCCTACCTACACGTGCTTGCGAAGGGAAGCGACAAACAACGCCAGGGTGTAATCCAAGGAGCGAACAAGGAACTGATACATTGTTTATGTGAGTGCGCCCTCAACGTCCTTAATGGTAATATACAGCTGAAACCCTCTGAAAGGAAAAGATTGGTGAAATATAAACGACACATGCGAGTTCTGAGTAATAAGAAAGCTGGTGTTCAAAAGAAAAAGAAAGTGTTACGTCAAAAAGGAGGATTCCTCGGTGCTTTACTCACTCCAATATTGGGGGCCCTCGGCGGATTGCTGTTTAAGTAAACATGGATCACACCAAGAAAATGGTACTGATACCTCAAGAAACTCTATCCAAGCTACAATCGACCAAACGATTGGAACAAACACCAACCACGCGTGTTGTAAACAGTTTGGATGCCGAGATGCGAGAGCTCCTGGAACGACAAAATCTTTCAGACGAAGATAAAATCAAGCTATACCACCAGACTCTGCAACGCTACATTAACCTGAATAGACAGCGAATGACACCATTGACCATGACTTTGGAAACCAAGAAAGAGGACGACCAACCGCACAAATTAGGATCGGTGACACCCGGTCCTCCAAAATTGAAGAAAGAACCTGGCTTTGGTGAGTCTTCCAAAGTAAAATTACACTTTGAGGGGGAATCGGAGGAGGAGGAAGAGGGATACCTACCTCTATTATTTGCTGAAGCATCTCATCTGAGCAAAACAAAGAAAAAGAAAACGGTTTCAAGTAAAAAAAAAACCGGATCCAAGTCCAAATGGACACCTTATTAATACACACACATTACCCTATACTCTATCATTTGAGACTTAGTCATCATGGAGTGTTGTCGACCGAAACCGGGTTGTGGCTTTAAACAACAAATCAGGAAAATTCGGTGTTGGTGCATTTGTTGTCATAGTAGCGTCGTAATTCAAAACACAGATTTCAGCGATGGCACAGAACGAGGCGTACCTGAAACGAGTGTACTACGACCCCCAACATCCAGCCGGTCTTGGTGGTGTGGAGGCTGTCTACCGTGCTGCCCAAAAAGACGGCGTACACATCAACCGGAAACAGATTAAAACCTGGTTGAGTCAACAACACACTTACACGCTACACAAACCAGTCCGCAGACATTTCCAACGGAATAGGGTCATAGTGGGTGGGATCGACCATCAATGGCAGGCGAATCTTGTGGACATGACCTCACTCAGTCGGTTTAATAAAAAATACAAGTATCTGTTGACGTGTATCGACATATTGTCAAAATATGCCTGGGCAATTCCACTTAAGAATAAGACGGGTACTTCGATCATTGACAGTTTTAGAAAAATCTTGGAAAGTGGGCGGAAACCCAAAATGCTACAGACCGATAAAGGCACCGAGTTTACCAATCGTCAATTCCAATCATTTCTAAAGAAAAACAACATCGGTTTCTTCACTACACAAAATGAAACAAAGGCCAGCGTGGTAGAGAGATTCAACAGGACACTGAAGACAAAGATGTACAAATACTTCACGGCCACCAACAGACACGTATATACATCAAGACCTTACCAAAATTGATGACAGCGTATAATCACACGTACCACAGAAGCATCAAGACAACCCCAACCTCTGTAAACAGCGACAATGCCGAACAGATCTGGAGAAACCTGTACGGTGGTACCGATAACGTGGTCAAACTCGTTTCTTTCAAATTCAACGTTGGAGACACGGTACGCATTAGCATGGCGGCCAGACCGTTTAGGAAAGGTTATCTTCCAAGCTGGACCACCGAACTGTTCACGGTCAGCGCTCGAATCCCGCGCTATCCTTCCGTGTACAAGTTGAAGGATTACGACGGCGAAGAGTTGGACGGTACGTTCTACGAACAAGAACTTCAACGAGTGGTTAAATTGGACGATCTGTACCAGATAGAGAAAGTACTACGGACGCGGAAAAACCGAGGAAAAACGGAGTATTTTGTCAAGTGGTTAGGTTATCCAGACAAGTTTAACAGTTGGGTAGCACAACTTCGCAAGTTATAAAAACCCATCAACACGCTCATTTGTCCACACAGGCCCCCTAACATTAACCATGGCGGACTCATTTTACGTGACACTACCTAGCAACAGTTCTATGGATACGCATCCCAACAATACATTGAGTCATTTCTTTGTGAATTTACCAACACCCCTGTCATTCGAAGGAGAGTGGGAAGTGGCCCTGGCTGAAGTTACTTACCCTCACCGATGGTTGAATGTGACTGAAGGAAACAACGTATTGGGATGTAGGACCGGACCTGATTCGGGGTTTCATATCCACCACATACCGGTGGGATACTACCCAACACCCAAGGAATTATTGAACAATTTTGTACCTCCCATCAATCACGACAACCTCGTCCGATTCACTTACAACAAATACATTCAAAAGGTCATAATAAAGACAGAAGACGGGGTGGAGCTGAAATTGTTGGGTCGTCTTGCTAACCTGCTCGGTTTTGACAAGGACACCATCGTGACGGGGATAAAGAAAAGCACAAGAGTAGTGGATCTGCAGCCATTTTATGCGCTATTTATCTACTCCAATATTGTCGAGTACCACACCGTGGGAGACACGCGTGCTCCCTTATTACGCATCGTGAATGTGGACGGCGAGTATGGAAAAACCGTCACAAAAATCTACGACAGTCCGCATTACATGCCCCTGCAGCATAAGTTATTAGACATGATCGAGATAGATATAAGGGACGGTACGGGTCAGCTCATTCCATTCGTGAGCGGGAGCTCATTGCGAAGCTTCACTTCAGAAAAAAGCGCTCTTACTACTTCAACTAAGTATCATCATGAGGAACCATTTTCTACCCAGTAGTAAACACTACGAAGATTATTACGTTGGACAGGTGGGACGTGGTCACCCGGTGTTCACTGGACCGAGAAGTCAGAAGGGATACGGACTTGGAGGAATTTTAGGCGGACTTTTTCGGTCGGCCATGCCCCTTCTCAAACAAGGATTAAAAACCGTGGGTCGTGAGGCTCTACGTACGGGTGTAGGTATTGCGCAAGATGCGCTGGAGGGAAAAAACATCAAATCGGCCGCCAATGAAAGACTTCGGAACGTTGGACACACGGTTCTTCGCGGTATAAATACCCGACTTTCACAACCCAAACGACGTGGTATAAAAAGGAAAGCAACGGGCAGACGCGCCACTTCCTCACCCCGCCGGAGAGCGAAAAGATCAACAGATATATTTGATTAAGCGCTAACCCCACAACCGTCATCATGTCGCTATTACACAATAACTCGTGCGAATGCACTAAATCTGAACTTGATATTTTCTCCATCCCACCTACCCAAACCAGCATCGAAAGGGGGCAGTGGGAAGAATTTCACCCCATCTCTACCATTTCTGATGGAGGACCCATAGAGTTTTTTGTACCGGGGTCCGGAGACGAATACATGGACTTGAACCAAACGCAGCTGTACATCAGAGCAAAAATCACCAAGGGAGATGGTTCCGACCTGACGGATGCAGATCACGTGGGCCCCGTCAATTTATTTCTACAATCCCTATTCAGTCAGATTGACGTAAGTTTGAACGAGCGGTTGATTTCCCCCTCCACACCGACCTACCCCTATCGTGCCATACTCGAGACGTTACTCAGCTATGGCAGCGATGCTAGGAAATCCCAGCTGACGACCGCTTTGTTTTACAAAGACACCGCCGGTAAGATGGACATTGCGGACCCACTGGAGGCGGACGATGTGGTCAATCGGGGTCTGAAGAAGAGAACCGAGTTTACAAAGAACAGTAAAGTGGTGGATATGATCGGACCGATACACAGCGACATTTTCTTCCAAGACAAACACATGTTGAACGGCGTGGATTTGAAACTAAAACTGATACGCAGCAGTAATGCGTTCTGTCTCATGTCGACCGGTGCTAACCCCACCTATAAAGTGATCATCCTAGACGCGTCCGTATTTGTCAGAAAAGTCAAAGTCAGTTCGGCCGTCATGCTGGGCCACATTAAGGCTTTGGAGAAAGGTACCGCCAAATACCCCGTCAAGCGCAATCTATGCAAGATGGTATCCGTACCCCGCGGTAACCTGACTCTCACCCAGGACCACGTGTTTCTAGGACAGCTGCCGAACCGAATCGTGGTGGGGTGCGTGACCAACGAAGCGTTTAACGGTCGGTATACAAAGAACCCCTTCAATTTCCAGCACATGGATATCAACTTTTTGACGGTGCATGTTGACGGGGAACAAATACCATATTCCCCACTGAAACCTAAGTTTGTCGACCCCGCCAAAAATTACATCAGAGCCTACCAGACCCTCTTCTCCGGTACTGATAAAATGTTCCAAGACGAGGGCAACGGCATTAGTCGTGAAGACTACGCCGCGGGGTACACACTGTTTGCGTTTGATCTGAGTCCAGACTTGTCCATTGGAGGACACTTCAATCTCGTAAAGCGTGGCAACCTACGACTGGACGTACATTTTGCTCAGCCACTGGACAAAACCATCAACGTCATCATCTACGCCGAGTTCAACAACATTATCGAAATTGACCAGGCTCGCAACGTCATATTTGACTACGCCAGTTAAATCACGAGTTGGCATCATGGATAGTTATGAAATCAGTCACATTTTGCAAAATGACTGTGTCACCAAGCATTACTTCAGAGGAGTCTTTGCCTGCAACCAGCTACCTAAGAACCACGTCCCTCGACCGAGCGCCCTCATCTTCAACACGGACCCATCCTCCAAACCTGGACAACACTGGGTGGCTATTTACATCACGCAAGATGGAGAGGGCGAATATTTCGACTCCTACGGACAACCAGTCATGATACCCCAGGTCAAGAAATTCCTGAAGAAAAACGTGACGTGTACACGCCACAACCGCCAACCCCTACAGGGGACTTTGTCAGCGGTGTGTGGACAATATTCCATCTTTTTCCTGTTACATCGTTGCCGAGGATTAAATATGTACAAAATCGCCCATCTTTTTTCGTCGGATAAGAGAGACAATGATATTCTCGTTAATGATTTTATACGAAAACATTTTCCCAATATCAAAACGTCGGTGTACGACAAACCATTTCTTTTACAGCAGATTGCAAGAGCTTTGTTAGAGACCGTAAACTAATACGTTTTCACTTGTAGCTAGGTTAATTATTATTATTATTATTATGTTGTTTATTTAATTTGTTTTTTGGTAAACCTTTGTTTGTAGTATTTAGCGTTGATTTATGGTGAAATAAAATACTAAAAACTGTATATTGCCCGTTGACCACTTAAGGAATGTTCTGGTGAGTTCCGGTTGGTTTTAGGCACCCCTTGTCGACTTTTATTTGTATGTATGTGTGTGTGTGTATATCCCCTATCCATACCGTAACTTAATAAATACATTAATAAAATAATAATATAAATAAATACAATGACAAAATAAATACAAACGAGATGCATACTGTTCTTTTGTTACTGCGACATAATGATACTGTTTTATTGAAGCAAAATTCAACCACCACCAAATACAAACAATGTTTAACTTCTTCACGTGAGCACTGATTAAAAACGAAACAAAACAAGTTAAGACAATATTTACTCGATGATATCCGCTGTGTTTTGAATGAGTTCAGTAGTGTTATCAAATAATGACGAATAGAAGGACATGCCGATATCATCTAAATCATCCTTCCAGTCATTCAAAGTATCTTCGATCATAGAGTTCAACTGTGTGTCCAAGTCGACCCCCTCATCGATGAATAGACTAGTTCCAACTAGACTAGCAACTGTCTGAAATACTGGTCGTACTCTACGGGTGTCAAGCAACTGCAGGGCCTCATCGAAGTACTCGGCCACGAAGTCATCGATGCGATTTACAGGATTCGCACCGAAGAACGTGCATGCGTGTTCCCACTGGCTCGGCCAGTCCTGCTGGCATCCCTCGCAGCCCAGTAGTTCTTGCGCGTGATAGACCAGCTTAAGTATGTCGTCCGTGATGAATTTAATCAAGATTCGTTTGGTGAGTGTTCTCGCCCTTGATCGTCGTTGTACGATGTCATGATTGGAGTCTGACGACGAGTTCAAAATAAATAGAAAAGAAAAAACGTATACGTAAGTTTCTTGAAGGTCTAGACGATGTCTAGGGCCTCGGAAATGGTCTTTCTTTGATCGACCAACGTATTCCATTCCTCGGCTGTCAAATTCAACCCCTTCTTTCCCGCCAGTAGTTTGGTTTCGTCTTTGTTCAAGTAGTACTCTCTGAGGTTAACATAAGTACGACCCTTGAAACGTTTGACGTGGGCATAGCGCTCACCTCCAATGTGAAATCTAACGGCGTTCCTCTCGTTCTCCGCCTGGTCGGGATCTGGGCTGAACTTTCTCTTCTTGTCGCTTTTTCCCTTGACGGCTGGAGGTTCGGAGAGTTCCATGGGTAGTTTACCGACCAGCTCTGCCGTGGCAGCCGCCAGTAGGTCCGTTGTAGGTCCGGTGTCGGCTTCACTCTCCTCCTGTTGGGTGAGGATGATCGGTATAGACCACACGCTTTCTCGGGTGAAGATATTGTAGTAATACGGTCTCTTCTCACTCGTGCTGAATCCCTGGCGCCATCCTCTTTTTACTTGGACATGAGTCAACTTTTTAACGCAGTCAAATGGACCCCATTGCACTGTACCGGTTGGGGAAGATGGAGGTGCACTGTTTCCCGATGCTGAAGCCATAGTTGTAGTTGTACGTGACGATATCAAGTAGAATTTCTGATGTCTTCGGACGTTGGTAGCGAAATGTGTCGGACCTCAACACGAATCGGCTTTTATTCACCCAAACTCCAGTTACGCATTACGTCAACAACCTAAAATACCCAACCAATCAGAGCGTATCGCACGTTGCGAGTTTTGACTTGTCCGGAATTGTAGCATTCTTCGCGCTTTACGTTCTATTGTTCACCCCGGATTTGTCCAGGCTTGTCTGTGATGTCACAACTATGACATCACTTGCCACTCTTTACAGTCTTAACTCGTTCGAATATGTGTATGGTGTTATAGCCAATACACCCACTTAACAGATTCGATTAGTTAACCAATCAAATCACGCGTATATGTTTTAAATTAACCAATCAGATCACGCGTATATTTTTGAAATTGACCAATCAGATCACGCGTATATTTTTCAAATCAACCAATCAGATCACACGTATATTTTTTAAATTGACCAATCAGATCACGCCGATTTTTTCAATTAAAATTCATTATTTTATTATTTTATTTTAATATTATTATATATGTATGAATAATAATATATTTGAAATTAATTTCTCCCACCACAACACCACCACCACCTCACTCCCAACACCACCACCACCACCACCCTCCACCACCACCCTCCACCTCCACCACCACCCTCCGCCTCCACCCTCCACCACCACCACCACCCACCACCACCACCCTCCACCACCACCAAAACCCTCCACCGCAAAGGGGCCTGTGATACGCCTCCTATACTACTTTCGTTAGAATAATAATTATACATTTCGCTCAAAAAAATGTTTTTGGGGACAAAACACTACAATTTAACATGACATATTTCGTGAGTTCTGATTGGTCAGTTGCTGCGTAATACGAGTCATGTTCGATAACAGTAGAATCGTTGTAAGTAAACAACACTTTGTTGGTGTTGCTGTATATTTACACAAATATGTTGTATTTTGACAGTGTTCTTGTAAATTTATATAATCTTTGCATAAATTAACGTCCGCGTGATATTTTCAAGGCACACTACCGTAATTTTACGTCTAAAATCCGTTAAAAAATAAATACGGCGATTGCTTGTTTTTTTACAGGTGAAAAAACACCGTACTTTTCGGTTATTGTTTACAGTGTACGAACATTTTGCCCCTGGGAGGGTATATTTGGACATTTTAAAAGTGGCAATCCCCATCTTGTGTGGGGTAGCCATGTGGGGGAGGGGGAAGAGAGAAGGGGTCGGTGCGATCACAGGCTCATATTTGGAGACATTTTCTTACTAGCATTTATCTCCGAATCTTGAATTGTTTTTCTTAATGACAGATTCAGCTATTGAGTTCGCCGGGCGGAAGTGCAGATTATACGACACAGGAGCGGGAACCGCCCCTTGAGCCCGGCAATCCTAACCCAATACCTGATAACGATGTGTTAGCCCCGTTCAACGCTTATTCCGCAGATGGAGAAATAGAGGTACTGTATATTAACCCTAACTCGATACCTACCCCAGGCCTTCATTTTAAAGGAGCACGATCGCGCTCGCGCTCCTCCGCGCTCCTTACAATTTTTAAGGAGAGCAAAAAAAAGCGCTCCTTACAATTTTAACAAGAGCAAAACCCCCCCCCCAAAAAAAACACCAAAAAACCTGCAACTGACGAGTGTCATTTATAACAGTAAAGACACGAAAGCATTGCTATTGCTAACACAAGAGAATTTGCGATTACAATTCTCTATTCGCACCCCCAAATAAAATCACATCAGATTTATCTTATACCAACAACGGTCCTCTAGTCTTTCGTGTTCGCCCATTCCATTTATTTCGGACATAACGGGCCTAGACTAATTCGCGCTTAATTAATCCATACAAGTCACAGAGAGAGAAATATAATGTCACTGGATGGGAAAGCGCCATCATTCTCTTAACCAAAAGTTGAACTACTGGTGAATGTTGTGTTCCTTTTCTTGAGTATGTGTTTATTAAAGGCATAGACACCTTTGGTTGTCATTTTGAGTAACTACAGATAGTGTCCAGGGCCTTTAAACTTGCGTTTTGTTAGCGAGAGCAAATCACTCTCCTTAATTCATTGTTTTGATATAAGGAGAGCGATTTTAAAATCACTCTCCTTAATTCACCTTTTGATTTAAGGAGAGCGATGCACAGCTCTCCTCGGATTTATTAAAATGAAGGCCTGCTACCCTAACGTTTTATGAATACCACTATACTTACCAGCTAGGCTTAGTAAGCAGCTAGTGACTTAGAGTTACCCTTGATCAACTCTAACTTTAGTAAGAAGCTTAGAATGTAACTATCACTAGTAATAGGGGGGACAATACAAATTTTAATATTGCTTTTAGGAAGTTATTTGGGACTATTTCTTGAAGGGCTTGGTGAGTAGATTGCAAATCTCTTTCAACTTTCAAAATCGGTCAAAGCGTTGCCAAGTTATGGTCCGATAAACTTTTCAGATTGCGCTTTTTCCTAGACAACAAACGTATTAAGCAACAGTAATTAAAAAGTGTTTTTTGAACCATCTCATTTATTCTATTTACATCTTTCAAGCATTTCAAATCATCTTTTCTAGTATGTATGTTGCTCATATTTTTCATATAAGTCTTTCTTTTTCAGATGATACATTTCATGAGATCTGCAAATTCTCATGTTGTTACTCGTTGTCTAGTGGGTCTGCACGGTGTGTATGACACCCCTACTAGTAATGTTTCATGAATACCAATTACTTACCAACTAGGCTTAGTAAGCAGCTAGTGACTTAGAGTTACCCTGGATCAACACTAACTTTAGTAAGAAGCTTATAATGTAACTATATAACGCTAGTAATCTTTCAGGAATACCAATAACTTACCAACTAGGCTTAGTAAGCAGCTAGTGACTTAGAGTTACCCTTGATCAACACTAACTTTAGTAAGAAGCTTAGCATGTAACTATTGCTAGTGATGTTTCTTGAATACCAATTACTTACCAACTAGGCTTAGTAAGCAGCTAGTGACTTAGAGTTACCCTTGATCAACACTAACTTTAGTAAGAAACTTATAATGTAACTAACGCTAGTAATGTTTCATGAACATAACCAATTGACCATTTGCGTGTGGAATTTAAATAATATCTGGTACACTGACTTGTTCACACAGTCGTAAACCACATAACGACCGAGGATCGATATTGTGTTTTCCTTTATTCCTTTACTATACTCTAACCCCATTACTTAGCGCTTGCCCCAACGATCGAGCACCGAATTCGGACAAGCAAATAGTCTTGGCCAAGACCAAGCTGGCCCGTTCATTTGTTCCGCGGCGCGCCGTCCGTATTATCTGGGATTATTGAGGGCGCCCTTTATTATCGCCATAATTCCTGGATCTCTTCCTCTAACTTGGTCTTGGCGCATCGATCACGTGAACCCGGAAAATTCCGAGGACATTCCAAGCATAGCTCAAATAGCTACTCGCCCCCGCATGCGCACTAAGTCGTTTTTGTTTAATGTAGTGTTCGATTATTATAGTCTGGTTCCCAGACCAAATATTTCTGACTATTTGTGATTTTTCATTTATTATTTAGCCGTTAATGTCACGTGACCAAAAACTGGAGGAATTGCTTAACGTTCGCGATGTTCGAGTGTTTCTAGGTATTTATAAAATAAAACTCACATTAGCAAAGGTCAACACCAGACGAAATGCCTAAGACTATCACAGTCATTGTAGTCATTGTGCTATTTTTGGGTAAGAGCAGTTAGAATTTGAATTGTTGCGTCGTCATAGCTACGCTGCTTGTATCGCGTCATTATCTATTTTTTTGTCGCCGGCGGCTACCTGACCGGACGTGTAAGAAACCACATTTGGCTATACGTCTAAATTGTAGTGTAGGTCAGGTAGCCGCCGGCGACAAAAAATAGATAATGACGCGATACAAGCAGCGTAGCTATGACGACGCAACAATTCAAATTCTAACGGCTCTTACCCAAAAATAGCACAATGACTACAATGACTGTGATAGTCTTAGGCATTTCGTCTGGTGTTGACCTTTGCTAATGTGAGTTTTATTTTATAAATACCTAGAAACACTCGAACATCGCGAACGTTAAGCAATTCCTCCAGTTTTTGGTCACGTGACATTAACGGCTAAATAATAAATGAAAAATCACAAATAGTCAGAAATATTTGGTCTGGGAACCAGACTATAATAATCGAACACTACATTAAGCAAAAACGACTTAGTGCGCATGCGGGGGCGAGTAGCTATTTGAGCTATGCTTGGAATGTCCTCGGAATTTTCCGGGTTCACGTGATCGATGCGCCAAGACCAAGTTAGAGGAAGAGATCCAGGAATTATGGCGATAATAAAGGGCGCCCTCAATAATCCCAGATAATACGGACGGCGCGCCGCGGAACAAATGAACGGGCTAGCTTGGTCTTGGCCAAGACTAACAAGCAAACCGTCCTTTGAGGATCCTTTGTTCTCTTTTGTGTTTCGATCCTCGATCGTAATACGATACAAGAACACACAGCGTGGCACAGTTTGACTTTAAATTATCCAGACTAAATACACTGTTGCTATATCACGTGATTCGGGGCAAGCTCTTGCATAGTTACGTTAGAGACGCTCAGCACAATGGTTGAGAATGGTACAAAGACACCAGACCATTCCAGAGCCGGGGGTTGCTAGCGTAATTAAGGCTTGCCCCGAATCACGTGATATATAGCAACAGTGTCTTTGGTCTGGAAAATTTAAATGTAAACTGTGCCAAGCTGTGTGAACAAGTCAGTGTACCAGATATTATTCAAATTCCACACGCAAATGGCCAATTACTTACCAACTAGGCTTAGTAAGCCATTTCAGGCCTTTTTAGTAATCATCTATGCTTAGTAAGGTTTCATGAGTATTGGCCCCTGAAATGAGTTTTTTTGCTCTCTTCTCAGGGTGTTCTTGTCTTGCATTACGATCGAGGATCGAAACACAAAAGAGAACAAAGGGAACAAAGGATCCTCGATCGACGGTTTGCTTGTCCGAATTCTGTCCTCGATCGACGGTGCAATGGCAAAGCAATGGGGATTGGGTTAAGTAAAGGAAGAAAGGAAAACACAATATCGATCCTCGGTCGTTATGTGGTTCACGACTGTGTGAACTGGTGTATGTTAACTACGGCAGAGTGGAAGACTTCCAGGAACTAGACCGAGTGTTGAACATCGACGTCACAGGCAAAATCTGCATCGCGCGGTATGCTAAAATCTTCCGTGGTGACAAGGTAACGTAAAGAGAAAATTGCTACATTTAGAAAACATTCTTACAATTTTTTTTCGCATAATTATCTAAATTTTAAGGGCACCGTAAGAATAACCCTATAACTCAACTTAAAGGTAAAATATCATTTGCACTTCTACTGAAAATATACTCGTCATGATAAACAGTCTTTTAACCAGTTCGCGCCGAAATTACTTTAACCCTAACCCTGCCAAATCCAGCACAGTGCATCTGTGGTGACTGCTTGACCTTGCTGGACTCTGCACACAAGTCAATGTGACAAAGTATGCACTCTGTTGCGACTGGCAGGGTTTCTAGCCAAAATACACTTGAGGGTTAGGGTTAACATTACCGAGCCGACGCGCGGGATTATTTTTTAACAAAACTCGATCCGAGGCGGGTTTAGGCCGATGGTACTGGGAAGCACACCCACGCATTTCTGGCCTTGCTCGCTGCTGACAGACAGATTGTCACGAACTCATTTTCTCCAGGCCGCCAATGCGGAGAAAGCTGGCTGTATTGGACTGATCTTATACAGCGATCCTGGGGACTATGCCGTTGAGGGCGCTGCAGTCTACCCTGATGGCTTGTACCTCCCGGGGACTGGGACCCAACGCGGCACATTGATGCTGGGCAGCGGTGACGTACGCACACCGGGGTACCCTGCTATCGGTAAAAAAAACCTGACTTCTACAGCTTAACACGCTGGCAATATGTGACCTGTATTCACAAAATGAGCGTAAAGTCGCACGGAGTGATTTTCTAGTACGGCCAGTCAAAGTCAAAATTTGAAGGGGTGGTCGATTTTGAAATTATGTTTGTTTTTTTAAGACTAAATTTCCAATATTTCAGGACGATCAGATAAAAAAGAAAAAGTTTTTGAGACAATTTTGACTATGCCTTTCTTTGCGTGTTCACACAATTTCTCGCAAGAAAAAAAAAATCCCGTTTTCTCATAATCTCTGTATTAAGCCTCCAGACTAAATAAATTTAAGAAATAAAAATAATTAAGTATTAAACCTCCAAGTGTTATATACCATTGGAAAGCTCTATTTCCACCGAATTTAGAAATACCCATATCTCAATTGTTGATTTCGCCGACTTTACGCTCATTTTGTAAAGACAGGTCACATATAGGCCTACCCCGGCATTGAAGTAACCACTGTGTTGATGCACATACCAAGTTTGAAGTTGATAGCTCAATCCCATAAGGAATAAGTCTCCAAATGACGTTTTGAGATATGCACTTCGAGAAAGGGAATTTCATAAGCTTTCTAATGATACCCATCACAAGTGTGTATCTGTTTAGGTTAATGAGTTATGGTGTGATGAAGATGACGGGTGTATATTTATTTGCCGAATCCACATTCCGAGAAAAACAGCTTTGAAATAAACAAAATTGACCAAAATCATACAGACAGCGCACACAAATCCTCTTCATTTTCATCTTTGTTGATAATTTTTACATACAAGACATTTAATGACAATAATCTGTAATAACTACACTTCTTAAATGTTCAGAAAATCGACTTGTTCACGATTTTCACCCATGCGTTCACTTTAACGGCCGATTGCGTAAAACGGCCCCAGCGACTTATTCCTGATTACGATGGAGCGGGTCACATATGGTGACTCAACCATTGTATTATTCTGATGACACTTTACAACCCACATACAAAGTTTGAAGTTGTTATCCTGTGTTGATCCCAAGTTATGGCGTCCCAACCATTAGTATTTTTAACCATTCGCTCAATACGCCAATTTCTATGTATATTTGTTTGATTTTCTGGTAGATTCGGCTTACCGTGTTCCAATGAGCAACCTTACGGGTTTGCCTGGTATCCCCGTGCACCCTATAGGATATGACGACGCGGCTGTCTTTCTAAGGTCGGTTACCGGTCCTATAATTATCTGAACGCGTACAGTCCCAGGTTCGATCCGACACCAATTTGAGTCGGATCCGACGCCAATTTGAGTAGGATCCAACACCAATTTTAGTCAGATCCGATACCAATTTTAGTCAGATCCGATACCAATTTGAGTCGGATCCGACACCAATCGGGGTCAAATCCGACACCATAGGAAGACACTTAATACTAACCGGTGTAGCGGTTCGCGAATTTTTGTTCAGCAGCTGGGTGGTGTGTGAATGTATATTAATGAGAAAGAACAATTGCAACTCGGCTACATTGAAGAACTATAAAGAATTATAAAGAACGGCTTCTTCAACCAACTCGCCAATAGCATAGTTGGTAGAGAGAGGAGAGCTATGGATCGAAAGGTCTGTGTGTTCGAATCCGATATCGTTAACGTTTGTCTTTTTCTTTGACCAAGTTTCGTGTGGGTTATTTTAGCCATAGAACAAGCCTTAACAAGGTTGAAGGGGAAACCGGGTTAGGGTACATAAGTGCCTTAAAAAATACAACAAGAACCGCTACACCGGTTAGTTTATAGTGACTTCTGACACCATAGCTGAGTTAGATTTGACACCAATTCGGGTCGGATCCAACATTAATCCTGGTCGGATCCGACACCAACACGGGTCAGATGCGACACCAAGCCGGGTTGGATCCCGCACCAATTCACGTCGAACGATTCCGCACTAATTTAGGTCGGATCGATCCTGCACTCATTCGGGTCGGATCGATCCCGCACTTATTTCAATCGGATCGATCCTGCACTTATTCCGATCGGATCGATCCTGCACTTATTCCGATCGGATCGATCCCGCACTTATTCTGATCGGATCGATCCCGCACTTATTCCGATCGGATCGATCCCGCACTTATTCCGATCGGATCGATCCCGCACTTATTCCGATCGGATCGATCCTGCACTTATTCCGATCGGATCGATCCCGCACTTATTCCGATCGGATCGATCCTGCACTTATTCCGATCGGATCGATCCCGCACTTATTCCGATCGGATCGATCCCGCACTTATTCCGATCGGATCGATCCCGCACTTATTCCGATCGGATCGATGCCGCACTTATTCCGATCGGATCGATCCCGCACTTATTCCGATCGGATCGATCCCGCACTTATTCCGATCGGATCGATACTGCACTTATCTTATTCCGATCTGATCGATCCCGCACAAAACCAGATAATGCAGATCCCACACCAGAAAGCCAGGTCGAATCTCGCATCAATTTGGGTCAGATCGGACACAATTTGTTTTGTTTTAGTGCAGACTATGATTTTAAAGTAAATATTTAAATTTAAAAACATTTAATTGATGTTTTGTACCCTTTATAGAATTATGGGAGGGAACACCGTAACCGAAGAATGGTCTGGCAACTTGCCCAATTTGGTGTATCGCTATGGGCCTGGCTTTAATGCTGACAACGTAAACAAGTAAGTCGCCATTCCCAGGTGTTCGTTTTTTGCCGTTCGGTTAGGTGCACTCAGCAGAAAATATGTACCTGTTCCAACGAAACCCGGACAAAGTCGCACAATGTGTTTTATAACAATGTACTTGTGAAGTAATTTCAGGGTGGATTTTACCATTTTTAGGTTCTAGGTTTTTTTCTGAATCACAATAACTATTAATCTACAATCTCCCAAATTTTAACATAATTCGTCACCCAGAAGTGTTTTTTTTGGTTGATTTTGTGAAACAATTGTGTATAGAATTGATACTCTTTTTTGAACTTCAAAAGTGTTTATCTCATAATTAGGTTGAAAGGGTTAATCACTAAATCTTTACTCCCATTTTGTGGTGACGGGTCACATTTGTATTGCCTAACATGGTTTATATCTTCAACAGGACAGTAAAGATGAATATTTATACCGAGAACCGAATGGCGACTGCTTACAATGTTATTGGAACAATTAAGGGAAATGTAGAACCGGGTAAGTCGAGCACACATCAGACTAATTTATTGAATAATTCAATTTAATTTGTTTCACTTATTTGGTTTGTATATTTCTGGTCCTTCCAGTCATTAAGCAGTTTGCAGCAATTTTAATCTTATTAATGTTTAAAATGATATGACGAATTAGATCTCTGATGAATGCCTCAATTCATCCTCAATCCTCCCAAATCCTCAAATGCTTCATCGATCACTATTCATCCTCAATCCTCCAACATCATCTAAAACTGCAATGAGGATTTTGGAAGAGTTAGGTTGCCGGGTTCGAGTTAATGGTTGTTATACCTTTTTTTGTGCAGATCGTTATGTGATTATCGGCAACCATCGCGATGCCTGGGGCTATGGGGCTATTGATCCGTCCAGCGGTACGGCATGTCTGATGGAGATGAGTCGGGTGATGGGAAAACTTATTAAAGATGGTAAAGATATTCACATGGTGCTCACACACTGTTCGTGTACTGTTCCCGCGCCGTTCACGCCAATGGCGAGTTCTCTTTCCTTAATGCAGGTCCGTCCCTGGTCAGTCCCAGGTCAGTCCCAGGTCAGTCCCAGGTCAGTCCCAGGCCCGTCCCAGGTCAGTCCCAGGCCCGTCCCAGGCCCGTCCCAGGTCAGTCCCAGGCCCATCCCCGGTCAGTCCCAGGCCCGTCCCAGGTCAGTCCCAGGTCAGTCCCAGGTCAGTCCCAGGTCAGTCCCAGGCCCCCCGTCCCAGGTCAGTCCAAGGTCAGTCCCAGGCCTGTTTCAGGTCAGTACCAGGTCAGTCCCAGGGTCGTCCCAGGTCAGTCTCAGGCCCGTCCCAGGTCAGCCCGAAGCTCGTCCAAGGTCAGTCCCAGGCCCTTTCCCCGGTCAGTCCCAGGCCTGTCTCAGGCCCGTCCCAGGTCAGTCCCAGGCCCGTCCCAAGTTCGTCCCAAGTTCAATCCCAGGTCAGTCCCAGGCCCGTCCCAGGCCCGTCCCAGGCCCGTCCCAGGTCCGTCCCAGGCCCGTCCCAGGTCAGTCCCAGGTCAGTCCCAGGTCAGTCCCAGGTCAGTCCCAGGTCAGTCCCAGGTCAGTCCCAGGTCAGTCCAAGGCCAGTCCCAGGCCAGTCCCAGGCCAGTCCCAGGCCCGTCCCAGGGCAGTCCCAGGGCAGTCCCAGGGCAGTCCCAGGCCCGTCCCACTTCAGTCCTAGGCCCGTCCCAGGTCAGTCCCAGGTCAGTCCCAGGTCAGTCCCAGGTCAGTCCCAGGTCAGTCCCAGGTCAGTCCCAGGTCAGTCCCAGGTCAGTCCTCATCACAATTGTATTATTATTATTATTGTTATTATTATTAGTATTTTTTGAAAACCTCTTTCACTTTGTAAACATTACGTGCAGGCTGGAGGCCCCGTCGCACTATCATGTTCGGGAGTTGGGGAGCTGAGGAATACGGACTAATTGGTTCCAATGAATGGGTCGAGGTAATAAACAAAACCGATTAATTCTTTGAAATATGTTCTTTAAATTCTGATTTTCGTAGTCCTAAATTCACACTACACAGCACCGCTGTACATTACAGTATAAACAAATCTATCGAAGGCATTTCTTCATTCATCATTTTTGAGAAATAAGTACCTCTGTCATTTGATTTGAAATCAGGAATACGCCAAGAATCTCGGAGCTCGCACAGTTGCATATCTGAATCAGGACATCGCTGTAACAGGTCAGTATCTCGTTTTAGTGTACTAGGCCCTCAGCCTAGGTCAAAAAAAAATTGATCAAATGTGACCGGCTCTACAAAAAGGTGTATTAATCTAACCCTCCTATATACAGTGCAGTTACCATAGAGCTGTCAGACCTTTCCAAACCTTTCAAGTTTTCTGGACTGAAGGGTTTTGAAAGGTGAGAAAGCTGTCTGACAAAAGGAACCTATGAAAGGTTTTGAAAGGTAAAACAACTCTCTGAACAAACTGGTGTGAGAAAAACAATACCTTTCAAGTTTCTGGACTGAAGGGCTTTGAAAGGTGAGAAAACTGTCTGACAAAAGGAACCTATGAAAGATTTCGAAAGGTAAAACAAACTTTTGTGAAAAAAAACCAACCTTTCAAAAAGTTTTGAAAGGTGTAGTAGTGCAGTAGCAAAAAATTCTGGAGCGTTTTGAAAGGTTTATACTTATTGATAGCCATTTTGCCCATTAAGCAGATTTTGAAAGGTTTTGAAAGGTAAAACCATAAGAGGGTTAAGTTGCGCTGTGCACTATCATGTAATGGCCCGCTCAACATTGAGAGGGTAAACATTTCAGAAAAATGTGATTTTCATTTTTTGTCATAAATGACATCTTCAATACCTACAGTTTCAGGTTTCATTCAAAGAAATGTTGATTTTGATGAATAAAGTGAAAAAAAACCCATTTTGTGTGCATCGTTCTGTTGTAGTACAACAGAGCCGGCTATTTCAAAGCCTGTTTTCTCAGTTGTGTAATTTGAACTACAATGAAGTAATCAATATGTAAACATGTCATATCTCCAGAACGGGAGGTGCTATATATTTATATACTAAATGAAAGCTTGCGTTGTGGGCTTTCTTACCATGTATAGAACTCCATTTCTTTTTTTTGCGGCATAATACACCTTTTTGTAGAGCCGGTCACAAATGATCGAGAGGGGGTAATGCTCATAGCAATTTTTGTTAAGGTATGCAAACCTAAGGTTGGAAAATGTGTAATAGCATTGCAGAGTGAGCAATGGCAGCTTTTTAGGTGTTATCACTTTTTTTATTTTTTTTTTATTTTTAAAATGGCCGCCAATATGGTTATCGGATTAATTATAATAAAACCCTCCCAGCGACATTTAGGGAGACAGGGATGTACACCAACTTAAAACAGTCCTAACTTGTTTACCCTAACCCTTTTTTTTTCTAAGATCTTCGAGTTTATGCTATTTAGACCCTAATCTGTCATTCTAGAGCAAAAATAACTCCCAAATATTTTTTTTTTAGGGTAGCTAGACACTTAGGGAGACACTGAAATGTTTTCCTAAATGTCACTGTTTTCTTATTACCTAAAAACTTACGCTAATTTGTCTCCCTAATCGCTCATTTGTGGTAATATGTGATGACCCACTCCACAATGTCGCAGCAATTAAGTTATATGCATGTTGGAAAGCTTGCAACCTAAGCTTTCATTTGGTATATAATTGAGCTCCATAGCCCCTTCCATTCTGGAGATATGACGTGTTTGCATATTGATTACTTCCTTGGAGTTCAAATTACACAACTGAGAAAACAGGCTTTAAAAAATAGCCAGCTTTGTTGTACAACAGAACGATGCACACAAAATGGTAGTTTTGTGTACACTTTATTTATCAAAATCAACATTTCTTTGAATGAAACCTGAAACTGTAGGTATTAAAAATGTCATTCATGACAAAAAATGAAAATCACATTTTGTTGAAATGTTTATCCTCTCAACGTTGAGTGGGTTATTACATGATAATTCACAGCGCGATTTAATACCCTTTTTGTGGAGCCGTTCACTTATGTGATAACTAGCATTTTGGCGGCCATTTTTAAAACGGTTGATAACAATTAAAAGTAGGATACACCATTTGCAGATATCAAAAATATTTACTCCCGAATTATTAAGAAATATCTTACTCATTTGAAAGTAAATGTTGATTCTAAGCATCCAGCAAAATGATTGCGCTAGATATCCTGTAATTATTCCGAAAAATAGAATTTGATAATGGAAAATTCGCGATCGCCGTCCGGCGATAACATAAGAATAACTGCTCGACGCCGGTTGTAAACAAACCGCTGTTTTGTGCTTTTCTCGGCATCCATGATTGTAAAACTTTGGACAGGTCAGTTAAACGATATTTACTATAAAATACAACCCCCCCAAATCTACTCATTCATGACAATTCAAGCAATTACCAATGGTGTATCCTAAACTGCTGTTTTTCGTGCTTTTCTCGGCATCCATGATTGTAAAACTTCGGACAGGTCAGTTAAACGATATTTACTAAGGGAATAAATGTGTGTTCGGGAGGTTTTAACCACTCTGTTTAATACCGCTTGGAGTCTGGGTGCTGATAATTACCCGAGCCGAAGGCGAGGGTAATTATCAGCACCCAGACTCCAAGCGGTATTAAACAGAGTGATTAATACCGACCGAACACACATTTATTCCCATTCATAAATACCTTTTTTGTAAAATTCAGCCAAAAAAGCCCCGAAAATCACGGCAAATTGTCGCAAGTAAATTTTGGTGTTTCGCCATTCTGTGTGTTTTCCCCTATCCATGTTCACGGGCCACTGTCAAATGACATGTTTCCGCCTCTGTCGCTCTACGTCACAATACATGCAATAAAGCGTATTTACCATTGATCTCCATTATATAGACTGGATAGGCCTCCGCGTCTAAATGGCGTACGCGCGCGTGTTTTTTTCAAAGGGAAAAGAACGAACGTGACGCGACCGCGTTTGTGCACGACTTATGGAATTTTTTTAAAAAGTGGAAGACTTTTTTCTTAAATTCGTCATATTTGGAGGAAAACAGGATTTTGCACCCGAATGGTTCAAAATAGATAAGAACAATGGTCTGCGCAGCAGTGAAGTGCCCGGAGAAGGATGTCCATTGAGTTGTCCATGTGCAGGGGCTACTTTTGTTGCCAACTGGTTTTAAACACTTCTAGCCATGTCTTTATCGTCCGTTTAAAACCGGCCACGTGACGGGCTCTCGACCAATAGGAATGCCTAAACTGTCCCAGGTATTTATGAATATAAAATACAACCCCCCAAATCTATTTATTCATGACAATTCAAGCAATTACCAATGGTGTATCCTACCTTTAATCCCTCATGCAGTACAAAATGTGTTCTGTAAATTTCACAAAATGTGTTCCTGTGAAGAAACAAAAATCGTTGCAACAAAAAATAATAATTTACACGGCCAATACAATTTGCGCACTGAACTCTACGAGTGGGTTCTGTCGTTAAAGCTCGCGCTAACTTTATTTTTTGTAACTGCTAGGAACCTGGGTTCTTGAAGTTAGTGGGACGCCCAATCTCTACAGTACCATCTACAATGCCGCTAAGAAAGTAATTAGGCCTCGTTTGTTTAAAACCCTACAGCAATTACATTGAAAGAAATGGGGTTACGGGAAGTATAGAACTCGACGTTACTTCAGCGGTTGTGTACAAAGTCGATAGAGAGTCGAGAAAAGTATTTCCTTACAAAATTGCTACTGCACTACCACACCTTTCAATACTTTTTGAAAGGAATTGAAAGGTAGAAAAAATGGGCTATGGTATATACCCTATGATAAAGGTATGGGAAGTCTATCAGAAAACGGCCAGACCTTCCAAAACCTTGCGAAAGAAAATGAAAGGTGGAGCTATTGCTCAACCAAATATCAGTACAGTTGCTATGCATACATGGTTTGACCTTTCAAAACCTTTTGAAATGTTTTGAAAGGTAGAATTACTCCCCAGCACATTATATAGAACATTTCAAAACATTTCAACTTTTATTTGGTATGGTATGCCCCTATGATAAAGGTATGGGAAGTCTATCAGAAAACGGCCAGACTTTCCAAAACCTCACACCAGTTTGTTCAGAGAGTTGTTTTACCTTTCAAAATCTTTCATACGTTTCTTTTGTCAGACAGCTTTCTCACCTTTCAAAACCCTTTAGTCCAGGAAACTTGAAAGGTTTTGAAAGGTCTGACAGCTCTATGATAACTGCACGGTATATAGGGTTAATTAATGAAATACCAAATTGGCTTTATACGATCCATCACTTGTTGGTCTCGGTTTTTTGTCCAAGGTAGCTGATCCCAATCCCGATGGCAAGCGACAGACGGTGTACGATACGTGGAAGGAACGCGATCTCAAAGGAAACACCGTCGACGGACATCCACAGTAAGTTCACAACTCGCGGTGAAAGTTTTAACCAGTTAATTCGCTCCGGGATTATTGTAACATTCACCGAGCCAAGGCGCGGATTATTTTTTTAACGAAACTCGATCCGAGGCGGGTTCAGGCCGATGGTATCGGGAAGCGCAGCCATTTCTTTTTCGGCCTTGCTCGCTGCTGACAGACATTTCCAATACCTTACTCGCTTCTGACAGACATTTCTTTTTGGAGAAATTGAAATAAAATGACCGCAAAATGTGATCCCTGTCATTTTGAATGGGAAGATATCACTTTTTGCTGCACTGCATATTTTGGAATAATTAATCATTAGCAAAAGGCTTTTGAAATGCAGCAAATTATTCAACATCATGTGACTATTAAAATGTAACCAATTAAAAACAAACAGATGTGTTGTATAAAACTAAAATGTAGTCATTGAAAATATTAATAACTTAGAAACCTGAAAACTAAAAAATTGGTCTAAATTTGTGTTTTGTTTTTTTGTCTATAGTATTGGTACTCTGGGCTCTGGAAGTGATTATGCCCCGTTTCTTCAGATTGTTGGAATATCGGCTGCAGATTTTAGCTACACTTATAATCAGGTATAGTATATCTGTGACCCGCTCCATCGTAATCAGGAATAAGTCGCTGGGGCCGTTTTACGCAATCGGTCGTTGAAGTGAACGGGTGAAAATCGTGACCAAGTCGTTTTTCTGAACATTGTATTTTTAGTAAGTGTAGTTATATCACAGATTATTGTCATTAATGTCTTGTATGTAAAAACGATCAATAAAGATGAAAATGAAGAGGATTTGTGTGCGCTGTCCGTATGAGTTTAGTCAATTTTGTTTATTTCAAAGCTGTTTTCCTCGGAATGTGGATTCAGCAAATAAATATACACCTGTCATCTTCATCAGACCATAACTCGTTAACCTAAACAGATACACACTTGTGATAAGTATCATTAGAAAGCTTATGAAATTTCCTTTCTCACCATGTGCATATTTCAAAAAGTAATTTCGAGACTTATTCCTGATTTCGATGGAGCGGGTCACATCTAAGCTATAGTCTGGTTCCCTGACTTGTCAACCCCAAATCGTAGCTCAAATAAACGCTAGCGACAATAACGGATCATGGCATACTTATGCTGCAAAAGTTTGCGCCGGGATTATTTTAACATCCCCGACCCGACGTGCGGGATTATTTTAAGAGTGTTCAGGCCGATAGTACCGGGAAGCACACCCACGCATTTCCACCTTGCTCTTTTTTTTGGTTAACCAGTTCGCGCCAGGATTTTGTTTAACATCTCCGAGCCGATGCGCGGGATTATTTTTAACGAAACTCGATCCGAGGCGGGTTCAGGCCGATAGTACCGGGAAGCACACCCACGCATTTCCGGCCTTGCTCGCTGCTGACAGACATTTCCGGCCTTGCTCGTGGCGTGTTTATGCGTCATCCGTTTTGAATCTGGGGAAAACTTTGCGTTTATATACGTCATCCGGCGCTAGCTGGTTTTTAAATAAATTACGGTTTCCAAAAACAGCAATCTGCTTTAAATGGTGATTTTAGGCATTTCGTCAGATGTTGATTTTTGCCACTGCGATCCAAAATCCAACAGACAATTTGTTTTTAATTTTACAACCAATTTACTGCCGGAAACACTCGACCATCGTAAGAATTCACGAACTTACACGAGAAAACTATGGGCATTTTAACCAGCTCGTGTTGGATGACGTATATACACTCACATTTGTTCCCGAGATTTGTAACAGATGGCGGATAAACACGTCACGAGCAAGGCCGGAAATTAGTGATATAAGTCTTTTGGAAAAGTGATATAAGTCGGAAAGAATAAAAATAGTTATGTATATATGGTTGGAAAGTCCAGGATATTAGCTTTCATTTGGTACATAGTACAGCTCCATAGCCCCTCCTGTTCCGGTGATATGACGTTTTTGCAAATGAATAGCTTCCATGGAATTCAATTTACACATCTGAGAAAACTAGCTTCGAAAATGCAACAAAACTAAGACAATACATTAGGACCATGCACCCTTAAAAGTTTGTTTTTTTACTTTAGTTATCGAGCGAAATCCAGCTTTTTGTTAATTCAATTTTAAACTTTAGATATTAACCCTGCGACCTGCCGCCAAACTTTTTTTTTTAAAGTCGCTTCGTCGTAAAATAAACTATTACTATTTCATCCTGCGTTAACAAAATCTCATGTATTCCTAGTTCAAAGCAAGCCGAATAACATAGCAAGTGCCGCTTGAACCCTGGTTGAACCGGTGACCCAGCTTTTTGCAAAGCAAAGGCTGCCCCACGAGTATCCCATTACATTGTGTACATAAAGGGTCTTTGAGGTGTGGATTTTACCGCCAGACCTACCCAAGCAATCAATCATGCTATTGTTGCCCTGCCTTATTCAACAACACCAGCTGGTTTCTGGGTGTCTGGCCTGTGGGAAAGGGCTGTGTTGACATATAAAGCCATAAATCTGAACAGCATGGGGGTATTTATACACGAAATACAAGCGACTTAAAAAAAAGTACGGACGCGCGTTTGTGTAAAAAAAAAATTCGCACGTCACAAGGTTAAAGATGGCATTGAAGACAAACAATTAAAATAAATTGTTTAACATAATGAAAACTTACGGTCATCTGCTCAACCAAAACAATGCACGCACGCTTCAACACGGGAAATGACCCAAAAATGCAGCTTTTTTTTTACAAAACCGAACGTATCTTTAAAACTAAATGAGCTGTAAATTTGTGGTGAACGGTTTCTAAAAATAGACACATTCAGCTTTTTTAAAATCTAACTCTCGATATCATGCTACCTTCAGGGGTCCCGCCAAATGTTAGGGAAGTGTGTGTTTCAAGCCACGTTTTCAATGGGACGCGATGACATTTCGCCCTTTTGGGTACACTTTTTTACCTTCAGCAGGTCGTATATCAATAACCGCTTGTCGTACAGACTCCTGGTGAACGGATTTGTGTAGCCGATTTCAATAGCTTTCCAGTGATATAAGACATAAATTAATTGGTTGTTTAGTTCGGCCGCCCATTCATAATAAAAAATAGTGTCCAATCACGCACTTTCTACTTCGGTACCCGGCTTTGTGACCTTTTGAATCACGCTAGGACTACTGCATTCTCACCATAGGTTTATGAAAACATACACACGTACATGTACATGCACATGTACTGTTGATTTTACGATCGTGTATGTCAATGTTCATTTCTATCGCTTGTTTGTTTTACATTACAAATTAGCATGTATTTCTTTCTGTTTACTGTAGTGAATTAAACATGTTATAGCCTAATGCCTAACAAGAAGTCCAAGAGTAATTGTTCGACTCTGTACAATTACAAATGTACATGATGTACTACTTGTCGTTTAAACTCCCCTATAAATCGTAATGGAATAACCCACGTGGGGAGATTTCTATGGTCTGTGCGCGCTGCAGGTGTTATTATAATTAGGAAGGTCAACTCTCCGTGCTGTGCACACACAAAAACCAGTTAGAGCTTTTGCTTGAAATGGGGTTAAAGTTTTCATTATGAAACGTTTACACGCTCACAAATTTAACAGGCCATTACACATAAATGCAAAATGCACGACATATCACCTTTTCTGATTGGAACACATTATGTGACCTGTCACCACAAAATGAGCGTAAAGTCGCACGGAGTGATTTCCCAGTACGGCCAGTCAAAGTCAAAATTTGAAGGGGTGGTCGATTTTGATAGTATATGGTTTTTTTTTAAGACTAAATCCCCAACAATCAATTCCCAATTTTTCAGGACGATCAGATAAAAACAAAATTAGTTTTTGAGACAATTTTGACTATGCCTTTCTATGCCTTTCACACAATTTCTCGCAAGAAATGCTCGTTTTCTCATAATCTCTGCATTAAGACTCCAGACTAAATAAGAAAAATAAATAAAATATTGAGTATCAAACCTCCAAGTGTATACCATTGGAAAGCTCTGTTTCCACAGAATTTAGAAATACCCATAATATCTCAATTTTTGATTTTGCCGACTTTACGCTCATTTTGTGATGACAGGTCACATATTTATTCCTGTATTAGTTTAGCCTAGAGACTTCTTCTTTTTGTTCATTCTGAAAACAGAATGAGATTCCAATCTCTGGCTACCCGATGTATCACTCGGTCTACGAGACGTTCCAACTAGTCAAACTCTACTACGACCCCGAGTTCGCCTACCACCGCGCCATAACGCAGCTCTTATCCGAAGTCGCGCGCAGTCTGGCCGAGTCTGTTCTTCTGCCCATGGACGTGTCGGTGTACGCGGAGAACGTCAAGGAATACTACGTAAGCCTCCGCGAAGGCCCCGTGGGTCTACGGATGATTGTCGAAGGCATCAAATTTGGTAAGTAGGGCCGACGTATGGGTACTAACCCTATCGATCTAGCTACGGACAGAAACATTGGGGACTCCGTGAAATGTGACTTGTCACCACAAAATGAGAGTAAAGTCGGAAATATTGAAAATTGAGATATTGGTATTTTCAAATTCTTAAGAAAGAGAGCTTTCCAATGGTACATAACACATGGGGGTTTTGCAATAAATACTTTTTACAGCGCTCTAGAAAGTCATGGGTTTCACAAAACGTATTTGTGAGAAAACTTACTTTAAACATCTTTATAAACAAAACACGCAAAATATTACAAAACAGGACAAGTAAGGTTTAGTGGAGCATAGCAACGGCTATGTTCTAATCATTATTTCTTCTTGAAATGTTCAACACATACAAACTATTGTATAAACAACAAAATATCAAAATTTGAAAAACGATACTTACGAGGACCTGATTTGCATATTTAATTACCGTGTTAATTAGACCACTAATGGACTTTAATCCAAACACTAACTACGGAAAACACTACACATTACTCGCGTAATTTAAGAGGTTTTCGATCATCGGATTTCACCCAAAAAATAGGAATATGTAGAGAAGGACTTGGGCTTTCCAAATTACGCAAAATCTTAAAATTGACCACCCCTTCATATTTTGACTTTGGATGGCCATATCTCTGAATCACATTGTGCGACTTTACTCTCATTTTGTGGTGACAGGTCACAAATGATATCTTGTGTTTAAAACTGCTGGGCGAATCAAACAATTAGTTGTGATGTTCAAAGCTCATGCGTCATGAAGTTGCAGTGTAAATGACTTCTTTTGTGGCGCTGAAACATTGTACTTGCACCAACAAAACAATATTTCATATCGTTTATTCATATCATAACAGTAATTGCGTATTTGGGGTATCTTTGTAATCGCTACTTATATCGTACAGTGGTGACAAAAGTGACAGAATCTCAACCTGTTTTATTCACAACAACATTTTTGTTGTCTGGTATTTTCGGCATCCTGAGCCACGCAGCGCTTTTACGAGCTTTCTACTAATATCGCTCAAACCCCTGCGGACATTCGGCAAGATCCGTGGTTATTAGCGCAAAGATTCATGCGCCCAATCAGAGCCTCCGTTACAAACAGACCAAGGCCGTTTTCCAAACCCTGCTTTGGATCCATCTCCGGCTACAGCCTATTGCTAAACTGTATGAATGAAGCCTGAGACGAAGACAAAGCTGGGGTTTTGAAAAACAGCCCAAGGCATGCGAACCAACGCGCATTTCTATTGGTCCGTTCGCTTGGACATCTGAGGTGTTCTCTTAAATGTTCATCCTCCCACGTAAAAATTAAAAATTAATCAAACAAATTGTAGAAATTAACGTACAGAACGTGAAATAAAGCTTTGCTATTATATATTATACAGAATAAGAGACATAAAAGACTGAAAAGCTACGTAAACGCCAATAAAATTAAGTATAGGTGGTGAAAATTGTCATTTTACCAGGGGTGGACGTTCATATCATGTATTGGCCAACTTGTTTAATGATTGCTGCGAAGGTCCATGAATGACTGAACAAGCAAGACATTTATGAAAGGTACTGAAATCAGCACTGTGACAAGTTGTTTTTACTTGAGTGACAAAGCTCATGCAGGTGTTTGTAAGGACAAATTATTTTACGGTTTAAACACATTGAAAAAGCAATGACTGGGTCGATGAATCATTTTGGTTGATCCCTTTCTTTTTGTGGTACACTTATCGGACAAATTTAAGGTAATGTACCCTCCACATGGCCACTATTCCTGTTAATGCATAGCTAGCATCTTCATCTCATTTCTCTTGCTGCCCGCCTTATCATCCCAACTTGCAGGGATGTAGTCTAATCCATTGTAAGTCCCTGCAAGTCCCTGCAAGTCCCTGCAAGTCCCTGCAAGTCCCTGCAAGTCCCTGCAAGTCCCTGCAAGTCCCTGTAAGTCCCTGTAAGTCCCTGTAAGTCCCTATAAGTCCCTGCAAGTTCATCACAAGTCCTTCAGTTCCAATTCATATCACAAGCTATTCAAATCAGCTTTGACAAAAGCATTCCTTTGTCATTGTTCATCCAGTTACTTGTGACTGCCTTTATGAAGGGACTTGTGACTGGCTTCACAAAAGACTTGCAGGGACTCGACTACAACCCTGCCAACTTGCCACAGCGCTGATTTTAGTACCTTTCATAAATGTCTTGAACCTTATGCCACTGGGCAGAGGGCATTCTATCCTTTCAACAGACATTTGTATTTTTCAGAAACATTCAGTAGTTTTGCAATAATATGAATTTGAAAAATGGGAGTGACAAAAGTAAGTGTTAAGCAATCGAAGACATAATGCGCCTAAATTATGTCATCATTTCATTTTTTAATTTGCAGATGACATGCAGTTAGCTGTCAATAATCTGACGGAGGCCGCCAACAAATTTACGGCCAAAGTGGAATCGGTCGACAAAACTGAGTGAGTTTACACACTCTAAAAACACCTCGGTATAGTTAAAGGGATCGTATACGTTTGGTAATTACTCCAAAAATTAATTGCAATAAAAACTTACTTGGTAAGAAGTACAGCAGCTTTGGATAGTATAACGCATTTTTGGAAACTTTTCACTTCGAAGTACTGCGGTTATGACAAAAAGATATCACTTTTTATCCCCGAAAATTTGAATCTGAGAAGCGTTACTGCAGTCACGTTTCTCAGATTGTGTATTCCAATGCAGATTATTCTTTCTGCGTGGACATTAACCGCTCCAGATTTTCGGCAATATCTCAAAATCGCTACCACCTTTTGAAATGAGATTTTTACAGGTTAGTTTTATGGTATATATCTATAACTATATAGGATTGAAACAAACAGTGGGTTCCAATTACCAAACGTGTACAATCCCTTTAACCCAGGATGTGAATTTTGAGCATTTGGATGTGATTTTGGAAATCTGTTGTTGAAATCACATCCTGCTAAGGACCGTGTCCGCTATTTGAATGCAAAATCACATCGTGTCTATTCCTAGTGCGAGAGACTCGCTCTTTCTAGCTTTTCACTATTTTACATTTGTGACCTGTCATCACAAAATGAGCAAAAGTCGTACGGAGTGATTTCCCAGTACGCCCAGTCAAAGTCAAAATTTGAAGGGGTGGTCGATTTTGAGAACAAACAATTCCCAAATTTTCAGGACGACCAGATAAAAACAAAATTAGTTTTTAAGACAATTTTGACTATTCCTTTCTATGCCTTTCACACAATTTCTCGCAATAAATGCCCGTTTTCTCATAATCTCTGTATTAAGACTCTGGAGACTAAAAATTAAAAATAAAAAAAATATTGAGTATCAAACCTCCAAGTGTTATATACCATTGGAAAGCTCTGTTTCCACAGAATTGAGAAATACCCATATCTCAATTTTTGATTTTGCCGACTTTACGCTCATTTTGTGATGACTGGTCACATTTGGAGAATATTAATCTTTTTCAGCGTTCTGATGGTTCGTATGCTGAACGATCAGATGACCCTGTTTGAACGAGCATTCAGCGATCCACAGGGGCTTCCAGATCGTCCGTTTGTCAGGTAAGCCCTCTAGTCTTTGACAAAGACCGCTGCATTCGACCCTAACGACACGATTTATATTCCCATCAGCTCCCTCGATCACCCACTGTCTTTGCAAATTGCTTAAATTTGTCAGGTTCATAATGTACATATTAAAAGTTTCGTTTACTTTTTTTGTAGATTTGCTAAACTATACATTTTTGGAAACGTTAGGATATACTCAACATGAAAACCAATGTTTACATTTGTTTTTAGGTTCTTTTGAACAAAAATGGTTCTCTAATGTGACGTGGCACATGAAAAGTCAATGGGTGTCACATTAAAGTTCAATTTTTTGTTTAATGCCCTATATCTCTGGAAGTATAAGTCCGATTGGGTTCAAACTTGGTATGCAGGTATGGCGGGATGTGTTATAGATATAAATTGAAGTGACATCATGATGACGTCATCGTGTGATTTGTTATGATTTTGTTTCATTTTTGGACATTTAAGCCATATCTCATCAACAAAACATAATAAATTCAAAATTCTTTTTGTAATATGTTTATTGGGTCATAGACATATGCACACAATTGTGAAAAATGTGTGACATCATCATGACGTCATCAAAATGATATTCAAAAAATCCAAGATGGCCGCCATAAAGAACCTAAGAACAAATGTAAACATTGGTTTTCATGTTAAGTATATCCTAAGGTTTCCAAAAATGTATAGTTTAGCAAATCTACACAAAAATTGAACGAAAATACATAAGAAACCTGACTAAATGTGACCCAGCATGAGTAAATGAGACACTTTGCGGCAAAAATAAAAATTGAGATTATGATTTCATCATTTAAAGCTTGTTTAGCTTTAAATGATGAAATCAAAATCTCAAATTTAATTTTTGCCTCAAAGTGTCTCATTTACTCGTGCTGGGTCACAAAAGGGGGGTAACCTTTTCATGCAAATTCAACCAATCAAATATATAGGCATAGCATCTTCACGCAGTCAGCTACCATTCAGCGTTGCATATCTAATTAGCGCTGTTTCACAAAAACAGCGACTCGAGTCGCGTCGAGTTAATACCCATCGAGACTTGAGTCGAGACGCCAAAAACTGTGACTCGAGTTGGACATTATTTGTTTAATGAAACTCGATCCGTTGCGGGTTCAGGCCGATAGTACCGGGAAGCACACCTACGCATTTCCGGCCTTGCTCGCTGCTGACAGACATTTCCGGCCTTGCTCGTGGCATTTTTAAGCATCATCCGTTTTGAATCTGGGGAAAACTTTGCGATTATATACGTCATCCGGCGCGAACTGGTTAAATACCGTTTTAAACTTGTGCCGAATCAATATCATTTTTGTCTTCTATCTAGGCACATTATCTTCGCGCCCAGTAGCAGAGACAACTATGCTAGCGATAAATTCCCGGGCATCGTCGACGCTATGTTCGACATCGACAACAACCCGGATCCCGAAAAGTGGAACTTCGTCGAGAAGCAATTGTCGATCGTCGTGTACACCATCCAATCAGCAGCCAGCGTTCTGATGGAGGTGGCCTAAAAATAAAAGATCTACATGTAAATAATTTTGGATGAACAAAAAATACCACAGGTTATGCCAGAAGTGCTTTCTATAGTCGCATAAACGCGTTTGCAAAAGCTATAGGCTCAGAATGTGCTTTCTAAATGTGACCTGGGCCCAATTTCACGGAGCTGCTAAGCACCCAAATTTGCTTAGCACAAAAAAGTCTTGCTCATTAAAAACAAGTTATCAGCCAAAATTATACGTGTTTTTTATGCTAAGCAAAAAAACAGCTGAATATCAATCAAAAACAATAAAGATCACGTGAAAATTTGGTCTGTAACCTTGTTTTTACCAAGGACAAATTTTCATGCTAAGCAAATTTTTTTGCTTAGCAGCTCCGTGAAATTGGCCCCTGTTCCAAAGAAACCCGGACAAAGTCGCACAATGTGTTTTATTACAATGTACTCGTGAAGTAATTTCGTGGTGGTTTTTTACCATTTTGAGGTTTGGTTTTTTTCTGAATCGCAAACTATTAATCTACAATCTCCCCAAATATGAACATAATCCGTCACCCGGAAGTGTGTTTTTTTGGTTGATTTTGTAAAACAATTGTGTATAGAAATAATACACTTTTCTGAACTTCAAAGCTGTTTTTCTCATGATTAGGTTGTCTAGGTTTTATCACTGCATTGCATAATTAAGTTCAGAATCTTTTCTTTTTAGAGTTTCGTTTTTAGTATATTTTTGTTGGTCTTGAACATTATAAACTTTAGATTTTGTTTATGTTATTCAAAACATTCCAGCTAAAATATCAGTCACTATTTTATCACTATTTGTCCAATAACAAAATTAATTAAAAAAATTAAAACAAAAGGCAATTTACTTAAACATTTTTGATTGGCTGCATAAGCCTGTTTTCTGTTTTTTTATATTTTACACAGTGCATTATTTAGGTTTATAAAGGTTTGTTCATTCTGAAGCAACATATGGGACGATAGACCCCCCCCCCCCCCCCCCCAACTCTTTTGTGGTGGTCATTGACATTGTGCTTGCGGAATGTTGTGGTTTCTCAGGAATTTTGTTTAGGTTTTTATAGGAGGGGTGCGTTAGGTAACAATAGTCTAGATAGTGTATAGGTATGGGGGACTAAAGCCCTGTTCGCACTGGACTTAATTTGGGCAAACTAACCGAGCCAATGGGTAACTTACCCATTTCAATCAGTGCGAACAGCCTGGGTAACTTTCCTCACAGGTAACTTACCCACGCCGCGTGGGTAGTTCAACCGAGCCAAAGGTGCCCAGGAAGATTGACCAGGTCAGTTTAACCGAGCCAGAAAATCCAGTGCGGACGCGACGTCTCGGTTAAATCTTCCATCACCCGGTCGAATGTTGAGAGCTAGCGTCGGGAACAGACGATCCGGTCATCAAGTCACGGTCATAGGTCACGCAGGGCGCCGTCTTTATTGTTTTGGAGCCAGCTCGGTTAGTTTACCCATGGTCTCGGCAATTCTACCCGCGTCAATTATTAAATCCAAGTGCAGACGGTGGGAAGATTAACCCATCGGAATGTTACCCGGCGTCATGGTAAAGTTACCCAAAATGTTTATCCAGTGCGAACACGGCTTTTGAGGGGAGTTCGTCGGTCCCATATCTTGCTGGGTATGTGATTTTAGATTCTTCTTATCTTTTGTTTAACTATCAATTAGTAGTTGTCTTAATGTTTTCACGTATTCATAATTAGTTATAGTTTGTGTGAACATATAACTCGGATTATGTATGAACTGATGCGACATAATTTTTGTTAATAAAAAATCATAAATACTTAAGACAGTTTACCCATTCCTATTGGTCGAAAGCCCGTCACGTGGCCGGTATTAAACGATAAAAGTATGATAAAGACATGGCTGGCTAGCTGGCTGGACCAATTTGCACAAACACCCTTGCTTGGTAAATCATGTTAGGACCCAAAATTCCATGCGATCGTTATGCTAAGCTAAATACCAATGACAGCTAAATACCAATGACAAACAATATACATCACATCGAGTTAATGTGGCTGGTAAGCTGGTTTTACTAAGCAAGAATATTTGGTGCTTAAGCAATTGCTATACTTAAGCAGCTCTAAAAAATGTGACCGTCCACGACAAAAGGGCCGTAATTAAAGTAGGCATTTTGACGTTTTGAGATATTTAGAGAAATAAAATCTACAAGAAATAAGCTTTAAAATTATGTATTGCAAGACATAGTTAGTATTTATGGTTAGCTACAACAAGTAACTGTGCATATGGAAATTTATTGTTTTTTATTGTGTTTCACATATTTTAATGGTCCCTTTCTCAAAATAAGCTCTGGCGACTTTACAGCCCTTTTGTCGTGGATGGTCACAAATTGTCGCATGAACTTTGAACTCCTGTGAAATCCAGGTATTTATGAATGGGAATAACAAATGTGATTGGGCGGTATTAAACAAGTAAGTTTAAAACGGCTCTTGGCCCACGACATCATATGCAGCACGACATGAGACGGAGAGAACCCCCCTCCTTTGTGGTGGTCTTTGTCCTTGAGGAATGTTGTGGGTTTTCAGGAATTCTTTTTAGGTTTTTAGGGGGGGTGGGTTAGGTAACAATAGTCTAGTGAGTGTATAGGTATGGGAGACTAAAGCCATGTTCCCATTGGACTTAATTTTGTTAGAGTACCGCGACTTTTCTTTAGAATGACAACATTAAATCCAATGGGGACGCACGGTAAACTGACCTCCCTGTCAATTTACCGCGACCGTGATGTAAAATGAACAGGCCGAAAGAGGTCGCGGAAGACTTCCGCGCAGCCACGGTAAATTATCAGGGCCGCTAATGTGTGACATTCTGCCAGTCTCGAACAGCGAATGAACCGTTCCGTCGCGGAATATAAGTCCAGGTGGGAACGCGTGGTAGATTCACGCTAAGGAATGCCGCGGTAAGTTTCCGCGTGGCCGCGGAAGAAAAAGTCCAATGGGAACACGGCTTTAGGGGGGAGTCCCTCGGTCTCATATCGTGCTGGGTATACACGACATTGTTAACTTTGTTATCGCGTTTAGGCCCATGATACGGTTTTAAACATACTTGTTTAAAACATTTATATTCCCTTATAAATGTTTTCAAAATCTGATATTCCAAAATGTAGATAACCCACAATTATTTTGTGTAATAATATGCATAGTTTTCAAGTGTTCCTATTTTTCTGGTTTATTTTACCAGGCTAAGTTTTCCACGATATTCCTACTATATTCTACTTTTTTGTTTCCATAACTCCCAAAAATGGTTCTTTCCTCGCCTTCCACCGCTGTGACCGGGGTTCGAATCCTGCCTTGGCCAATATGTGGATTGGGTTTTCAGTCCCTGCCTGATTCCGTGGGTTTTCCCATGAAATTCGTGGTGTTTTTTTTCTTCAAAGTGAATAAAAACATTGGCAAGGCGGGACTCGAACCTGCGACCTCCGAAATACCGGACCGGCGCTCTATCAACTGAGCTATCTTGCCCTATGTTGGCAGCCTCCCAAATTGTCAGTATCTTTGTTCTAGGGCGCTAGTCAGAAGTCATAAACATCAGAATTCCGTGTGAAACAACTGTTTGTCTTTGTTAGACAATGGTTGTGTTCATAGGCCTAAGAGTTACTCTAAAAGTACATATGAAAATATCTCATCTTTATTGCTACAGAATAAAACTATGGCAAATTACAGTGTAGTTCTTTTTTTTAATCGCACTGTAGTATGTGATTATTATTGTTGTTGTCGATAGGTTTCATTATGCATCTTATTTCGCACAATTGTAATAATGTGTGTACGGACGCTTATGTTTTCAAGTAAATACTGTTAATTCAATGTTTGAAAATTAGTTTACATACATTTCTTATTTGACTGTAATTTGATAATTTTTTTTTTTTTTTTAAATAAGACAATAAACAACTTAATATTGACAAGCAATCAGAATGGATTTGAATTGGTGCAATATACAAGGTTAACCCTAACATTTCTTTTTCTCAGAAAAATCGAATTGTACCCAATTTTGATCATTTTGTTTTTAATGTTTGAAATTTTGGCTTTGTTTTTACTGATTGATGTTCCTCCTGCATACAAGATAATACCTCGTTTAGAGAAAAGTCAATTTTTTTGCCAAATTTTGATAAAAAAAGTGGGCTAAACGCCTTGCTTTTTTTCCATCTTTTTGCTCCAAATGATATTTTTTTAAATCTTTTAGAAGATGCCTAAAGGACTGGAGAAGCCATTTTAACTCGAATTTGGACGGATTTCACGATTAAAAAGCAAAACTTGGGTCGACAATTTTAGAAAAAAATCTATCAAAAATAGCGATGGGCGAATGTACGTTTAGATAGCTCGTGCGACTTGAGTAAAGGCTAGTCGTACACGCGCACGCGCGCCACTTAATACCAGCGCTCATTGGACAAACCCGCCGTATATAGCGCGTTAACTCGTGTTTCATTGGCTCGGAGAGTCCGTGTAAAATCCCCACGTGGTTCAAGTGATGACGTGTCATTACAGAAAATGGCGGATAGCCTTTCAGCTGTTGGGCGCAAGTTGAACAAAAAAATATCGTTTAACTACCTGAATTTTGCTAAATTATGTTTGCTGGTGACGGCTATTAGTGCTTCAAAACTTATCGACCTTCACCGAAAGGAAAGTTGAGGGAGTAGACTTCGCCACGCCATGGAAAATCACAGGTTATTTATTTAAAAACACCCCCCCCCCCCTTATCATATACTGCGCATGATAATGGCGGGCCTTTCGAAAAACAATTATCACTGCCACGGACTCGTCATTTTCATCTGAAAACATCGACTTTATTTTTGTAGATGAAAAGAAATAAGTGCTACTGGATGAAATAAAATACATTTATTTTTATTTTATGTAGTATTTTGTGTGATTTAAATTGGACGTTTTCAAGAAAATGTCGTTTTAGATTGTCATTAAATTTGTGTAGCTTCGATATCGACAACGCGTTATTGAGTGCACGTGGTGTACATTTGGAGGACCATGGAGGTAGGAAACTACCTCCATGGTAGGACGTACGGTTGCAAAAAATGCTAACATAAGTCGTTCTTTCTTGAACTACGCTATTCGCAATAACTCGAAAATGGTATCATTGCTTTACATGGCATACAGTCTACAGATATTTTTTAAAAAATAAACCGGAGCAGTGGTTTTAAAATTAACAGTTATTAACACCTTATTCGCTTTAAAAAGTATTTAAATATGGAAATAATGTCATATTTCTTCCATATTTAAATAGTATTCTTATGCTACTTCAGCGGTTGCGTACAAAGTCTCCGGAGAGTCAAGATATAATTGTCTAAGTATTTCCTTACAAAATTGGAAATGTTTTTCATTCCCAGATTCATCATATGTCTTTTCAAAATGTTTTTGACCTTCATTGAGATGATATATGAAGAAAAAAACAGCGTCAGGTTGCAATATTCTTTCTGTAAATATCTTCATAAAACATGTCCGATTGTTTCTTTGTTACCATAGTGACATTCAGTGGAGTCCAGTTGAAGGGATTTTTCATTGAGGCTCGACGCACCGATCCAGCTCAAAACAACGAGGTTGCCATAGGAACGTTCTCCAGTCAACAAGGCAGGACCTTCACGTGCCACAATATTTCAAATGTAAGGAATCGCATTTAATATAAAATAGGCCCCCTTCTGGCCACTCACAGTCCCTCGGGGGAATAGACGTGCTCTAGTGACCTCATTACCAGTCCATAATGTGTATAATATTACCCTCAATTGTTAAACGTCCACTATTTGAATGCATAAATGCGCAGGTATACGTACATTATACAACGCGTGCTGCGCATGCAGTCGAAAATCGCATGCGCACACTAGCCCCCCCCCCCCCCTCTCCCACAAATTAGAAGCTATTTTTTTAATTACAAAACTAGCATCATCATTATGTTTCTTGTCAATCTTCTTTTCAGTCCGTCTAGCGACACTCCAATGGCAATTTAAACTCCTTGGTCGTTGGGACCAGGACACCCCCGATTATGATAAAGGACCGATCAAGTTCAAGTAAAAAAAATTGTTTCCCAATTAAATGTCGGTCAGGAAATGTTATAAAACACTTTAACTTTAATGTCCTAGGTATTAGTTGATATAAAATATAATTAATACAAAAATACTACTCAATTCTCGTAGGCCAGTGTAGTGAAATTAGTATAAATACTGCAGATTACACAAGTAGAATTGGGTGGTGTTAAGGTTAAAATGTTAACCGGGGAGTGGCTATGGCCACGCCCCACTAATCCGTCCAGAATGCTGTTGTCAGCTGTGCAACGCCGTAGAACACGGCCTGTGTTATAGCTGCATGCTCAGGTTCATTGTTCAGTGCAGCTACTGGACAAAGACTGCTGTGCAGTCGTGCGTATAGTGAGAAATAGTTAGTGAAGATTAATACCGGCGTCACGGTGTTCAAAAAGAACTTTTACAAAATAAGGTTAAACAAAAATAGATACTTTGTTCATAGTGAACATTTGAACAAAATATGTTTCAGTGAAAAGAGTTTTACCATGGTCTGTTAAACCTTTTTCGTTTAGGGCAACCATTGGGAAAGGGACTAGCCACTTCTATACCGGAGTCAAGTCTGCCCCAGTAAGCCCGCTCACCGATGAGGGCGCTACAGCTGAACCTGACACCCAGCAGCGTAAGTTGGTCGTCTTGCTTCTATTTTATTTATCGATTATTTATTTAGCAATTGGCGGGATAACCCACAACTGTATTTTGACTCATTTCCAGTGGGGCCCCTTAGTGGAAGACCTAAAAGAAATAGTTTTAAAAACCGTTTTCAACCTCGTTTCAACCTTTGCCTAATTCTGTCTCATTTTGCCAGAATTAACCCCCCTCACATTTCATGTATTTTTTTTTACAGATATTGGTAGTACTTGTAGGGATTATTGCTCCCATAATCCCTGTCTAAATGGCGGATCCTACTCACAAAATAAGTCCATTCTTTACTGCGTACTGATGTATCTGACCTCGGGAATAACAAGGAGTGAATTGTTCAAGAAGTAAGTTTCTCCTCGAACTTTATTTACGAGACTGGTCATGTTCCCTGAATGTATTTTATATACTGTATTGTGAACTGCTGAACGGGATGGTGTCAGACTATTTTGGCATTCTAGCCTCACTTTCAATAATTTCCAAATGTGGCTTAAAGGAAGAATACACCATTTGCAGACTTCGAAAAATTTACTACCAAATTATTAAGAAAATGTTACTTATTTAAAAGTAAATAACGATTGTAGGTATCCAGCATAATTATTGCGCTAGAAATTCTGTAATTGCCGGCCGACAATTGTTGATTTTCGCTGAAAATTGTGACTTGAGTCGGACTTGAGTGATTACAACTCTGTTGGTTTTGATAACTAATCGCTTAGATTTTGAGAATCGTGTATTTTGTGGGACTAACTACAGGTCAGTGTGGGTCAGAATCTGTGGATGAACTGATGTGGCCTGTGATGTCTGCAGGTTTATTAGCCGAGTCCGTTCAGAGATGCCCATTGATGACCAAGAACGGTAGGTGCATTTATTGGTCAATAATATCATCGGACCCCTTTGTTAAAAACTCTTAACAAGTTCGCGTCGGATGCCGTGTATACACAACAAACCAAATCAGGATTCAAAATGGATGACGGATAAACACGTCACGAGCAAGGCTGAAAATATCTGTCAGCGAACGGGTTGCGACGAGCGAAGCTGGACAAAATGAGTGTGCTACTTACAGATGCCAGCCCGTCTCGAATCGAGGTTCGTAAAAAACAATCTGGCGCCCGGGGCCGGTCCATTTCAAAATAAATCCGGCGCGAACTGGTTAATTATGTGCCCTGGCACTCAAATTGTTAGTCAGTTTTGAATACATTTTAAGAATTTCGTTAAGAAATGTTCGTACTCTATCTTTTCCCAGTTTAAACTTTGCCAATGGAACGTATTTGGAAAACTACCAACATTTTTGGAAACTGAAGCGATTCCTACAGTTTTGGTCACGTGACATTGGCGGCTATTGGACCATTATAAATAGTCAGAATTATTTGGTCTGGAAACCAGACTCTGATTTTAACTGTTCCTTGTGTTATTCCTGCAGCAGGGAGCTCCTCGTCGGATATCGTTCGATCCGTGGAGGTTCAAGTGTGGATGACTCTCCTGCAAGAAAGGCAGGTCAAGATACGGAAGGAGACCATCCACGTGGAAGCAGTCAGTCTGAACCCAGCGCCTGACGGTGACGTTTTCAGCTTTGCGTCCTCGCGACAGCCTGGACCATTGTCGCCACACAAGGGCTCACTGTATGTTACCTGAGTAGAGATTTTTGAGATCGACACGATCCCATGGGACATTGATCTGATGGCATTTGTTCAACTTCTGGGAAGCATTATGAACAAGATATCTGAAACTATATCTGAGACGGTAAGTGATATTTGTTGTAACACCACACCGCACCTGTCTCTCGATTGACTGTGATGCCAGTTTAATTGTCATGTTGCATTTTATTATTCTTTGATTCCACTTTTTAGTCGACAGTAACGTTTTGACGACACCAGTTTTGTTATAGACAGCCTAAAATACTTCTAAACACTCCAGCGGCCCACAATATCCATTGTCGCATGCACATTTTAACCGGTGCTCGCTTTTTGCATGCAACTTCTGATCTTGTAGTCTGGTTTCTCGACTTCCTTTGAACGGAACGCAGCAATTTATAGACATCGGGGAAGGAAACCAGACTAGTTGGCTGGCACCCATTCACCGATGTTTATAACCGTATTGCAAATAAAATGGAGACAAACTGATTTTAACAAATTGGGGGTAGTGTTTTTAAAAAGTCAGGTTTTCCCCAACGATTGCCCGCCGGATTTGGGCAAATTTTGTATCATTCGGACATTAGTTTCCCTGAGAAATTTGACGTGTCGTGACAAATTCAGTACTTAGAATAGATGTAAGAGGGGATGCCTTGTCTCTTTTACATCTTTTTGTCGTGCAAGATTTATTGTAAAAACCAACTGCTAACTGAACACAAAATAGAACCGTATTTTTGTAAGGTTATTGTAGATAAACAGGGATATGTTGACAAATATGTGACCCGCTTCTATGAAACCCGGCATAAGTCGCACAGGCTATTTCGAGATACAGCTCGTCAAAGTTGAAATGAAGAAAAAATCTGGCGGACATAGATTTTTTAATTTTTAATTTTTTTATTCTTTAATACATGTATGTATACTTTAACCCTCAGTTAAACAAAATCAATTTTATTGATGAGAAAGTACAATTTTGGTTGTTTAACTCAAAAAGGAATTTAACTCGAGATTTCCATATAATCACGTGTACATGCAATCTTAAAATCCTCATAATATTGGAAGTATGTATGGTATAAAGGTAATTTTGGTACCAAATGAAAGCTAAAGATGTGTACTATAAAATGGAAATAACAATATCTCACTAAACAAAAAACCCACTTATGTCTGGTTTTGTGGGAGCAGGTCACATATGTTCCGATGTAACAAATGTTGGGCACATGTCATGTATTTCATATAATCCTATTTTATTTATTTTTGACATTGATAAAGGGTTCAGGTGGCGGTTGTGTGTTGGTGGCTGCTTTACTCCACTACTTCTGTCTACTATGATGTGGATGACAATTGAGGCTAGGAACATCTACGTCATTACGTTGAAGGTGTTCCCGGAAGATACGCCTCGATACATGGTCAAAGCCTGTCTCATCGCATGGGGTGAGTTATCTAAAACTTTTGCCAGAGTTTGACACACGGAGTATGTCATGAGAAAGATATTTTCCGAAAAAGCCATCGCAGAACAAAACTATAGGTGGAATAACGAGCACTGGCAGTCAGGTCACCCCACCGACCGTCGCTGATGACCATTCCAACGTTGTTCCAGCTTGTGGAAGGGACAGACGTCGAAAGATGGAACTTCCAAAAGGCAAACTGGGTAGCAGCAGCTGGCATCCCGCTTCTGCACCCAGATAACCTTGACAACGCCTGACTCCTACTGCCCCCAAGAATAACATACCCTGTAAAGTGCGCAAGGCCTACGTCCCCTACTGGGATGACTGTTATGAAGATCTACTTCAGCTGGTCTCCAGCCTCTGCATCCAGATAACCTTGACAGCGCCTATGACTGCAAGGTATTATTCACTGCTGCCAAGAAGAACATCCCCCGTGGAGTGCGCAAGGCCTACGTCTCCTGCCGGGATGAAGAATGTGAAGATCTGCTTCAGCTGGTCCCCAGCCTCTGCATCCAGATAACCTCGTCAACGCCTATGACTCATACTGCAAGGTATTACTCACTGCCGCCAAGAAGAACATCTTCCGTCAAGTGCGCAAGGCCTACGTTCCCTGCTGGGATGACGAATGTGAAAATCTACTTCAGCTGGTCTCCTGCAGCCTCTGCATCCAGATAACCTTGAAAACGCCTATGACTGCAAGGTATTCTTCACTGCTGCTAAGAAGAACATCTTCTGTGAAGTGCGCAAGGCCTACGTCCCCTGCCAGATGACGAATGTGAAGATCTACTTCAGCTGGTCTCCAGCCTCAGCTGCATCCAGATAACCTCGACAACGCCTATGCATCCAGATAACCTCGACAACGCCTATGACTCCTACTGCTGCCAAGAGGAACATCTCCCGTGAAGTGCGCAAGGCCTACGTCCCCTTCTGGGATCACGAATGTGAAGATCTACTTCAGCTGGTCTCCAGCCTCTGCATCCAGATAACCTCGGCAACGCCTATGACTGCAATGTATTATTAACTGCTGCCAAGAAGAACATCTCCCGTGGAGTGCGCAAGGCCTACGTGCCCTGCTAGGATGACGAATGTGGAGATCTACTTCAGCTTGTCTCCAGCCTCTGCATCCAGATAACCTCGGCAACGCCTATGACTTCTACTGCAAGGTATTACTCGATCACTGCTGCCAAGAAGAACATCTCCCGTGAAGTGTGCAAGGCCTACGTTTCCTGCCGGGATGACGAATGTGGAGGTCTACTTCAGCTGGTCTCCAGCATCTACATCCAGAAAACCTCGGCAATGCCTACGACTGCAAGGTATTATTCACTGCTGCCATGAAGAACATCTCCTGTGAAGTGCGCAAGGCCTACGTCCCCTGCCGGATGACGAATGTGAAGATCTACTTCAGCTGGTCTCCAGCCTCTGCATCTAGATAACCTCGACAGCGCCTATGACTCCTACTGCAAGGTATTCCTCACTGCCACCAAAAAGAACATACCTCATGTAGTGCGCAAAGGCTACGTCTCTGCCGGGATGACAAATGTGAAGATCTACTTCAACTGGTCTGTAGCCTCTGTAGGCCAAAAAAAAAAAGTCTCCGGTTTCTGGTATGCGCGCGCGTCGCCGTAGCCATGCGCGTCGGCAAAATGAAAAAAAAATTGTTTAAATGTAAGACGATGACTCAAAACCGCCAAACTCACTGGTTCGTCTAGAATTCTGCTGCTGCACAATTTAAACGTGTATTTAGATGGGGTTACCATCTAGTATAGGCTTTATGTGGCCTGTCTGGGCTTCCATATATTTTGCACAGAATAGTCGGGCACCATTTGCAGACGGCGTTGTATTTTCGTGATTTTGTGTATAGAAGCCAGACGTGAGTGGAAGCGAAGGTCGTGTATCTGGAACTTGTAACCGCTTTTAAGAACTGCAATATGTAAGGGAGCAGACTAATACCAGCATTGCGGCACGCGTAATTTTTTTCCTATGAGGGTTAGGGGTAATTATCATAAATGGGCGTTTCTACACCACACTGAGTGGAAGACACTTAGGTTCTCAGATCCTTATTTTCCCTTAAATTAAACTCACTCCAACAACAAACTTGGAGACCAAAATAGTCAATGAGAGCGAATTCGAACCCCAGTCGAACGACCTATAACCTAACCCATTATCCACTATAGCTACTGGGAGAGGTCGACAGAAGCCGTTTTTCAAAGTGCTTTGATGTACCTCTGGGCTATGTGTAACTAGTTGATTGAGCAATAACAATGTATTAGCGTTATTGTTAAAACTACTGAATAATCATGACGTGAGGGGTCTAGAGCCGCCCATTTATGATAATTACCCCTAACCCTCCTAGGAAAACAAATTACGCTTGCGGCACACATGTGCACGATGTTGAAGTCGCGGTACGGTCTGACGTTGTTTTCTATGATTTGTCTCTTGATTTTTCTCTTGATTTTAAGTTTGTTTTATGTGGAGTGCAATAGAATAAATATTACTATGAGGTGAACATTGTTGGAAATGGACAATATTTTATTCTTCACCCCATAGGAATATTCCTTCTATTGCACGACATTCGCTTTGCAGTTTCAACTCAACAAGTTTCCCATTTTGACTTTTGTGAAATAAAGAGTACAAGAGACAGATCATACTTTGGCATTTTTATTTATTCTCAGCAAACATTAGATGCCACAACATGTCCATGTATATTTTCACTATTAATCCAACATTCTTATTCTTTTTATATGCCCCCAGTTGTCCATTCATTACACATGTATTACAAAGTGGCTTATTCGTGCATCTCATAGCAGGGTCACATGTTATGTACCCCAAACACACCCGTTTGAAAAAAAAAAAAAAAAAGCCGCGTCGCCGCACCACTTTTGGGGCAAGCTCCATACCAGAAACCCGGAGACTTTTTGTTTTGGCCTAACCTCAGCAACGCCTATGACTGCAAGGTATTATTCACTGCTGCCAAGAAGAACATCTCCCGTGAAGTGCGCAAGGCCTACATGTATGTTCCCTGCCGGGATGACGAATGTGAAGATTTACTTCAGCTGGTCTCCAGCCTCTGCATCCAGATAACATCGGCAACGCCTATGACTCCTACTGCCAGGTATTCTTCACTGCTGCCGAGAAGAACATCCCTTGTGGAGTGCGCAAGGCCTACGTTCCCTGCCGGGATGACGAATGTGAAGATCTACTTCAGCTGGTTCCCAGCCTCTGCATCCAGATAACCTCAACAACGCCTTTGACTCCTACTGCAAGGTATTACTCACTGTAATACCCTGATTGACCTCGACGATGACATATTGGCTTGACTCGCCTCGACAGAGCTGCAAATCTAAGAGCATACGACAGATGAAGCAGCCATTATGAAAATTGTTATTGTTATTCAACTTGTATTTCTTTAAAGACAAATCTGTGATGGCCCTATATCCAAATATCTTTATTATGACATACTCCGACTGTGCAATCGTATACCTCTTTCGTAATCGTATACCTCTTTCGTAATCGTATACCTCTTTCGTAATCGTATACTTCTTTTGTAATCGTATACTTCTTTTGTAATCGTATACCTCTTTCGTAATCGTATACCTCTTTCGTAATCGTAGAACAGTTCAGTAAGCGTAGAACGGTTCAGTAAGCGTAGAATGGTCAGCGTAGAACGGTTCGGTCAGCGTAGAACGGTTCGGTCAGCGTAGAACGGTTCGGTCAGCGTAGAACGGTTCGGTCAGCGTAGAACGGTTCGGTCAGCGTAGAACGGTTCGGTCAGCGTAGAACGGTTCGGTCAGCGTAGAACGGTTTGGTCAGCGTAGAACGGTTTGGTCAGCGTAGAACGGTTTAGTCAGCGTAGAACGGTTTGGTCAGCGTAGAACGGTTTAGTCAGCGTAGAACGGTTTAGTCAGCGTAGAACGGTTCAGTCAGCGTAGAACGGTTCAGTCAGCGTAGAACGGTTCAGTCAGCGTAGAACGGTTCAGTCAGCGTAGAACGGTTCAGTCAGCGTAGAACGGTTCAGTCAGCGTAGAACGGTTCAGTCAGCGTAGAACGGTTCAGTCAGCGTAGAACGGTTCAGTCAGCGTAGAACGGTTCAGTCAGCGTAGAACGGTTCAGTCAGCGTAGAACGGTTCAGTCAGCGTAGAACGGTTCAGTCAGCGTAGAACGGTTTAGTAATCTTTCGTAATCGTAAGCGTAGAACGGTTTAGTAATCTTTCGTAATCGTAAGCGTAGAACGGTTTAGTAATCTTTAGTAATCGTAAGCGTAGAACGGTTTAGTAATCTTTCGTAATCGTAAGCGTAGAACGGTTTAGTAATCTTTCGTAATCGTAAGCGTAGAACGGTTTAGTAATCTTTCGTAATCGTAAGCGTAGAACGGTTTAGTAATCTTTCGTAATCGTAAGCGTAGAACGGTTTAGTAATCTTTCGTAATCGTAAGCGTAGAACGGTTCAGTAATCTTTCATAATCGTATACCGGTTCAGTAATCGTATATACCTCTTTTGTAATCGTATATACCTCTTTTGTAATCGTATATACCTCTTTCCTTTGTGGGCCTTTTTCTGTCTTTTTTTAAAACTGTTTGACATGTCTATAAATGTGAACTTTAAACGGGCATAACTCGTCAATGGAATGTCCAATTGAAGTGCAACAAACAGTACTGTGAGGAGAATTTTATTCACTTTCCTGACAACCGCAATCCGTAAATTTGACGAGACGTCTGCCCAGTTCTGTCTCAATTTTTCAGAATGCCTTGCATTATATGAAGAATAATTATAATTTTGTTTAAACAAAATCTAAATATCTTTGATATTAATCGTAACCCCCAATCTCTACTTTTTTTCGCCAGTTGTTTCCTGAAGCCAAACCTCGTGTTGTACCTCGGCCTTCTTGCTCCCATCGGTCTCATCCTCATTCACAACACCATCACCTATGGAGCAGAATCAGTGTCAAAAAGATCGGACGTGTTTTTACAACTCGGATGCTTTCCTAATTCGGATGTATTCCTAATTCGGATGCTTTTTGCAAACTCGGATGCTTTTTTAATTCGGATGAATTCGTAATTCGGATGCTTTTTGTAAACTCGGATGCTTTTTTAATTCGGATGAATTCGCAATTCGGATGCTTTTTATAAACTCGGATGCTTTTTTAATTCGGATGAATTCGTAATTCGGATGCTTTTTGTAAACTCGGATGCTTTTTTAATTCGGATGAATTCGCAATTCGGATGAATTCGTAATTCGGATGCTTTTTGTAAACTCGGAAGCTTTTTCAATTCGGATGTTTTTTCAATTCGGATGCTTTTCTAGTTCGGATGCTTTTTTAATTCGAATGCTTTTCTAGCTCGGATGCTTTTTTTAAACTCGGATGCTTTTTTTAATTCGGATGCTTTTCTAGTTTGAATGCTTTTTGTAAACTCGGATGCTTTTTGCAAACCGAACATATTCGCAAATCGGATGCTTTCCCAATCCGGCACTAGGGTGGCCCTGAAAGGACATCACACATCGCAGATTCTGCGATTTCGCGCATTCTGCGCGAATTTTAACGATGACAAACATGTTATCGTATATATCTAAGCATAGGCCTATATCTGAGATGTGGAAGATTTTATTGTAGATTTCTGCACAGATTTATGTGATAATGAATATTTTCTGGGCAGATTTTTGAAAAGTCGCATATTTTTATTTTAGATTTCAAGTTCTGCGCAGATTTCTTAGTACGCAAATTTGTGCGATGTCGCACGGATGGGCACTATATCATGTACATTTTCATTGCACATTTAATTATGCGCAGCTATATAAATTATGTCGCACTCACGTACAGCAGATTTATATGCAGATTTATGTGCACATTTCTGCCGCGATGTCAGCACATACGACGTTTTGAAAGTTGAACCACGACGTTTTGAATGTTATGATGTTCTAAAACGGACAGGCAACGTCGTGGTTCAACTTTCAAAACGTCGTACTTCAACTTCCAATTAACGTCCAACTTTCGCGCGCTTTTACCTACCAAGGTAGCCGCGTATTCGGCCGGTTCTCTCCGCGCGGATTCAGTCCGCATTCACCAAAAGGCGACAAATATTTAATACATGCTGCAAAAGGTGATGCATTTTCTAAAAAGTTTTTTGTCAATTTATTTAAAGAATTTTTCGAAATAAACCGTAAATATAACAATACTTTTTCAAACCCTTGTAGATCATACAGCATATTAGTCTTGTTTAACCTTTCCTGTAATTTTGATGAAAAATTACAGTTAAATTAGCTGCTTAATGGAAGTAATTCTACTTCGAGTTATTTGTCAAACCTTTTATAGAAATTTCAAACAATACGGCAACAGTGTGGTTTTACAAATTCAAGACCTGCTTTTATCATTGCTGTACTTTTTTTCTTTTGCCACATGAATTGCAATTGTACATTTCTGTAAAGCACACCTGCAAGGACTATCTTTCCGTGCCCCACTCTTTCTATCTGGCAAGTGTTCTTTCAAGCACGAGTGGCAGTATGGAGTTTCCAAGATTCTTTTATATGCTAATTTTGACATATAACCGTTGTTCTTTGTTTACATTTGATGTAGTTTTGATAATATCTGCTTATTTGCACTCGACCTTAGAAACTTACATTTGACCCAAGTGTGCTATATATCGCAAAGAATTATGGGGCGATATTAGGTGGAAATAAAAAAGAAATTATGGACACGGTCTGAAACCGTATTTTACCTAACGTTCTAAGCTGACAAACTACTAGGATCCATCTAATGATGCAGAACTTTATAGTTGAAGGGCTGTTGTGTTATTAAATAAAGTAACAGTTATCATTCTCATAAAATCTGGCGTGGTGAAATTAATTGTTGAAATTGTTGATTGACGAAACTGATTCACCGAGAACATTGCAAATAAGCCCGAGTGCGAGTGCACTAATTACTGTTCGGCTGAAGCCTATACATGATCTCGTAGATCATGAAATACAAATATGAGGTTTGAATAACATGTGATGTACACTTTGTTTTAAAGAGGCAGATATACTCGCAGCCGAAAAACGCATTACAATGCTGCATTGAAAAGGGGATTTATTAAACGGGCTAATTAGGCACTAATTAGTGTTCGGCTGAAGCCTATACCCACATGCCCAGTAACATTATCTTGTAGATTATGAAATAAAAGTATGAGTTTTTGATAACATGTGAGGTATATTTTGTTTTAAATGTTTCATTCTCATTTCCAAATCTATAAAAATAACTCGAAGTAGGATTACTTAGTTCATTAGGCAGCTAGTTTAACTGTAATTTTTCATCAAAATTACAGGAAAGGTTAAACAAGACTAATATGCTGTATGATCTACAAGGGTTTGAAAAAGTATTGTTATATTTACGGTTTATTTCGAAAAATTCTTTAAATAAATTGACAAAAAACCTTTTAGAAAATGCATCACCTTTTGCAGCATGTATTAAATATTTGTCGCCTTTTGGTGAATGCGGACTGAATCCGCGCGGAGAGAACCGGCCGAATACGCGGCTACCTTGGTAGGTAAAAGCGCGCGAAAGTTGGACGTTAATTGGAAGTTGAAGTACGACGTTTTGAAAGTTGAACCACGACGTTGCCTGTCCGTTTTAGAACATCATAACATTCAAAACGTCGTGGTTCAACTTTCAAAACGTCGTATGTGCTGACATCGCGGCAGAAATGTGCACATAAATCTGCATATAAATCTGCTGTACGTGAGTGCGACATAATAGCTGCGCATAATTAAATGTGCAATGAAAATGTACATGTAGTGCCCATCCGTGCGACATCGCACAAATTTGCGTACTAAGAAATCTGCGCAGAACTTGAAATCTAAAATAAAAATATGCGACTTTTCAAAAATCTGCCCAGAAAATATTCATTATCACATAAATCTGTGCAGAAATCTACAATAAAATCTTCCACATCTCAGATATATGCTTAGATATATACGATAACATGTTTGTCATCGTTCAAATTCGCGCAGAATGCGCGAAATCGCAGAATCTGCGATGTGTGATGTCCTTTCAGGGCCACCCTAGTGCCGGATTGGGAAAGCATCCGATTTGCGAATATGTTCGGTTTGCAAAAAGCATCCGAGTTTACAAAAAGCATTCAAACTATAAAAGCATCCGAATTAAAAAAGCATCCGAGTTTATAAAAAGCATCCGAGCTAGAAAAGCATTCGAATTAAAAAAGCATCCGAACTAGAAAAGCATCCGAATTGAAAAAACATCCGAATTGAAAAAGCTTCCGAGTTTACAAAAAGCATCCGAATTACGAATTCATCCGAATTGCGAATTCATCCGAATTAAGAAAGCATCCGAGTTTACAAAAAGCATCCGAATTACGAATTCATCCGAATTAAAAAAGCATCCGAGTTTACAAAAAGCATCCGAATTACGAATTCATCCGAATTAAAAAAGCATCCGAGTTTGCAAAAAGCATCCGAATTAGGAATACATCCGAATTAGGAAAGCATCCGAGTTGTAAAAACACGTCCGATCTTTTTGACACTGATTCTGCTCCATAATCACCTTCGTCATGCGCAGTCTCCTGAAGGTCAAGGAGACGTCCCGCTCCCAGCAAATCTCCAAACGCTTCCAGAATGCCGTGGGAATCACCACCCTCATGGGCTTGACCTGGTGTTTCGGGTTCCTGGCGATCGATCGGGCAACGTTTGCCTTCCAGCTAATCTTCTGCCTCACCAACTCACTGCAGGTAAGGGTTCTCCCGCCGTTTTGCCTCTTCTCTGGACCAACTTCCTTCAGCTCCCGATAGCTTTTTCAGAGAGTGTATTGCACAGAAATAAACCCTTATGTTCAACCAGTTTGTGTCGGATGCCGTGTACAGTATACACGCAAAGTTTTTCTTGATTCAAAACGGATAACGGATGAACACGTCACAAGTAAAGCCGGAAATATCAGGGTGTGTTACCCACAGATGCCGGCCTGAACCCGTCTCGGATCGACGTTCGTGAACAAAAATCCCGCGCCTGGGCCCGGTTCATGTCAAAATAGTCCCGGCGCAAACTAGTTAAAACTAATTTGTGATGCGATGAAACAAAATTAATCTCAAGTTGACCGTGGCACCCTTTGAGTTTCTTTTATTTTTAATTAGAAGGACACTTTAAGCTTAAATTTTGTGTAAACCCCATGTTGATACGACAAGTTTAGTAACGACACATTGAAAAGAAGAAAAAAGAAAAAATTGTGTTTGAAGTCGTTGAAAAGCACGCTTTGAATAAATAGCAGAACAAATTCTGTAGCAACTAAATTATTTTAATAGTTTTGCCAAAGGTAGTATACACCATTTACCTTTGCTGTAATTTTCATAAATGGATGGGTTATGGGATTCATATTTTATAGCAAATATTGTGACGCTGAATCATTTGAAGTTTTATGTTTATAGAAGCTGGAAAAACCAGGAAAAAAAGTGCTGTTCTTGCAGTCCAGATCCTTGACTTCCTTTAGGCGAATTCAATAAATTGGGAACAGTGTTTGAAAATAGTCAGGTTTTTACGATTGCCGGCCGGCAACCGTTTTAAAATTCCACTTTTGTTGAAAACCACATCACATCGGGTACCGTGATTTCACAGGATGCTTGAGACTGTTATTCACTTACAAGTATTAAGGTAATTCAGTAGTTGGTGTATACTACCTTTAAGTTGAGGGAAATTCTTGTTGTCTCGGCCTTTATTATAACTTATCCTTTGTACTTCCAGGGAGTGGTTGTCTTTGTCATGTTTTGTGCCCGACGTGAGGAGGTTCGCTGCTGTTGAGTGACCCTACCGACAAGCCACAGACGGTCCTATGAGCTGCCAGATGTCTCGCAGACACCCACATCACCGTCCAGTGTCTACACCGGGAACTTTGATAATTCCGGGTCGGGGATATAAGGTCGTATCAGTAGACAGTTATCATGATAGACCATGGGGTGATCGCTAAAATGTTCCAATGTATATCTATCAATGCAGCACATGAATTTGGCAAATAGAAGGGTGTAGATTCCAAAATACGAATGTTGTAAACTGTAAAACTGCACATTTTTAGAATATATGAAACAATTTTTAGTGTACGGTTATATAATTATGACAATGGCGAATGTCTTTACTCTTTAGACGTTTTGTATTAAAGTGTTGTAATAAAGACCTTTTTTTTTTTTTCTAAAATGTAAATACCAAAACGATTGGGTTTTTTATTAATTTTTTTTAATAAATTTGCTGGACCAACATTGTTGTTTTACTGAATGTTAGTTAACATTGTGTGGTGCAAAATAAGTACCGTTTTTTTGAACATTTTTAGCGATCATTCCGTGGTATATTATTGATCTAAGCCTATACTCTTAAAAGTCCTTGGTCAGATTCCACCCAAATGCCGATTATATTTCTTGGTCAAAAAGACACATTGCTAAATTTCTCGGAATGCAACTCAGAAAAATTGAGTTGAGCCGGTCAGTGGTTCTTATGTTATTTGGTGTTTATTTCCTAATAAAGTATTTTTTTTTGATATCTGCAAATAGTTGTGTATCCTACCTTTTAACTCCCAACACATTTTTTACCGAAAAATAAAATGTTGCTCAATTTTGAAAAAATTCAAATTTTGATAACAAAAAGCTAGGTTAACCCTTACAAATTAAATGTTTTCAGAAAAATCAATTTATGAATTACATTTGATCAAATTACATTTTTTCCCGAAAAATCGAATTTGGCCCAATTTAGATAAAAAAGCAAGGTTATCCCCTTACAATTTTTTTTCACAGAAAAATCACTTCTCAATTTTACCTAATTTTAAGTACATTTTGATTCGGAGTCAGTTTAATTTGCTGTATTATTGTAAAATCTTTAATAAGTGAAACTTTTAATGAACTGTTTGTAAATTGTTTGAATGCTGGTTTTTTTAACAAATTGTATAAATAAATTCTTTAACCATGGCATGTATTTTTATGTTCTTTGAAGTTTTTTTCAGAGTATAACTCTAATCCTGTTGGGAATCCCACCCATGGGAGGGAAACATATGCCCAAATTTAAATTTTTTTTTAGGGGATTATGAGATAGCCTATATTTCGGACCTCCCCCCGGGGCTCCTCCTCCTTTCTCCTGCCCCCACCCTCGGCTTCTCCTGACGACCCCCTGTCTGCGCTTTAACCCAGCACTCTCCGCACTACGATTTCAACGACCCATTTTCATTTATCCTTTTTCCTTTTTCAAGTTATAAGGATGGCACCGCCTGGGTTTGAACCCAGGATCCTCCGCACTCCAGTCCTGAGTTTATCTCATTGAGCTATCTGGCTCTTGGAAAAAAGGCTCTCAAACATTATATATAAACCTAAGGCTGACACATTACCATCCAAAAAATAGACTATCTGTTTGTAAACAAACCAACCATCTCCAAAATAAAGACCAAGTCCAAAAAATAAACCAAGTCCAAAAAAAGAACCTCTTTTTTAAACATAAGGACCATCTCTAAAATAAAGACTAAGTCCAAAAAATTGACCAAATCCAAAATATAGACCAAGTCCAAAAAAAAAAACCAAGTCCAAAAAAGAACCTGTTTGTAAATAAATAAGACTATCACCAAAAAATAGACTATTACCAAAATCTCATCTTTTTAAAAACTTTGTAATTGTTACCGCCAAAGTTTACCACCACAAATTATATTAAAATATATATTACATGTACATTCTTAGCGGCCATTTAAAATCCAGAATAAAAATCACCAACAAACTAATGTTAATTAAAAAGAAGGTACATTGCAATTAAACATAGATGTACAAACAAATTGTCATTTTTAACAATAGAGTTGATTAGTTTGATAAATATAGAGTTGATTATGTGTATAAAATATATTTATATTCAATATGAAATGCTTCTTGAATATTAAAGTCGCAAATAACAAACCATATCAGTAGATGGATTTGAATACACAGCTATTATTGCCTAAATATACACAGACAACAATCTTGTGAACAACTAAGCTTTGCAATAAAAAGACGGACATTTCAAACAACTGAATCTATTTTAAAAATACATAGATTTTTGTGAACAATATTGCTTTTAGTATTGCTATTCAGCGAGCTGTGTATTTTTGCAGAAAACCTTTATAAAACAGACAAAATATGTATTACATCAAATAATACATATAATGTGCGTCGTTCCCAGCGCTTGTAGATTACCTCTACAATTCAGTGTGGTTTTCTTTATAGTGGTCCTCCAAACTTCGTCTTCGTCGACGTCGGTTCTCTGGGTATGTCACCTGGAAGCGGCCCTGATCCACAAAGCTTGGAATGAAGTCTGGGTCCCCAACGATCAGACCGTGGTGGGAATACAAGCCTTGATCTAGAAGCATACTTGAACCTGTGGACCCAAACGATAAGAGTAATTATAACGGACTATTGGAACATGCAGATTATAGAAGTATCCTAGGCATGTCACAGCAGAACACAATTTTCAAATTTGCTGCCATTGCTTGTTATTCTTGTTAACCAGTTCGTGCCGGGATTATTTTAACATCACCGAGCTGAGGCGCGGGATTATTTTTAACGAAACTCAATCCAAGGCGGGTTGAGGCCGATGGTACCGGGAAGCACACCCATGCATTTCTGGCCTCACTCGCTGCCGACAGACATGGAAATCGATCGCCAGGAACCCGAAACACCAATTCATGCCCATGAGGGCGGAGATTCCCACTGCATGCTGGAGGCGTTTGGAGATCTGCTGGAAGCGGGATGCCTGTCGGACCTTACTGAGAGTAACAGGCAGGGCGGTTTGGAGCAGTACAACGAGTAACAGGCAGGGCGGTTTTGGGCAGTGCAGGGAGTAACAGGCAGAGCCGTTTGAGGCAGTACAGGGAGTAACAGGCAGGGTGGTTTGGGGCAGTACAGGGAGTAACAGACAGGGTGGTTTGAGGCAGTATAGGGAGCAACAGACAGGGCGGTTTAGGGCAGTACAGGCAGGGTGGTTTGGGGCAGTACGGGGAGTAACAGGCAGGGCGATTTAGGGCAGTACAGGCAGGGTGGTTTGGGCAGTACACGGAGTAACAGGCAGTACCTGGAGTAACAGGCAGGGCGGTTTGGGGCAGTACAGGCAGGGTGGTTTGGGGCAGTACAGGGAGTAACAGGCAGGGTGGTTTGTGGAAGTACAGGGAGTAACAGGCAGGGCGGTTTAGGGCAGTACAGGGAGTAACAGGCAGGGTGGTTTGGGGCAGTACTGAGAGAAAGGGGCAGGGCGGTTTGGGCAGTACAGGGAGTAACAGGCAGGGCGGTTTTTGGGCAGTACAGGGAGTAACAGGCAGGGCGGTTTGGGGCAGTACTGAGAGTAACAGGCAGGGCGGGTTTGGGGCAGTACAGACACACATTTGTGATTATACTTTGTTATTTTCTAACGATATTAGTGTGCAGTTCTCATCGCAAAATGCAAAGACGAATAACTTTTTAGGGCATGAGCAAAAAAGGAACTTACGTCGCAATCGTCTTTCCGTCGTACAGCCAATAACCTCAACCCGATCTGATTGTGCCAGGACTGGGGTAGAATGCGGATATACTGAGCGTAGACTTCATTAAAGTATACGCTGGAAACGGTGCCCTGATCCGTGTTACCAGTGAAAAGCTGGCAGAAACACAATTTTAGAAAAGTCAATTCAGAAATAATAAAAAGTCTACAATTGGAGTATTTAAAATAGGTAATGATACCTTTTGCAGCTATCAAAAAAGTAACCTAATAAAAATACTGTTGAAAAGCTTACTTGTAAAGATATTAATGAATCTAAACTCCCTGTGAAATTATTCCTTCTGACAAGCTGTCATTTTGGAGAAAACAAAACAAATGTCATTTCCAAAGATGCGTCTCGGAGATTTATATTTGGAAATTAAGAACCCAAAGTAATTCTCATATGGCCGGGTACATTTGAATACAGTGCAAACAGATGGCACATTGTTTATATTGTAGCACTAAACCCAGCACAATATGAGACCAAGGGACTCCCCCTTTAGTCCCCTATACCTATACACTCTCTAGACTATTGTTACCTAAACACACCCCTCCACCCTAAAAGCTGAAAAGAATTCTTGAGAAACCACAACATTCCAAAAACACAATGACCACCAAATGTCAACTGAAATATTTATGTTTGTGGGTCAGAAATTCAGTTCATTGTTTGAGTTGTGGTATCAGACTTGCTTTAACGTTGATATTTAAATTCCTAAGCCCTGCAATGCACCAATTAAAATGCAGTCACCTGTTAATGGGCGACAGCCCAGCTTTCAAATACTTTTACTTTTGTTTAAATTCCTGGGTCTTTTCAGGTTTTCACTGGAATGCAGTCACCTGTTCATTGGGTGACTGCACAGGCAATAAGCTTCTATAAAAGACATGGGTGCAAGAGCTCACCAGGGGCCGGTTGCACCAAACATGTCCTACATGCTTGTCGTAAGATAAGAAATTTAGGACCACCCTAAGACATGTCGTAACTGCGGTTGCACCGAAAAGCTTATAGGCTTGTCCTAAAATGCATATCTTACGACACGTCGTAGGACATGTCCTATAATTATAACTGTATTGGGACCGATGCTGGTTACAATCCAGAAATTAGATAGAAACTGTACACTGCATGTTTTCAATCACTTATGTTTTATTCAGATAATTAGTGATTGTTTACAAACGCATGTATGTCACCAATTCATTTCATCATAATCAGAATGGTTGTATTCCCAGGGTCCTTTGCTATGGTTACCGTCATTCTTCAATTTATTGATCTTTAAATTCATATAACGAAGCTTTGCATCTTGGACTTTTTTTTGAAGAGTGAGTAATTCCATATAGTTGCCTCGTGTTCCTTCCTGAACATTTCCAATTGCGAAGAAAATTGCAAGAACCAGTGTCGAAAGATGCATTGGAGTATGGAAACGTAGGTGGGCATGTCTTCGACATCTAAGACTGCAGCCTATTGAAAAGGTTTGCCAGGTAATAGTTGTAACGGCTATGCTTCACAACTTCGCCAGACATTTGCATCTTGAACACGAAGATGGGCAGAATGCAGAGCTAATGGATGAGCATCTCGACGACAACGAGTGGCCTGACATTGATGATGATCCAAATCATGAAGGGATTGCCCGAAGAAACCAAATTGTAGACTTATTGAGGGCTGAATGATTTCCCTATTTCAACCATCATGAACATAAATAACAGTTAAAGAAAGCGACCCAGATACATTTTTCTTAAAAAAGTAATTACTTTTGATACACCAATCAAGCATGTCAATAAAGAGCATGTTCTCTCTCACTCATTTAAAAAAAAAAAAATTATACTTTCTTTTTGACTTGCCGTGTTCCGTTTCTATTGACACAAATCCGAGTGGTAGATTTTAACAATTTCACTTTGTTGGACCCTGTTTTTGTTTTGTTCTTTAATTTGTACTCATTGCTATAATTGTTGATTTTTTGTAGAAACAATTAAAGCATTTGAATGAAATCTAAACAGTTAATCCCATGTGCAGTCTCAGAAAACGTCTTTTAAAATTTCTGTCTGGTTCTTCTTTTCCCTCAGCTACTGATTTTATGAAGGATTTCTTGATAACTTATTGCTTAGCCGTTTTTTACACGAAATTCGTGTTATCTAAGTACAAAAACTCTTCTAATGTGAAGATAAATATTTTTTATAATTATTTCATTCACAACCAAATGGTGATAAAACATGCAGAAGTATTGTTTTCAATATTTTTCTTAACAAAATCCTAAACGACATTGTACTTTAACCTAAACATATTGCCGCGTATGGCTACCCTAACTATTTAAGTCACCTCCCCACTAGACGTAATTTTATGTCGTAAATCCATGTCCTACTAATGCGTAAGTTGTGATGGTGCAACAGTTGTGTCGTTATGTCTTTCGGTTGCACGAAAGTTGTCTTTACACCACACTAAGTCAGAATGCGTACGGCAAGGAATTTAGTACATGTCGTAAAAGACATCGATGGTGCAACCCATTTTCGTTCGTAACTTTAGTACAGCACTTAAGACCGTTGGTGCAACCGGCCCCAGATCATTTCTGTTCCAAGTGTGGCTGGGGACACACAGGCTTGCTGGGCAGTGGTTATTTATTGTGTATAAGTTTGCTACCAAGATGGTGGCTGTATGATGTATAAGTTACTACTGTTCGTCGAGTTGTTACCATTTGATGTAAGATACTTGTATATCTTTTACTTTATTTATTATAGCAAGCATCAAGATTTATTGTACAAACCTCTGCTTATATAAACCGACAACAAAATTGAACCATGCATGTTTTTTCTACTTGAAGGTTATTGTAGATGATTTACAAGGTATGTTGAAAAAACACATCTCGCACTAGGGGTACAACACGTTAATAAATTGTTTATAGCTACTGGTTTACTTGTATTTCAGGTAAGAGTAACTAACTCAAAGCTTGTATGGGGTCCATTTTGTGTGGTCAAAGTTTAACCTGCATAGAAAAACTGTAGTGATAGTATTAGTACTGAATGCGTTTATTTCGTGACTGAAAAATTCAACTTCCCCAGTTAATCCATTACAATGATATATATTTTGTTTGTACGACTTGATTTTTATTTTTGTAGTTTGTATCAACTGTCTGTTGTGGCTTCATTTGGGGCACCCGTTAAAATACATACTGCACCCTTTCCAACAGAGAAATGCCTGTTCTTATATTAAGAGTTTATCGTTTCTTTAGTTGTCTGACGGCGCGCCGTAACTCCCGGTACAATGTTATTTTACCTGATCGGCGCTATCTTGATTCCGTATCCGGTGCCACACCCCGCTGTCGTTGGAGTATTCCACATAGTAAGTTACGATCCAGGCTTCTACGTCTCCAACGCCCTGGGTCTTGACGCCAGAGAAGATAGTAATTGCCCTCATGTCGATCTGCAACCACTGGTCGGTGTCGGCTGTTTCTGCTATCCAACCTGAAGAGGAATAAATTTAATCTTTGGTTTTTGCCGTCACCGATGTATGTTTAGCAGCGTGTAGAAGCTCATGAAATCACCTTGATTAGTAACGGAGGTTCTATCTTATATAACATTTGCTTGCGGTACCCGCTGCTAATCAGATTCCAACCAACCCCAGCTAGCTCGGTGGTCAAGTGGTAAGACGTCTGCACTATAAAGCAAGAGCTCGTGGGTTCAAGTCCCATCCGATTCAGTGATTTTATTTTCTTTCTTCATAAAAATTCCTTGACAACATTATGTAAATAGACGTCAGTGAATGGCAAATCTAATATTAAAATATTCAACACTTTGTCAACTTAGCAACTCGCACCTGACGAACTAAACACTCCGACAACGCAGCATTTTGTGTAGGCAAAATTGTCATCGTCTCAAATATGTTTTTTTTAAAGCATATCAACAGCTGCCCGTTTCACTTACAAATTGAAGAAAAATCCAAACAATTTTCTTATAAAAGGACGTGGGAGCTATAGTAACCAATCCATAAACATGATATTTGGGGGGTTTTCTGGGCAGAATGCCCCTTTTAAAACTCACCAGATCCAATTGTGCCGTCCGCACTGCCGTTTGTGTGAAGCCTTGCCCTGTCTGGTGTGTGCGCACCATCGTAGAATGAAGACACAGAGATCATATCGTCTTCAATGACGGAAGTCTGTACGCCTAGCGCATCTTTACAATCTATACAAAGACAAAATAATGTTCATAAATACCCGAGACAGATTGGCCATTTCTATTAGTCGAGAGCCCAACATGTGATATGTATAACCAGTTCGCGTCGGGATTATTTTGACATTGACCGGGCCAAGGCGCGGGAGTGTTCTTCACGAACCTTGATCCGAGACGGGTTCAGGCCGGCATCTGTTGGTAGCACACCCTGATATTTCCAGCCTTGCTCGCTGCATAACTACCCGCATACCACGAATTCAATGCTCCCGACCACGACACTTCCATTCTTATCTGTTGTACGTGGCACTTACCATATTCATAGACGTAGTACCTAGGCACCCTTAGATATAGACCGCCGGTTGGTACGTCGATGTAAATGTTGACGTCCACTAGTTCGTTAGTAGCATCGTACAGACAAGTTTCACTGATAGTCACTGTGATGTTGACCGTCGTACCACGGGCTGGTGATCCGTCATCGATGGCTGTGATGGTTAGCTGAAGAGTTGCCAACGTGTCGTTGACGATTGGGCTAGAATACAAGCCAACATTGGGATGTTACAGATAGGCAATTTAGATAAATAAAGTGGAAACAATGTTGTATACATCGTTCTGTTGTTCTACAACAGAGCCAGCTATTTTAAAGCCTGTTTTCTCAGTTGTGTAATTTGAACTCCAAGGAAGTAATCAATATGCAAACATGTCATATCTCCAGAATGGGAGGGGCTATGGAGCTCTATTATATACCAAATGAAAGCTGACGTTGTGGGCTTTCCAACCACAGATGTAATTCGATTTCACATTTGGCGATGCATCTAAACTCACGTTTGTGTGATCGCCGATGTGTGGTACCGGTACGTGATCTGACCGTTGGGTCCGCTGTCAGCGTCCGTCGCTATAACTTCGGTCAGAGGATCTTGCTGAAGAACGGGCAGTGGAAAGAACGCCAGACTATTGTTGGACACCAAAGGGCAGTTATCGTTCACGTCATTCACCGTAATCTGAGGGTAGAGAAAGAGAGAAAAAGTCGCGGTAAGTCATGTTTCGTACTGCAAATAAATATAAATCAATCAATCGGGTCAAATCGTGTCATATAGACGACACAAAAATGACAAATGTGAGGGGTTCTGGCAAAATGAGATTGGACTGGGCACAGTGGGGAAAACTAAAGAAAAAAATATTAATGGGTGGTTTAATTACTTCCATACTGCTGCACGGTCTACCTCCAAACACATCTTTTTCTGAGTACTTTATTAACTCGCCCAGCCGCTGCCTCAATAAAACCAAGGTGATTTTGAGGGGCCTTTTTAACCCTCCTATATATAGTGCAGTTACCATAGAGCTGTCAGACCTTTCAAAACCTTTCAAGTTTCCTGGACTAAAGGGTTTTGAAAGGTGAGAAAGCTGTCTGACAAAAGGAACCTATGAAAGATTTTGAAAGGTAAAACAACTCTCTGAACAAACTGGTGTGAGAAAAACAATACCTTTCAAATTTCTGGACTGAAGGGTTTTGAAAGGTGAAAAAACTGTCTGACAAAAGGAACCTATAAAAGATTTCGAAAGGTAAAACAACTCTCTGAACAAACTTTTGTGAAAAAAAAATTACCTTTCAAAAGGTTTTGAAAGGTGTAGTAGTGCAGTAGCAACAAATTCTGGAGCGTTTTGAAAGGTTCATACTTATGTATAGCCATTTTGCCCATTAAGCAGATTTTGAAAGGTTTTGAAAGGTAAAACCATAAGAGGGTTAAAGAATAAAGTCAATGGAAAAATGAAATGAACGTTTAGCTTACAGTTTCTCCTGATGTGGGAGCGTCGATTTCTAGCATAGTTTTCTTGCGGCTATCACCGTGACGAGCGTGCGTCTTCGGTAGTGTCTTCCCAATCTTTACTCGTTCGGGCGTTCCCTGATCTTCTGACATTCGCTTTAACCGATTAACTCGCGGTGATCTTGAAGTTCCACAGTTTAGTTTTCGGACAAGAGTCGGAAAAAAGTCTGACTGCAGTTTTTGTTGTGCGTCCACGCTGTGTTTACATTTGTGACCCACCAGGCCAAAACCAGGCGGAAGTCGGCAAATGCCATTTCGAGATATGGCATTGTACACAAACAAATGTGTTGCCGGTCGATTGTTGTTGTTTTTATAAATCGTTAGTTAAAACTCTAATTTATAAATCGTTAGTTAAAACTCTAATTTATAGGCTGTTCATGTTTAAATTTTTAAAAAAATCCCCGAAAGTGATAATATCGGCCTTCTCCTGATTTTTGTTGTCATTGCTATTACTCAAATTGAGCAAACTTGTTGCCGCAAACGGCAACAAAATGTCACTTTTTGAAGCGTCGTTTCTTTTCATTCCATAGCGGTACTGGTGCATGTGATGTATCATTTTAAAGCTTAAAACGCTAGCAATACAATGGTATAACAATCTCTCATATGAAAAATTTTGACTTTAGCCTGGTTGTTGGGTGGTGGGTCACATTTATAAACCCTCCGGAGACATGAGCAACAAACGAGGAACGAATCTGGTTTGACATCGTCGATGTTTTAAATCCCAAATACTTGGTTTAGCGTCTCAACCCATTTAGGAGTCCGAGAGATATTCGGCCGCGAGGCTTCAAGGAGCATTTAGATGTAATTTTGTAAATTTGTTGTTGAAATGACCGTGTCTGCTATGAATGCTTACCACATTTTTTTTTGTAACGCACCATCTATTATCTTTTATGTTTGTGTTGGGAAAAGAACACTTCATTCCACAGACCATACAGGGTATATGAACTAATTCTTTCGAGGAGAACAAATTACTCACACTAACAGTGTCAACCAAAGAGAAACTAACTTCACACTGCACAAATTTATTGCAGTCGAATCATCGGTCCCAAATTACCTCGAACGTGATTGTATCATTCAACAAAACAAAAATTGTTTAACTCACAACAAGGAGATTAATACAGCTTTAAATTGCACATAAATTGTATCTCTAGAAACACGGGAATAAATAGCAATAACAAAAAAAGCAAAGATTTTGACGAGTTCCAATTCGTCGACAACGCAGACAAAAAGTAAAAATGAAACTTGTAGGTCCTAAACATAATTAACTTACACGGAGAATCAGCGAAATGCAACTTATTTATACACAAAAAGCCTCAAGTCGTACACCTTTAAAGAAAACTAAAGAAATGTGCGATAATTACTACGATAAAGAAACATTTACCCGAAATAATCTTTAATAAAGTATTTTTGAACAAATATCTTAACTTTTTAGCAAAATAAATAAGCATATTGCGCTACATCTGCCTAACGGAAATAAATCTCTTTAATTTGTACAACTCTATTTTGTTTACCAGCTTTGTTTTTGAAGTGCAATATATTACAGATTTAGTCTTTGATAACAGCTAATAAAACGTTGATTTAATACCATTTTCGTTATTTTGTACAGCTTACACATAAACACCACAACAGTCACACACGGTTTCACCTCTCTGAACTTTGACCTTTTGTTTTTGGAATATTAAATGTAATCACCATTTTCGCGGTACACAGGAATTGCATCATACGATGACAGTTTTGAAAAAAAAAAAACTTTTCGTTCACAGATAAAAAACACACTTTACCACCGTTGGTCCAATTTAAAGGTAAAATACACAACTTGCAGATTTTTTACAGATTTTTTTACTCCCAAATTATTAAGGAATATCTGACTTATTTTAAAGTAACTAATGATTCTAGGCATCCAGAAAAATTATCGCGTTAGATATCCTGTAATTGTTTCAAAAATTGAATTACATTTTTTAAAAATCTAAGAAGTCCGAATTCAGATAAAAGTTTGAAAAATCTCATGCCTGCCAAACACTAACTCTAGTTCTTTCTGTAAAATCCATGAATCTCTTTGTGGAGACCTTTTGACTCCCGTTGTCCCCATTGTGTTCAGGTCTCCACAGGGTACCGAATTTAGGCCGTGTCCGAAACGGGTGTCTAGAGCTAAAGCTACGGCTATTGTCTGCGTCGGCCATTTTGTAGCGCTGTCCGAAATACCGTCTATAGCTACAGCTACGGCTACAACGTCACAAAAATCTAGCCGTAAAAGAAGTTGTCTAGCTCAGGCAAAACAAAAGGCGGCAGCACTAACGTTAATTTTGGAGCAAATTTTCATTTATTTTTCAATAATAGTGCATTGAATTGAAACGAACAGACCGACAAATACGTCAATATCATTAGGTATTTCGACCGGCTGTAAACGAACATTGCGTAACATCTAGAAGATGATAATTGTAGTAAATTTTTACATGGTAATTTTGCAAACACTAATTTAAGCATCGCTTGGGGGCACAATAACTAGCCGTAGGCTCTACCGTAGCCACGTCCGAATTCCATTTGCCTTAGCGCCTACGTAGCTGTAGCTGTAGCTGTAGCTGTAGACCGTAGCTCTAGACACTCGTTTCGGACACGGCCTTAGAAACCTGGCCCGATCGTTACTGTGTTCGTCTGGCGCCCTTGCCAGCCTATTCACCTTTGTTGCATGTGTTCGATACCAGATGTTTTAAGACTCTCTTGAACAATGTAGAGACAGTGCTAAGTTGTTGAACTATTCTGCTGTTGGAAATTTGGTCCAAGAACATCATACTTAAAAGAGGAATCCAAAATGTACCTCTAATAAACAAACCATGCAGCTTTGAGCAAGTTCGGGCGTGAACTATAGTCAACTATAAGTCAGTCTCTGGTTTACCAATGCGCATGCTCAAATGCAGTTGGCTCGAACGGCTCTTGTCAAACTATTGTTGAAAAGATGGCAACCGCTTTGTTTACATTTGCGACATGAATGAAATGGGTATTGGCACTATTCTCCAACGCATGTAAGTAGGATAAGTCATAACGTTAGTCATGTTGGTCCAAAAACAAGAAACCAATTACATTAGGCCCGCCAGATTTTCACTTAACGTTACTGCCTTTCCCTCCGTCCGGCTACTGCCATCATTTTTTCAACGTCACTGGTTCTCTCCATGTTTTCCTATGGAAAGAGGCTATTGTCAACCAGCGGCAACCGTGCTCCGGGGTCTGGTTCCAAATAGTCGACTAGATAGATCATGTTTCTCATATATTCCGTCTTAATTCGGCCAGCAAGTCTACACCAATATTTCAAGCCAAAATTTTTTTGTTTTGTTTATGAAGTTTGGAAGAGAAACAATTTTTGACGTAACAAATGTGACCGTTCGTTCCACAAAAAAGGTGTATTAAGTCGCGCTGTGCATTATAATGTAATTACCCGCTCAACGTTGAGAGGGTTAACATTTTGTCCAAATGTGATTTAAATTTGTTGTCATGAATGACATCTTTAATACCTACAGTTTCAGGTTTCATTCAAAGAAATGTTGATTTTGATGAATAAAGTGAAGGAACAAAACGACCATTTTGTGTGCCTCGTTCTGTTGTAGTACAATAGAGCCGGCTATTTCAAAGCCTGTTTTCTCAGTTGTGTAATTTGAACTCCAAGGAAGTAATCCTTCGCAAACATGTCATATCTCCAGAACGGAAGGGGCTACAGAGCTCTATTATATACCAAATGAAAGCTGACGTTGTGGGCTGTCCAACAAATATTAATTGAAAAAAGTATAGATTCAAATACTGGAAACAAACATTCCCAGGAAAATGTTACACACGTACAGAAACCGGGTCAATCTAGGGAGGGCCAGCGTGTACAAAAACACACCAAAAACAACAAAAAAATAACATAATTTGACATAACCAACACCGCGACCAAATACATAATACCAACTGGCATAAGTAAAAATATAAACTTACTCTCTAAATTTATGGCTAAGCAATAACCAGAAATACAGATTCACATTTTGTTTGTCCAATCTGGAAAACGAATTGCAAAATCAGGTGTTTGTTTTGGCAACACCAATCTACCCACAATAAATAATTCTGCAGTAAACTAAGATTGTTAAATTAACACAAACATACTTTCCATGAATGGTGTGTAGTATTTTCCGAGTCTTTTGTATCTATGGACTTTCTTTTCTGTGAATTTAGCAGACCTAGTACATATGCGCGATTTGTTAATTTGTTGTCAAGTTCTTGCAAGTCATTTCAGGTCCTCGCAACTCAGCAAAAAATCAGCACAAACCTTACCTGTCTTTGCAAGTTCTCGCAAACCTCACAGGTCCTCGCAAACCTCACAGGTCCTCGCAAACCTCACAGGTCCTCGCAAACCTCACAGGTCCTCGCAAACCTCACAGGTCCTCGCAAACCTCACAGGTCCTCGCAAACCTCACAGGTCCTCGCAAACCTCACAGGTCCTCGCAAACCTCACAGGTCCTCGCAAACCTCACAGGTCCTCGCAAACCTCACAGGTCCTCGCAAACCTCACAGGTCCTCGCAAACCTCACAAGTCCTCGCAAACCTCCACAAGTCCTCGCAAACCTCCACAAGTCCTTAAACTTCACCAGTATGCAAACCTCACCAGCGCCTCTTACTCCACACACACAGTCAAATAGCATCTTTACCTCGTTCATAAATCCTTAATCTTTTTTGTTTTCCTCTATTTTGTGGTTTCAAGGCACAAGGGATTCTTAAGACACTGGGGTTATTCTTGTGTTCAGAAAACTTTGTCAAGATGGGGATGTGAACCATGTACGACTAGCCCACTAGTTTTCAAATTGATTAGCCCTGTGAATGCTGTATATTCCGAGAAAAAAATAAAAAAAATTCAAATTCAATTCAAATTTTGCAAAGTCACATTTTTGAAAGACGGCCACAATCTGCGTTAAGGGCACGTTCTCACCCAACCGATTGTTTCACAGGGAGTTTAGAATCATTTACATCTTCACAACGAGTAAGCTTTTCAACAGTATTTTGTTTGGTTACTTGGCTAGCTGCAAAAGGTATACAGTATTACCCATTTAACAGGTACACGGATAACCGTGGTTTTTTTTTAACGGGTACACGGTTCCCAAAGTACCCGTAAATGCACATCCCTATTCCATAATCTGGGATTGGTTCATAGCATTAACGGTCTGTTACGGTACTTGGGTAATTACCCTGATTTGGACGCAGAGTCCTGATTTGGACGCAGAGTCCTGATTTGGACGCACAGCCCTCGTTTGCCCACGAAGACATGCTTGCGTTACCTGTACAACTTGGTCCCGGTGAGGATTCAAACCACAGACGACTCGCCCGGCTGTTCACAGTGGCACTGCTAGCTGTCGATTCCATTCTCCCTGCCGGGGTTTTCTAGCGGGCCTTGGGGTTTCCATACACTGACCGTGCGATCGCTGTTTAGATATTAGGATGGACGGAGTCGGAAGGAAAAGGGGAAGGAGGGTGTGGCAAAATAATAGGCAGCGAGGTTACAAATTAGTTGTTAGGAATTAGAAGGAACAAAAAATAGTGTCTATAGGTTTTCTAGACTATTATAAATGCACTTTTCGTTACAATTCACCAAATTTGTTATTAGCTTTGAGCTTTATACTTCCAAGGGAGCTGAGATGTTATTTGGAATGTTTTGTGGGCCCAATGAGCAGGGGTAATAATGACACAGCGTCTTGAGTACCAGTCCTGGTAGATACGTGCACTATATAACAATTCTCTATTATTATTATTAATTATTATTATTACTAATTAATTTTATTATTTATACTATAGAAAACTTTTTTTTTTTAGAAAATGTTTTGATAATTCAAGAACAAGAAATTTGTTTTATATTTCACTAAGACTTGACAGACTGTGCCATTTTACGTGCAAACGAGATTTGTCCATTAATGTGTAGGAACGTCGATGTACACTCTTGGGATTGTACGTCCACACTTTTATGACATTACTAAAGTTGCATTAAAAAATTAAAATTAAAATAAGCAACAAAAAACAGCAAAATAAATGAATAAAATGTGTTCATGCAAAAATAAAGAAAAATGAGTTGTTTTTTATATAAAAAAAAAAAAAAAATTGGTTAAAATTAGAATGTGATTTTAAAATGTGGTTAGATAGTCGAACGAAATTATTATTTATTTTCGTTGAGATTTAACAGAGAATGTTTTTGAAATTAAATTTGGGGGGAAAGAAAAACACAAATCTAGTCAGTATTTTTATTTGTATATGTCACATTCAAAATTGTAGGGCCCAAAATTCTGTACTTGCGAATAAACACAATTTCTCAAACAACAAAATAAAAAAAAATTAAAAAAGATTCACAATGCAACATTCATTCATATCACAATTCTGATAATTCAAGCAATTACCAATGGTGTATCCTACCTTTACATCCACCCATTCCTTATAATTCAAGCATTTACCAATGGTGTATCCTACCTTTACATCCACCCATTCCTTATAATTCAAGCAATTACCAATGGTGTGTCCTACCTTTACATCCACCCATTCCTGATAATTCAAGCAATTACCAATGGTGTATTCTACCTTTACATACACCCATTCCTGATAATTCAAGCAATTACCAATGGTGTATCCTACCTTTACATCCACCCATTCCTGATAATTCAAGCAATTACCAATGGTGTATTCTACCTTTACATCCACCCATTCCTGATAATTCAAGTAATTACCAATGGTGTATCCTACCTTTACATCCACCCATTCCTGATAATTCAAGCAATTATCAATGGTGTATCCTACCTTTACATCCACCCATTTCTGATAATTCAAGAAATTACCAATGGTGTATCCTACCTTTACATCCACCCATTCCTGATAATTCAAGCAATTATCAATGGTGTATCCTACCTTTACATCCACCCATTCCTGATAATTCAAGCAATTACCAATGGTGTATCCTACCTTTACATCCACCCATTCCTGATAATTCAAGCAATTATCAATGGTGTATCCTACCTTTACATCCACCCATTCCTGATAATTCAAGCAATTACCAATGGTGTATACTACCTTTACATCCACCCATTCCTGATAATTCAAGCAATTACCAATGGTGTATCCTACCTTTACATCCACCCATTCCTGATAACTCAAGCAATTACCAATGGTGTATACTACCTTTACATCCACCCATTCCTGATAATTCAAGCAATTACCAATGGTGTATCCTACCTTTACATCCACCCATTCCTGATAACTCAAGCAATTACCAATGGTGTGTCCTACATTTACATCCACCCATTCCTGATAATTCAAACAATTGGCCATTTGCGTGTGGAATTTGAATAATATCTGGTACACTGACTTGTTCACGCAGCTTGGCACAGTTTACATTTAAATTCTCCAGACCAAAGACACTGTTGGTATATCACGTGATTCGGGGCAAGCCTTACGCTAGCAACCCCCGGCTCTGGAATGGTCTGGTGTCTTTGTACCATTCTCAACCATTGTGAACAATGTATTGGTGCTGAGCGTCTCTAACGTAACTATGCAAGAGCTTGCCCTGAATCACGTGATATAGCAACAGTGTATTTGGTCTGGATAATTTAAAGTCAAACTGTGCCAAGCTGTGTGTACAAGTCAGTGTACCAGATATTATTTAAATTCCACACGCAAATGGTCAATTACTAATGGTGTATTCTACCTTTCAAGTCCTAGGCGTTCATTTGTGGGTACAGTACACCGTACTACAAAACACTACAGTTACTTGATCGGTGTAACGTACCTGGAAGCTGTGAAGATATGCGTATCGTTGGTCGCTATGGAGTTAATAGGACTGGTGTGCGCTTTCATTTCCCCGATCAGCGAGCAGTCCCAGATGTGCCACAGCTTCAGGTAGCCTCCGCGGCAGCCGCTAAGCAGAATGTCGCGTCCGGGCAAGAAGTCCAGCGCACAGATCCAGTCCTTGTGAGCGCTGTTGATAGTCTGGAGACAAAGGTTAAAGTACAAGCGCTAAAATATTGACGGTGATCTCACAAAGCGACAACAACCCTCAAAGATTTGTGTTTTTTTCCCGAGTTGGAGTTTTAGTAATAGAATAAAAATGTGGTTATGTTAGTTTTAAACGAATATGTATAAAACTGGCTCATGGCATAGGGCTGAACAGTGTTAACCCCAGAGTTGTATTCGAGTCCCTGCAAGTCCTAGCACAAGTCCTTGCACAAGTCCTTACACAAGTCCTTACACAAGTCCTTACACAAGTCCAGTCACAAGTCCAGTCACAAGTCCAGTCACAAGTCCAGTCACAAGTCCAGTCACAAGTCCAGTCACAAGTCCAGTCATAAAGCCAGTCATAAGTAACTGGTTGAACAATGACAAAGGAATGCTTTTGTCAAAGCTCATTTGGAATAGCTTGTGATTTGAATTGGAACTGGAGGACTTGTGATCTGTGGGGTGTCCAGGGGGGGGCTTTGGGGGCTGAAGCCCCCCGCACGCGCGGATCCCCCAAAAAAAAATGAAAGAGAAAAAAGAAGGAAAGGAGGAAAGAAAGGAGGAAAGAAAAAACGAAAGAAAAAACGAAAAAAATATATATATATATATATATATATAAACGAAAAAGGAAAGAAAGAAAGAGAGAAAGAAAGAAAAATTATTAAATCGGCAGAAACTGGTGATCAAACCAATCGGCTTTGACTGAACATGATGATCCAATTGGTTGATAGTTTTAATTGGCGACGTGCTGGCTATAATGACGTTAATACGAGCTGAATGATTTTCATTGTTCAACGTGTTTGATCGGACACATGCCCCCCCCCCCCCCCCCCCCCCCCACTCCCAATATTTCTTGCTCGTTTACCACCAGCACCAGGGGGGGGGGGGGGAAACTACAACAACATTCCTTCAGTTCGACTGTAACATTATCGCTGCTAGCGAGCCGCGACCGGAAACCACAATACAGACACAACAGAGGTTCATCAACCGGTACGTAGTACGGTGCGCTTTTTTCTATGTTAATGGTGTAGGCACGTTGATGACGTTCGCAATGTCAACGAATTAGTATTATAACACCTCACTCACAGATTCTGTGTCTTGATTGGCCGAGAGCGCGTCACGTGTCACTTGCTATTTTTACTGTTTTTTACTTGCGCTATCCAAAAAGACTATACCACGCAAAAAGGACTATGCGCATAGCAACACACGAACTATGCGCATAGCAACGAAAGCGTGACTGAAACCCAGACGTGTGTTTCGGTGCATTGCGTAAACATTGCTCTATCACCTTCGCACCCGTTCATCAAGGCAACAAAGTACACGTATGATCGAGAGACGTACAATTCAGAGATTTTTTGTCATTACTATACTTTCAGGAAGCTTAAATTGTGCAGAATCTGTGAGTGAGGTGTTATAAAACAAATATTGACTGCTTTATTTAGCGGTATAGTAAAACTAGCCTCCCTCGGCGGGTGATCCATGGAGCATTCTATTTTCCCTCGGCTTCGCCTCGGGAAAATAGAATGCTCCATGGATCACCTCGGGAGGCTAGTTTTACTATACCACTCAAAGCAGTCAATATTTGTATACTAGTAGACCCCTGCCGTACTACTGAAATCCAGATTCCTGAACTAGAAAACATTCAAGGATACTGCGAGTTTTTGTGCACTTTCACTACACTCGGACCCGAGTACAAACGTAACAGCTCGGCTGACTATGCAGTGACTTGGCGACAATGGGACAGGTATTTGTTTTTCTTAATTGTCATGTTACTCTGTGCAATTTGCTTGTGATGTCTTGTCTATTCTCCAGCACAGTCCATCACGCATAGCTTATGACATAGAAGTGATGACCTAACGGCCTCAATATAAACCCACTGAGCTCACTTGCAAGTATAGGAAAAACGCCACTTTAACTTTAATTTCGACGTTTCCTCCCGATACTCTGACATGTAGGTGACTGGGTAGGCCTGCAGATTAAACCCACCTCGGAGCCACCAATTTGTGCAGCACGCATGAGACAACGCCCCCCACCCCCCCCCCCCCCCCCCCCCCCCCCAGAAATCCTAGATCCGCGCCTGTATTTGGCCATATGGCACACGAGTAACCTCTATGAGTCCTTACATTATATCAACTGATTTGGCAGCAAAACTTGTCTGAAAATTGAAAGAAAAGGCGATTTCAGGTCTTAAAATCCTGGACCCCCACCGAGGCCCAGACCTCCTGGACCAAACGCTGTTAGACTCTCCGCTCGCATCGCTCTACCGAAACGATTTTGATTCAGCCCCCCGCAGGAAAAAATCCTGCACACGCCTCTGGTGATGGACTTGCAGAGACTTGTGATGGACTTGCAGGGACTTACATGGACTTACATGGACTTACAGGGACTTACAGGGACTTGTGATGGACTTGTGATGGACTTGCAGGGACTAACAGGGACTTGTGATGGACTTGACTACATCCCTGGTTAACCCTCCTATGCAGAAGTCACTATTTGCGTCAGTTGGTCAGCAGCACAAAGACACACAGCTGTGTCTATTTGTGTTCTGCACTAAGTACTCCTCAGAGGGATACTCAGATTAAAGTTTGTGCTGTCCAACCGCATTTGTATTTCCTTATCAATGCAGAAATGAGATTTTATAATATTTTCTTGTCCTATACCTTGACCTGTTGATTCTTTGCCAGATCCCATTTCTTGATGCAAGCGTCCCGGGATCCGCTGAACAGCAGCCGTTTGCTGATGGCGATGGACTGGATTCCGTCGTAGTGCGGCGGGTCCAAGTTGTGTTTGGCCGTCAAACACCCAGAGGCGGCACTAGGTACCTCAAACACCTGCAAGTATACGGTCATAACACCAGTGGTGGATAGAAGGGGTGGGGGTGGGGGTGGGGGTGGGGGGAGGGGTAGGGGGTTGCAACCCCTCTGCTAAGCAAAGTTTATTTCATTGCAAAAAAAAAATGTGTTACGTAATTTCAAAGGAAAGTGGCCAGAAATCACCTCAGATTGCACCACAGAGAAACTACAATCCCAGATTTTCCGGGGCCCTTAACCAGTTCGGCCGGATGACGTATATATAATCGCAAAGTTTTTCCCAGATTCAAAACGGATGACGCATAAACACGTCACGAGCAAGGCCGGAAATGTCCGTCAGCAGCGAGCAAGGCCCGGAAATGCGTGGGTGTGCTTCACGGTACCATCGGCCTGAACCCGCCTCGGATCGAGTTTCGTTAAAAAATAATCCCGCGCGTCGGCGCGGTGATGTTAAAATAATCCCGGCGCGAACTGGTTCTCCGGGCCCCGAACCCCACACTGTAATTTGCTTCGCGCTACGCGCTTGGTCAATGGTACAACCCCGTCCTCTCTAAAATAAAAAGCTAGATCCGGCCCTGAGCACAATTACCTTAAATAGACTCTAGGTCGTTCTTTACCTTGATGTAATGGTCCTTAGAGCCCGCCAACACATAGTCACAGTCCTCCTGAGTATCCACGGCAACGCACATAATGGCCGCCGACGGTCCGCCGAAGAGTTTACAGACGGATTGGAAACTATAGAGACAAAAAAAAAAAAAATCACTTAGAATTTGTTTTAGATAATTCGACACTGAAAAAATGTCGTGGTGTAGCATCCTGTGTGTATTGAACTCACTTGGTCAGGGCCCAGACTCTGATGATATTCCCCGCTGCGGCGTAGAGTCTGGTGCCGGTTTTGTTGACGGCGATGTCGTTGATCTGCGTCTCTCCCGCCGGCATGGCAACGGTACGCGATGAGCTGTTTGCGGCACTACAGTCTAAGACATGTCCTGATGAACTGGATTCATAAATTACCCAAAAAGTACAATTTAAAAAAAAAAATAGTTAGTAGGCATACCAAAGATTACAAATGTAATGCGATCTGTGAAAACCCGCCACATGGTGGCAAAAAAATGAGTTCTTTACATCATCTTAAAGCTGAGATCATCCTCTTTCTAATGCTTTTTCTCTAGGACTTCTACATCAAAAGTTACGTTAAAATAAACGTTGATTATTGGCGATGCGAATTTCTGAGAAAACAGCGTTTTAACGATAGGGTACCAGAATAGCAATGAAAAATCAATTACAAAAAAAAAAAAAAAAAAAAAAATATTATTATTTTTATTTTTTTTATAATTTGTTTTTTGAATTTTTGTTTTGCTTTTATGGGACTTACAACTTTGCGACATCCGACGGGTTTTCACAGATCGCATCACAAATATCTACAAATCTACAAAATACATTTTAAAAAATCTCCCATTATTCATTATTTTGCAGTTTTCTCCACTATGCCCTGTGCCCAGTTCCGTCACATTTAGCCAGAACGCCCAACATGCCTCACATTTTTGCAGAGCGGGTCACATTGTTTTGCCGATAACCCCTTACCTTAACGTCTTAATGCATTTGCCCGGTTCTCGGATATCCCAGACGCGGATGTACGCAGTCGACACGCTGAACACCAAGCCACGTTCCTCGCTGTAACGGACGGTGCCTACATTGTTGGGATGACCGGAGAGAGTGCACAGTTCCTGGCCAGTCTCGAGCTTCCAAATCTTCACCGTTCGATCTGCATAATATAGAAAAAAGGGGCGTCAGGTTGGCGTAGCGGTTCTTTCCCCGCCTTCCGCCCGGTTCGAACCCCACCTGGGCCAATAAATGTGGATTGGGTTTTCAGTCCCTGAATGACTCGTGGGTTTTCCCCAGGATATTCTTCTGGGGTTTTCCTCCCACCTCTAAAACTGTACCTTCTTCTCATTGTCTTCTCTCTACAGGTTTCTTCAGGCTTACGAGCTACAGTGCCTAGAGCGCTTTTGAGGGATCCTTGTTTCATTACCAGAAAGAATTATTTAGCGAATAACAGTGCGAGGACCCGGTCATTACTGCGCGATAATGACCGGGTTGGGGGATGACCGCTGGTAATGGACCGATAACCGCTGGTAATGTGAAAATGCTCCACATTTTGTGACTTTTCTTTCGACGATATTTCCATTTTTTTGTTTTCATGTTCAGGGGCCATAATTTAGCTTGGTACCCTGTCTCCTTGTTACCAGTTACCGTAGGACTGTTGCATTCGGCCAATCATTGGCTTACATGATGCTTGATTAATGCTGGCTCAGGGAACATTTATTCGCTTCTTCTTGAAAGCCGGGACATTACTATCAAATAATGCCCTCCACGTGATCGAGTCTTGACCAATCAGAAGCCATCAACTCTCCTAGGTATTTATTGATAGGAATTAATAATAATAATAATAATAAAACAACCATCGCGTCGTGTTAATAATTTAAACCAACGCAGTCGCTTACTTCCCCCGCGCTTACTCCGCGAGTTTCTTTGCGAGTTTCATGGTTCAGATCTTCGTAAAAACAAAGTATAATAGACAAAAAAAAACAACCACATGTCAAAGTCCTATAGGCGGCGGCTCGGAGGTGCCCAGATATTCAATCCTGATCTTTCTGTATGAGACTATTGTTCTCTTGATATCTGGGGCCAATTTCATAGAGCTGCTAAGCACAAAAGTTTGCTTAGCACAAAAAAAATCTTGCTCATTAAAAACATATAAGCTTTTCAGTCTTATGTTTTTTATTCTGTATAATATATAATAGCAAAGCTTTGTTTCACGTTATGTACGATAATTTTTACAATTTTTCCGATTAATAAATTGTTTTACGTGGGAGGATGAACATTTGTGAGAACACCTCAGATGTCCAAGTGAACGGACCGATAGAAATGCGCGTTGGTTCGCATGCCTTTGGCTGTTTTTCAAAACCCCTGCTTTGTCTTCGTCTCAGGCTTCATCCATACAGTTTAGCAATAGACTGTAGCCGGAGACGGATCCAAAGCCTGGGTTTGGGAAATGGCCTTGGTCTGTTTGTAACGGAGGCTCTGATTGGGCGCATGAATCTTTGGTGCTAATAACCACGGATCTTGCCGTATGTCCGCAGGGCTTTGAGCGCTATTAGTAGAAAGCGCGTGAAAGCACTGTGTGGCTCAGGATAGTCACAGACGACGTGTCAGATGTGACAGATGGAGGGAGTACAAAGACGAAAAGGTCATCTTCGAATTCTAACCGTGACCTTTACGCTGGAGACGTTAATACACGGTCTATTCCTGGACTATGTCTCTCACCTTTTGATCCGCTAAACAGGAGATCGTTGGTAGCTTGTACGGAGAGCACCGCCTTCGTGTGACCTTCGGCGGTGTACGTACAGACTAACGGAGTCTTGCCCTGCGGTTTAGCAGCTACGGCAGTGATCATTCCTCTACAATAAACCCCGACACACGGCGTTATCAAACATACTACACGAACAACGTCGACTAAACAAGACAGTTAGCCATAGTATCGAGCCTCGCTTGCTTTCAAAATGACCCTACAAATGACCTTTGACCTCAGTGTGTGACCTTTAATACCATCGTATTGAATCCACGACCCAAGTTTGATTGCGATTAAACTATGCGTTTTCAAATCAGATTTAGTGTTTTTTTTGACAATTCCAGTCTTTTTGTCGGAACTTGACCTCAATTGACCTTTGACCCAGTCGTGATGTGAAGGTTACCCTATTGCATCAATGACCCAAGTTTGACTGGAATACGACTTCAACTTTGTGTATATTTATATAAAAGACAAATTTTTCGAAACTTTAACGAAAATGAAACATACATAATAATATTTGTCACAATAGACTAAGAGCAAAAACTTGTTCAAAGAAAAATGTACGCAAGACTTACATTTGTGACCTGTTCCAACGAAACCCGGACAAAGTCGCACATGTGTTTTGTCACAATGTACTCCTGAAGTCATTTCTGGATGGATTTTATCATTTTGAGGTTTTAGGTTTTCCTAAGTCACTCACTATTAATCTACAATCTCCTCAAATTTGAACAAAATCCGTCTACCAGAAGTGTGTTTTTTTTGTCAATTTTGTGAAACATTTGTGTATAGAAATAATACGCTTTTCTGAACTTCAAAGCTGTTTATCTCATAATTAGGTTGTCAGGGTTTTATCACTAAATCCAGACCCCAGGGGAGATAGGGTGGGGGTACATATGTAAATGATACATCATTTTAAAGCTTAGAACCTAGAGAATATGAAAAAAGCAAAATCTGAAAAACTAAAAAGTTGACTTTGTCCGGGTTTCGTTGGAACAGGTCACATTTTGAAATAAAATAACACCACAAAATTGAGTTTTAATCTTAAAGGTAGGATACACTATTTGTAATTGCTTGACTTATTATGAATGGGTGAATTTAGTAAATACTATTGTATTTTATAGATTAACTGACCTGTTCAAAGTTTTAACAATCATGGATGCTGAGAAAAGCAACCGGCGTCGGGCAGTGGTTCTTATATTGTTCTTGTTTTATTCGCGATCGCCGGCCGGCGATCGTGATTCGCGAATTCAATTTTTCAGAACAATTACAACATATCTAGCGCAATCATTTTGCTGGATGCCTACAATCATTATTTACTTTCAAATAAGTACTATTTCTTAATAATTCAGTAGTAAAAAAAATCATTATCTGCAAATGGTGTATCCTACTTTAACGTTCTTTGCACATTAGCAAAAGAATGTACCACATCACAGTCAAAGGAACACAGAACAATTACATTGAAAACGAGTGAAGGGCAACACACCGTAAAATGGCAAAGAAAGGGAATACAAATGTGATTGGCTGGTTTAAAAAAAAGTATGTTTCAGACCGGCTCATGGGCGTGGATGCATTAAAGGGATCGTATACGTTTGGTAATTACTCCAAACATTTATGGCAATACAAACTTACTTGGTAAGAAGTACAGCAGCTTTGGATAGATAATGCATTTTTAGAAACTTTTCACTTCAAAGTACTGCGGTTAATGGAAAAAGATATCACTTTTTATCCCCAAAAATTTGAATCTGAAGCGTTTACTGCAGTGACATTTCTCAGAGCGTGTATTCCAATGGAGATTATTCTTCCTGCGTGGATACATAACCGCTCCAGATTTTCGGCAATATCTCAAAATCGCTACCACCTTTTGAAATGAAATTTTTACAGGTTAGTTTTATGGTATATATCTATAACTATATAGGATTGAAACAAACAATGGGTTCCAATTACCAAACGTATACGATCCCTTTAAATCAAAAAGTTTTGGTTGAACAGTTAAAACAAGTCAAAGATTAAAACTTTCCAATGATTTTGTTCAACAATTTCTCTTCATGTAAAAACACAGCGAGCAAATATGATTCTTTATCACAACTTACTCGTCATCCTCTTCCGTTTGCTTACTGTAGGATATTATTGAGAGTAAAATGGGATTAGTAAACTTACGAGATTAGTAAACTTACGGGATTAGTAAACAGGATAAGTAAACGGGATTATGTAAACACTAGAAATAATCATGGTGTGAACAAAAATGAACGTCCTTCAAATGTTGGCTAGCAAAATGCCGACTTTCAGCTTAATTTGTGGTAGCACGTCACAATTGTGGTAAAATGCCTTGCCCTGAAACACAAGCGCCCTGTCGAAGTGCGCACACACGTCAGATAACAGTGGCCCGTGAATAATGAAGACTCGACTCACCTTCCGTTGCGAGCTGCGGCAGGTGAGTTACTCTGCGTGAGTCGCGAGAAGACGTTATCGCTCCGGCCTTTCATAGGAGGTGGGGAGCTGGGCGGGGAGGGGTCAGGGGTATGCTCGCTGCAAGACACAAAATAATAAACAACGTCTTAGATGCACTGCAATGCTTTGTTTCATAATAATAATAATAATAATAATACTGGATTGTTATATAGCGCACGTATTCACCAGGACTGGTATTCAAGGCGCTGTGTCATTATTACCCTTGCTCATTGGGCCCATGAAACAGTCCAAACACCATCTCAGCTCACTGGGGAGTATACAGCTCAATGCTGCCGTTTCGGCGCAAAGCAGCTAATAACAACCATCTCCGCCCTCACAGGTACCCATTTACTCCTGGGTGGAGAGAAGCAATGAGTGACAAAGTGCCTTGCCCAAGGGCACACGCACAGTCCCAGGCTGGACTCGAACCCACAACCTGCAGCTTTACCCACAGACGGCATGCACACTAGTTCCTTGTCGATTTTGCGGTGGGAACCAGCCTATCCCGTGAGTAACAACATTATTGGGGTGATCGTTGTCCCGAGGACTGGTACCCCGACTACTTACACAGAGCCAGTAGGAGTGGAGTAGGTGACGGGCTGAGGTTGATGTAGGATGGTGTACAACTTCCTTCGCAATGACGGTGAGTCGTTACGTTGGCCTGGCCTACATGGTTGGGAAAGAACAACGCACGTGATGAACTCACAACAGAGAATTTTGCCAATGGTATCTCTCCCCGCTCTGTGCCTTATCCACTATTAACCCTACGAGAGTTGTTTACTGCAAGTCAGTGGTACATGCCAATGCACTCCAGCTGCAGAGCATTGGAGGATTCTTTGCATTACCAGAGAACTGATTAACCCTTGCTCTATGAGAGTTGTTTACTGCATGTCAGTGGTACATGCCAATGCACTCCAGCTGCAGAGCATTGGAGGATTCTTTGCATTACCAGAGAACTGATTAACCCTTGCTCTATGAGAGTTGTTTACTGCATGTCAATGGTACAGGCCAATGCACTCCAGCTGCAGAGCATTGGAGGATTCTTTGCATTACCAGAGAACTGATTAACCCTTGCTCTATGAGAGTTGTTTACTGCAAGTCAGTGGTACAGGCCAGGCGCGATAACGAACCTCGATCCGAGACAGATTCAGGCCGGCATCTGTGGGTAGCACACCCTGATATTTCCAGCGATCATTTACTACGAGCCGGTCGCATCAGACATTTTCGGCCTTGCTCGTTGACGTGTTTATCTGTCATCCGTTTTGACGCAAACTAGTTAAAACTCTCAGAGTCAAATAGCATCCCTCGCGTGTTATTAACGTCATAATCTGCATCACCGCAGTCGACAATTGTTAAACGTTCACAATTTGAATCCACTCCTTGCCTGTCTCTTTCTCTCCTGGCGGCCGTCAGTCGTGGCGGTGGAATGATAACGGTCCCCGCATCCGACGCCAAACTGGATTCATCCCCCGATGCCTCGTTAGATTCAACCAAGGGGAGGAGGGTACACGCGTCCGCGGTCAGTAAATCCTGCGTGCTTGCGTACAGGAGCTCTTCTGGGGGTAGCTGTGCGACGCCGCGCCAAGTAGAGAAAACAAGAATGTGCCTGAAATATTTTTATGATTGCCCTATTTGTGACATGAATACGATATTTCAAAATCAGGCGGAATTGGGCAGAGCTACAAAATGGAGAAAAAGCTACAGAATGGGGTGATGATTTGATAAGATTGGGTGATGATTTGATAAGATTGGGTGATGATTTGATGAGAGGGGGTGATGATTTCTTGTCAGCAATTTTGAGATTTTTATTTTTTTTATTTGTGTGCTACTTAACCCTAACCCCCTAGGCTCTCGCAGTAGAAAGCATAGCAAACCTAACAAACTTTGACAACTGCACACAGGTCCAGTAGTTAACCCTAATCCCCTAGGCTCTCGCGCTAGAAAGCATATCAAACCTAACAAACTTCAACAACTGCACACAGGTTCAGTAGTCAACCCTAATCCCCTAGGCTCTCGTGCTAGAAAGCATACCAAACCTAACAAACTTCAACAACTGCACACAGGTTCAGTAGTTAACCCTATAACCCCCTAGGTTCTCGCACTTGAAAGCATACCAAACCTAACAAACTTCAACAACGGCACACAGGTTCAGTAGTTAACCCTAACCCCCTGGGTTCTCGCACTAGAAAGCATACCAAACCTAACAAACTTCAAAAACAACTGCACACAGGTCCAGTAGTTAACCCTAACCCCCTGGGCTCTCACACTAGAAAGCATATCAAACCTAACAAACTTCAACAACTGCACACAGGTTCAGTAGTTAACCCTAATCCCCTAGGCTCTCGCACTAGAAAGCATACCAAACCTAACAAACTTCAACAACTGCACACAGGTTCAGTAGTTAACCCTAATCCCCTAGGCTCTCGCACTAGAAAGCATACCAAACCTAACAAACTTCAACAACTGCACACAGGTTCAGTAGTTAACCCTAACCCCCTAGGTTCTCGCACTAGAAAGCATACCAAACCTAACAAACTTCAACAACTGCACACAGGTTCAGTAGTTAACCCTATAACCCCCTAGGTTCTCGCACTTGAAAGCATACCAAACCTAACAAACTTCAACAACTGCACACAGGTTCAGTAGTTAACCCTAACCCTAGGCTCTCGCACTTGAAAGCATATCAAACCTAACAAACTTCAACAACTGCACACTGGTTCAGTAGTTAACCCTAACCCCCTAGGCTCTCGCACTAGAAAGCATAGCAAACCTAACAAACTTCAACAACTGCACACAGGTTCAGTAGTTAACCCTAACCCCCTAGGCTCTCGCACTAGAAAGCATAGCAAACCTAACAAACTTCAACAACTGCACACAGGTTCAGTAGTTAACCCTAACCCCCTAGGCTCTCGCACTAGAAAGCATACCAAACCTAACAAACTTCAACAACTGCACACAGGTTCAGTAGTTAACCCTAACCCCCTAGGCTCCAGCACTAGAAAGCATAGCAAACCTAACAAACTTCAACAACTGCACACAGGTTCAGTAGTTAACCCTAACCCCCTAGGCTCTCGCACTAGAAAGCATACCAAACCTAACAAACTTCAACAACTGCACACAGGTTCAGTAGTTAACCCTAACCCCCTAGGCTATTGCACTAGAAAGCATACCAAACCTAACAAACTTCAACAAATGCACACAGGTTCAGTAGGTAACCCTAACCCCCTAGGCTCTTGCACTAGAAAGCATACCAAACCTAACAAACTTCAACAAATGCACACAGGTCCAGTAGTTAACCCTAACCCCCTAGGTTCTCGCACTTGAAAGCATACCAAACCTAACAAACTTCAACAACTGCACACAGGTTCAGTAGTTAACCCTAACCCTAGGCTCTCGCACTAGAAAGCATAGCAAACCTAACAAACTTTGACAACTGCACACAGGTTCAGTAGTTAACCCTAACCCCCTAGGCTCTCGCACTAGAAAGCATACCAAACCTAACAAACTTTGACAACTGCACACAGGTTCAGTAGTTAACCCTAACCCCCTAGGCTCTCGCACTAGAAAGCATAGCAAACCTAACAAACTTTGGAAACTGCACACAGGTTCAGTAGTTAACCCTAACCCCCTAGGCTCTCGCACTAGAAAGCATACCAAACCTAACAAACTTTGACAACTGCACACAGGTTCAGTAGTTAACCCTAACCCCCTAGGCTCCCGCACTAGAAAGCATACCAAACCTAACAACATTCAACAACTGCACACAGGTTCAGTAGTTAACCCTAACCCCCTAGGCTCTCGCACTAGAAAGCATACCAAACCTAACAAACTTCAACAACTGCACACAGGTTCAGTAGTTAACCCTAACCCCCTAGGCTCTTGCACTAGAAAGCATACCAAACCTAACAAACTTCAACAAATGCACACAGGTTCAGTAGGTAACCCTAACCCCCTAGGCTCTTGCACTAGAAAGCATACCAAACCTAACAAACTTCAACAAATGCACACAGGTCCAGTAGTTAACCCTAACCCCCTAGGTTCTCGCACTTGAAAGCATACCAAACCTAACAAACTTCAACAACTGCACACAGGTTCAGTAGTTAACCCTAACCCTAGGCTCTCGCACTAGAAAGCATAGCAAACCTAACAAACTTTGACAACTGCACACAGGTTCAGTAGTTAACCCTAACCCCCTAGGCTCTCGCACTAGAAAGCATACCAAACCTAACAAACTTTGACAACTGCACACAGGTTCAGTAGTTAACCCTAACCCCCTAGGCTCTCGCACTAGAAAGCATAGCAAACCTAACAAACTTTAGAAACTGCACACAGGTTCAGTAGTTAACCCTAACCCCCTAGGCTCTCGCACTACAAAGCATACCAAACCTAACAAACTTTGACAACTGCACACAGGTTCAGTAGTTAACCCTAACCCCCTAGGCTCCCGCACTAGAAAGCATACCAAACCTAACAACATTCAACAACTGCACACAGGTTCAGTAGTTAACCCTATAACCCCCTAGGCTCTCGCACTAGAAAGCATAGCAAACCTAACAAACTTCAACAACTGCACACAGGTTTAGTAGTTAACCCTAACCCCCTAGGCTCTCGCACTAGAAAGCATACCAAACCTAACAAACTTCAACAACTGCACACAGGTTCAGTAGTTAACCCTAACCCCCTAGGCTCTCGCACTAGAAAGCATAGCAAACCTAACAAACTTCAACAACTGCACACAGGTTCAGTAGTTAACCCTAACCCCCTAGGCTCTCGCACTAGAAAGCATACCAAACCTAACAAACTTCAACAACTGCACACAGGTTCAGTAGTTAACCCTAACCCCCTAGGCTCCAGCACTAGAAAGCATAGCAAACCTAACAAACTTCAACAACTGCACACAGGTTCAGTAGTTAACCCTAACCCCCTAGGCTCTCGCACTAGAAAGCATACCAAACCTAACAAACTTCAACAACTGCACACAGGTTCAGTAGTTAACCCTAACCCCCTAGGCTCTTGCACTAGAAAGCATACCAAACCTAACAAACTTCAACAAATGCACACAGGTTCAGTAGTTAACCCTAACCCCCTAGGCTCCAGCACTAGAAAGCATAGCAAACCTAACAAACTTCAACAACTGCACACAGGTTCAGTAGTTAACCCTAACCCCCTAGGCTCTCGCACTAGAAAGCATACCAAACCTAACAAACTTCAACAACTGCACACAGGTTCAGTAGTTAACCCTAACCCCCTAGGCTCTTGCACTAGAAAGCATACCAAACCTAACAAACTTCAACAAATGCACACAGGTTCAGTAGGTAACCCTAACCCCCTAGGCTCTTGCACTAGAAAGCATACCAAACCTAACAAACTTCAACAAATGCACACAGGTCCAGTAGTTAACCCTAACCCCCTAGGTTCTCGCACTTGAAAGCAAACCAAACCTAACAAACTTCAACAACTGCACACAGGTTCAGTAGTTGACCCTAACCCTAGGCTCTCGCACTAGAAAGCATAGCAAACCTAACAAACTTTGACAACTGCACACAGGTTCAGTAGTTAACCCTAACCCCCTAGGCTCTCGCACTAGAAAGCATACCAAACCTAACAAACTTTGACAACTGCACACAGGTTCAGTAGTTAACCCTAACCCCCTAGGCTCTCGCACTAGAAAGCATAGCAAACCTAACAAACTTTGACAACTGCACACAGGTTCAGTAGTTAACCCTAACCCCCTAGGCTCTCGCACTAGAAAGCATACCAAACCTAACAAACTTTGACAACTGCACACAGGTTCAGTAGTTAACCCTAACCCCCTAGGCTCCCGCACTAGAAAGCATACCAAACCTAACAACATTCAACAACTGCACACAGGTTCAGTAGTTAACCCTATAACCCCCTAGGCTCTCGCACTAGAAAGCATAGCAAACCTAACAAACTTCAACAACTGCACACAGGTTCAGTAGTTAACCCTAACCCCCTAGGCTCTCGCACTAGAAAGCATACCAAACCTAACAAACTTCAACAACTGCACACAGGTTCAGTAGTTAACCCTAACCCTAGGCTCTCGCACTAGAAAGCATAGCAAACCTAACAAACTTTGACAACTGCACACAGGTTCAGTAGTTAACCCTAACCCCCTAGGCTCTCGCACTAGAAAGCATACCAAACCTAACAAACTTTGACAACTGCACACAGGTTCAGTAGTTAACCCTAACCCCCTAGGCTCTCGCACTAGAAAGCATAGCAAACCTAACAAACTTTGACAACTGCACACAGGTTCAGTAGTTAACCCTAACCCCCTAGGCTCTCGCACTAGAAAGCATACCAAACCTAACAAACTTTGACAACTGCACACAGGTTCAGTAGTTAACCCTAACCCCCTAGGCTCCCGCACTAGAAAGCATACCAAACCTAACAACATTCAACAACTGCACACAGGTTCAGTAGTTAACCCTATAACCCCCTAGGCTCTCGCACTAGAAAGCATAGCAAACCTAACAAACTTCAACAACTGCACACAGGTTCAGTAGTTAACCCTAACCCCCTAGGCTCTCGCACTAGAAAGCATACCAAACCTAACAAACTTCAACAACTGCACACAGGTTCAGTAGTTAACCCTAACCCCCTAGGCTCTTGCACTAGAAAGCATACCAAACCTAACAAACTTCAACAAATGCACACAGGTTCAGTAGGTAACCCTAACCCCCTAGGCTCTTGCACTAGAAAGCATACCAAACCTAACAAACTTCAACAAATGCACACAGGTCCAGTAGTTAACCCTAACCCCCTAGGTTCTCGCACTTGAAAGCATACCAAACCTAACAAACTTCAACAACTGCACACAGGTTCAGTAGTTAACCCTAACCCCCTAGGCTCTCGCACTAGAAAGCATACCAAACCTAACAAACTTTGACAACTGCACACAGGTTCAGTAGTTAACCCTAACCCCCTAGGCTCTCGCACTAGAAAGCATAGCAAACCTAACAAACTTTGACAACTGCACACAGGTTCAGTAGTTAACCCTAACCCCCTAGGCTCTCGCACTAGAAAGCATACCAAACCTAACAAACTTTGACAACTGCACACAGGTTCAGTAGTTAACCCTAACCCCCTAGGCTCCCGCACTAGAAAGCATACCAAACCTAACAACATTCAACAACTGCACACAGGTTCAGTAGTTAACCCTATAACCCCCTAGGCTCTCGCACTAGAAAGCATAGCAAACCTAACAAACTTCAACAACTGCACACAGGTTCAGTAGTTAACCCTAACCCCCTAGGCTCTCGCACTAGAAAGCATACCAAACCTAACAAACTTCAACAACTGCACACAGGTTCAGTAGTTAACCCTAACCCCCTAGGCTCCAGCACTAGAAAGCATAGCAAACCTAACAAACTTCAACAACTGCACACAGGTTCAGTAGTTAACCCTAACCCCCTAGGCTCTCGCACTAGAAAGCATACCAAACCTAACAAACTTCAACAACTGCACACAGGTTCAGTAGTTAACCCTAACCCCCTAGGCTCTTGCACTAGAAAGCATACCAAACCTAACAAACTTTAACAAATGCACACAGGTCCAGTAGTTAACCCTAACCCCCTAGGTTCTCGCACTTGAAAGCATACCAAACCTAACAAACTTCAACAACTGCACACAGGTTCAGTAGTTAACCCTAACCCTAGGCTCTCGCACTAGAAAGCATAGCAAACCTAACAAACTTTGACAACTGCACACAGGTTCAGTAGTTAACCCTATCCCCCTAGGCTCTCGCACTAGAAAGCATACCAAACCTAACAAACTTTGACAACTGCACACAGGTTCAGTAGTTAACCCTAACCCCCTAGGCTCTCGCACTAGAAAGCATAGCAAACCTAACAAACTTTGACAACTGCACACAGGTTCAGTAGTTAACCCTAACCCCCTAGGCTCTCGCACTAGAAAGCATACCAAACCTAACAAACTTTGACAACTGCACACAGGTTCAGTAGTTAACCCTAACCCCCTAGGCTCCCGCACTAGAAAGCATACCAAACCTAACAACATTCAACAACTGCACACAGGTTCAGTAGTTAACCCTATAACCCCCTAGGCTCTCGCACTAGAAAGCATAGCAAACCTAACAAACTTCAACAACTGCACACAGGTTCAGTAGTTAACCCTAACCCCCTAGGCTCTCGAAATAGAAAGCATACCAAACCTAACAAACTTCAACAACTGCACACAGGTTCAGTAGTTAACCCTAACCCCCTAGGCTCTCGCACTAGAAAGCATAGCAAACCTAACAAACTTCAACAACTGCACACAGGTTCAGTAGTTAACCCTAACCCCCTAGGCTCTCGCACTAGAAAGCATACCAAACCTAACAAACTTCAACAACTGCACACAGGTTCAGTAGTTAACCCTAACCCCCTAGGCTCCAGCACTAGAAAGCATAGCAAACCTAACAAACTTCAACAACTGCACACAGGTTCAGTAGTTAACCCTAACCCCCTAGGCTCTCGCACTAGAAAGCATACCAAACCTAACAAACTTCAACAACTGCACACAGGTTCAGTAGTTAACCCTAACCCCCTAGGCTCTTGCACTAGAAAGCATACCAAACCTAACAAACTTCAACAAATGCACACAGGTTCAGTAGGTAACCCTAACCCCCTAGGCTCTTGCACTAGAAAGCATAGCAAACCTAACAAACTTCAACAACTGCACACAGGTTCAGTAGTTAACCCTAACCCCCTAGGCTCTCGCACTAGAAAGCATACCAAACCTAACAAACTTCAACAACTGCACACAGGTTCAGTAGTTAACCCTAACCCCCTAGGCTCTCGCACTAGAAAGCATACCAAACCTAACAAACTTCAACAACTGCACACAGGTTCAGTAGTTAACCCTATAACCCCCTAGGCTCTCGCACTAGAAAGCATAGCAAACCTAACAAACTTCAACAACTGCACACAGGTTCAGTAGTTAACCCTATAACCCCCTAGGCTCTCGCACTAGAAAGCATACCAAACCTAACAAACTTCAACAACTGCACACAGGTTCAGTAGTTAACCCTAACCCCCTAGGCTCTTGCACTAGAAAGCATACCAAACCTAACAAACTTCAACAAATGCACACAGGTTCAGTAGTTAACCCTAACCCCCTAGGCTCTTGCACTAGAAAGCATACCAAACCTAACAAACTTCAACAAATGCACACAGGTTCAGTAGGTAACCCTAACCCCCTAGGCTCTTGCACTAGAAAGCATAGCAAACCTAACAAACTTCAACAACTGCACACAGGTTCAGTAGTTAACCCTAACCCCCTAGGCTCTCGCACTAGAAAGCATACCAAACCTAACAAACTTCAACAACTGCACACAGGTTCAGTAGTTAACCATAACCCCCTAGGCTCTCGCACTAGAAAGCATAGCAAACCTAACAAACTTCAACAACTGCACACAGGTTCAGTAGTTAACCCTAACCCCCTAGGCTCTCGCACTAGAAAGCATACCAAACCTAACAAACTTCAACAACTGCACACAGGTTCAGTAGTTAACCCTAACCCCCTAGGCTCCAGCACTAGAAAGCATAGCAAACCTAACAAACTTCAACAACTGCACACAGGTTCAGTAGTTAACCCTAACCCCCTAGGCTCTCGCACTAGAAAGCATACCAAACCTAACAAACTTCAACAACTGCACACAGGTTCAGTAGTTAACCCTAACCCCCTAGGCTCTTGCACTAGAAAGCATACCAAACCTAACAAACTTCAACAAATGCACACAGGTTCAGTAGGTAACCCTAACCCCCTAGGCTCTTGCACTAGAAAGCATAGCAAACCTAACAAACTACAACAACTGCACACAGGTTCAGTAGTTAACCCTAACCCCCTAGGCTCTCGCACTAGAAAGCATACCAAACCTAACAAACTTCAACAACTGCACACAGGTTCAGTAGTTAACCCTAACCCCCTAGGCTCTCGCACTAGAAAGCATACCAAACCTAACAAACTTCAACAACTGCACACAGGTTCAGTAGTTAACCCTATAACCCCCTAGGCTCTCGCACTAGAAAGCATAGCAAACCTAACAAACTTCAACAACTGCACACAGGTTCAGTAGTTAACCCTATAACCCCCTAGGCTCTCGCACTAGAAAGCATACCAAACCTAACAAACTTCAACAACTGCACACAGGTTCAGTAGTTAACCCTAACCCCCTAGGCTATTGCACTAGAAAGCATACCAAACCTAACAAACTTCAACAAATGCACACAGGTTCAGTAGGTAACCCTAACCCCCTAGGCTCTTGCACTAGAAAGCATACCAAACCTAACAAACTTCAACAAATGCACACAGGTCCAGTAGTTAACCCTAACCCCCTAGGTTCTCGCACTTGAAAGCATACCAAACCTAACAAACTTCAACAACTGCACACAGGTTCAGTAGTTAACCCTAACCCCCTAGGCTCTCGCACTAGAAAGCATACCAAACCTAACAAACTTTGACAACTGCACACAGGTTCAGTAGTTAACCCTAACCCCCTAGGCTCTCGCACTAGAAAGCATAGCAAACCTAACAAACTTCAACAACTGCACACAGGTTCAGTAGTTAACCCTAACCCCCTAGGCTCTCGCACTAGAAAGCATACCAAACCTAACAAACTTCAACAACTGCACACAGGTTCAGTAGTTAACCCTAACCCCCTAGGCTCTTGCACTAGAAAGCATACCAAACCTAACAAACTTCAACAAATGCACACAGGTTCAGTAGGTAACCCTAACCCCCTAGGCTCTTGCACTAGAAAGCATACCAAACCTAACAAACTTCAACAAATGCACACAGGTCCAGTAGTTAACCCTAACCCCCTAGGTTCTCGCACTTGAAAGCATACCAAACCTAACAAACTTCAACAACTGCACACAGGTTCAGTAGTTAACCCTAACCCTAGGCTCTCGCACTAGAAAGCATAGCAAACCTAACAAACTTTGACAACTGCACACAGGTTCAGTAGTTAACCCTAACCCCGTAGGCTCTCGCACTAGAAAGCATACCAAACCTAACAAACTTTGACAACTGCACACAGGTTCAGTAGTTAACCCTAACCCCCTAGGCTCTCGCACTAGAAAGCATAGCAAACCTAACAAACTTTAGAAACTGCACACAGGTTCAGTAGTTAACCCTAACCCCCTAGGCTCTCGCACTAGAAAGCATACCAAACCTAACAAACTTTGACAACTGCACACAGGTTCAGTAGTTAACCCTAACCCCCTAGGCTCTCGCACTAGAAAGCATACCAAACCTAACAAACTTTGACAACTGCACACAGGTTCAGTAGTTAACCCTAACCCCCTAGGCTCCCGCACTAGAAAGCATACCAAACCTAACAACATTCAACAACTGCACACAGGTTCAGTAGTTAACCCTATAACCCCCTAGGCTCTCGCACTAGAAAGCATAGCAAACCTAACAAACTTCAACAACTGCACACAGGTTCAGTAGTTAACCCTAACCCCCTAGGCTCTCGCACTAGAAAGCATACCAAACCTAACAAACTTCAACAACTGCACACAGGTTCAGTAGTTAACCCTAACCCCCTAGGCTCTCGCACTAGAAAGCATAGCAAACCTAACAAACTTCAACAACTGCACACAGGTTCAGTAGTTAACCCTAACCCCCTAGGCTCTCGCACTAGAAAGCATACCAAACCTAACAAACTTCAACAACTGCACACAGGTTCAGTAGTTAACCCTAACCCCCTAGGCTCCAGCACTAGAAAGCATAGCAAACCTAACAAACTTCAACAACTGCACACAGGTTCAGTAGTTAACCCTAACCCCCTAGGCTCTCGCACTAGAAAGCATACCAAACCTAACAAACTTCAACAACTGCACACAGGTTCAGTAGTTAACCCTAACCCCCTAGGCTCTTGCACTAGAAAGCATACCAAACCTAACAAACTTCAACAAATGCACACAGGTTCAGTAGGTAACCCTAACCCCCTAGGCTCTTGCACTAGAAAGCATAGCAAACCTAACAAACTTCAACAACTGCACACAGGTTCAGTAGTTAACCCTAACCCCCTAGGCTCTCGCACTAGAAAGCATACCAAACCTAACAAACTTCAACAACTGCACACAGGTTCAGTAGTTAACCCTAACCCCCTAGGCTCCAGCACTAGAAAGCATAGCAAACCTAACAAACTTCAACAACTGCACACAGGTTCAGTAGTTAACCCTAACCCTAGGCTCTCGCACTAGAAAGCATAGCAAACCTAACAAACTTTGACAACTGCACACAGGTTCAGTAGTTAACCCTAACCCCCTAGGCTCTCGCACTAGAAAGCATACCAAACCTAACAAACTTTGACAACTGCACACAGGTTCAGTAGTTAACCCTAACCCCCTAGGCTCTCGCACTAGAAAGCATAGCAAACCTAACAAACTTTGACAACTGCACACAGGTTCAGAAGTTAACCCTAACCCCCTAGGCTCTCGCACTAGAAAGCATACCAAACCTAACAAACTTTGACAACTGCACACAGGTTCAGTAGTTAACCCTAACCCCCTAGGCTCCCGCACTAGAAAGCATACCAAACCTAACAACATTCAACAACTGCACACAGGTTCAGTAGTTAACCCTATAACCCCCTAGGCTCTCGCACTAGAAAGCATAGCAAACCTAACAAACTTCAACAACTGCACACAGGTTCAGTAGTTAACCCTAACCCCCTAGGCTCTCGCACTAGAAAGCATACCAAACCTAACAAACTTCAACAACTGCACACAGGTTCAGTAGTTAACCCTAACCCTAGGCTCTCGCACTAGAAAGCATAGCAAACCTAACAAACTTTGACAACTGCACACAGGTTCAGTAGTTAACCCTAACCCCCTAGGCTCTCGCACTAGAAAGCATACCAAACCTAACAAACTTTGACAACTGCACACAGGTTCAGTAGTTAACCCTAACCCCCTAGGCTCTCGCACTAGAAAGCATAGCAAACCTAACAAACTTTGACAACTGCACACAGGTTCAGAAGTTAACCCTAACCCCCTAGGCTCTCGCACTAGAAAGCATACCAAACCTAACAAACTTTGACAACTGCACACAGGTTCAGTAGTTAACCCTAACCCCCTAGGCTCCCGCACTAGAAAGCATACCAAACCTAACAACATTCAACAACTGCACACAGGTTCAGTAGTTAACCCTATAACCCCCTAGGCTCTCGCACTAGAAAGCATAGCAAACCTAACAAACTTCAACAACTGCACACAGGTTCAGTAGTTAACCCTAACCCCCTAGGCTCTCGCACTAGAAAGCATACCAAACCTAACAAACTTCAACAACTGCACACAGGTTCAGTAGTTAACCCTAACCCTAGGCTCTCGCACTAGAAAGCATAGCAAACCTAACAAACTTTGACAACTGCACACAGGTTCAGTAGTTAACCCTAACCCCCTAGGCTCTCGCACTAGAAAGCATACCAAACCTAACAAACTTTGACAACTGCACACAGGTTCAGTAGTTAACCCTAACCCCCTAGGCTCTCGCACTAGAAAGCATAGCAAACCTAACAAACTTTGACAACTGCACACAGGTTCAGTAGTTAACCCTAACCCCCTAGGCTCTCGCACTAGAAAGCATACCAAACCTAACAAACTTTGACAACTGCACACAGGTTCAGTAGTTAACCCTAACCCCCTAGGCTCCCGCACTAGAAAGCATACCAAACCTAACAACATTCAACAACTGCACACAGGTTCAGTAGTTAACCCTATAACCCCCTAGGCTCTCGCACTAGAAAGCATACCAAACCTAACAAACTTCAACAACTGCACACAGGTTCAGTAGTTAACCCTAACCCCCTAGGCTCTTGCACTAGAAAGCATACCAAACCTAACAAACTTCAACAAATGCACACAGGTTCAGTAGTTAACCCTAACCCCCTAGGCTCTTGCACTAGAAAGCATACCAAACCTAACAAACTTCAACAAATGCACACAGGTTCAGTAGGTAACCCTAACCCCCTAGGCTCTTGCACTAGAAAGCATAGCAAACCTAACAAACTTCAACAACTGCACACAGGTTCAGTAGTTAACCCTAACCCCCTAGGCTCTCGCACTAGAAAGCATACCAAACCTAACAAACTTCAACAACTGCACACAGGTTCAGTAGTTAACCATAACCCCCTAGGCTCTCGCACTAGAAAGCATAGCAAACCTAACAAACTTCAACAACTGCACACAGGTTCAGTAGTTAACCCTAACCCCCTAGGCTCTCGCACTAGAAAGCATACCAAACCTAACAAACTTCAACAACTGCACACAGGTTCAGTAGTTAACCCTAACCCCCTAGGCTCCAGCACTAGAAAGCATAGCAAACCTAACAAACTTCAACAACTGCACACAGGTTCAGTAGTTAACCCTAACCCCCTAGGCTCTCGCACTAGAAAGCATACCAAACCTAACAAACTTCAACAACTGCACACAGGTTCAGTAGTTAACCCTAACCCCCTAGGCTCTTGCACTAGAAAGCATACCAAACCTAACAAACTTCAACAAATGCACACAGGTTCAGTAGGTAACCCTAACCCCCTAGGCTCTTGCACTAGAAAGCATAGCAAACCTAACAAACTTGAACAACTGCACACAGGTTCAGTAGTTAACCCTAACCCCCTAGGCTCTCGCACTAGAAAGCATACCAAACCTAACAAACTTCAACAACTGCACACAGGTTCAGTAGTTAACCCTAACCCCCTAGGCTCTCGCACTAGAAAGCATACCAAACCTAACAAACTTCAACAACTGCACACAGGTTCAGTAGTTAACCCTATAACCCCCTAGGCTCTCGCACTAGAAAGCATAGCAAACCTAACAAACTTCAACAACTGCACACAGGTTCAGTAGTTAACCCTATAACCCCCTAGGCTCTCGCACTAGAAAGCATACCAAACCTAACAAACTTCAACAACTGCACACAGGTTCAGTAGTTAACCCTAACCCCCTAGGCTCTTGCACTAGAAAGCATACCAAACCTAACAAACTTCAACAAATGCACACAGGTTCAGTAGGTAACCCTAACCCCCTAGGCTCTTGCACTAGAAAGCATACCAAACCTAACAAACTTCAACAAATGCACACAGGTCCAGTAGTTAACCCTAACCCCCTAGGTTCTCGCACTTGAAAGCATACCAAACCTAACAAACTTCAACAACTGCACACAGGTTCAGTAGTTAACCCTAACCCCCTAGGCTCTCGCACTAGAAAGCATACCAAACCTAACAAACTTTGACAACTGCACACAGGTTCAGTAGTTAACCCTAACCCCCTAGGCTCTCGCACTAGAAAGCATAGCAAACCTAACAAACTTCAACAACTGCACACAGGTTCAGTAGTTAACCCTAACCCCCTAGGCTCTCGCACTAGAAAGCATACCAAACCTAACAAACTTCAACAACTGCACACAGGTTCAGTAGTTAACCCTAACCCCCTAGGCTCTTGCACTAGAAAGCATACCAAACCTAACAAACTTCAACAAATGCACACAGGTTCAGTAGGTAACCCTAACCCCCTAGGCTCTTGCACTAGAAAGCATACCAAACCTAACAAACTTCAACAAATGCACACAGGTCCAGTAGTTAACCCTAACCCCCTAGGTTCTCGCACTTGAAAGCATACCAAACCTAACAAACCTCAACAACTGCACACAGGTTCAGTAGTTAACCCTAACCCTAGGCTCTCGCACTAGAAAGCATAGCAAACCTAACAAACTTTGACAACTGCACACAGGTTCAGTAGTTAACCCTAACCCCCTAGGCTCTCGCACTAGAAAGCATACCAAACCTAACAAACTTTAGAAACTGCACACAGGTTCAGTAGTTAACCCTAACCCCCTAGGCTCTCGCACTAGAAAGCATACCAAACCTAACAAACTTTGACAACTGCACACAGGTTCAGTAGTTAACCCTAACCCCCTAGGCTCTCGCACTAGAAAGCATACCAAACCTAACAAACTTTGACAACTGCACACAGGTTCAGTAGTTAACCCTAACCCCCTAGGCTCCCGCACTAGAAAGCATACCAAACCTAACAACATTCAACAACTGCACACAGGTTCAGTAGTTAACCCTATAACCCCCTAGGCTCTCGCACTAGAAAGCATAGCAAACCTAACAAACTTCAACAACTGCACACAGGTTCAGTAGTTAACCCTAACCCCCTAGGCTCTCGCACTAGAAAGCATACCAAACCTAACAAACTTCAACAACTGCACACAGGTTCAGTAGTTAACCCTAACCCCCTAGGCTCTCGCACTAGAAAGCATAGCAAACCTAACAAACTTCAACAACTGCACACAGGTTCAGTAGTTAACCCTAACCCCCTAGGCTCTCGCACTAGAAAGCATACCAAACCTAACAAACTTCAACAACTGCACACAGGTTCAGTAGTTAACCCTAACCCCCTAGGCTCCAGCACTAGAAAGCATAGCAAACCTAACAAACTTCAACAACTGCACACAGGTTCAGTAGTTAACCCTAACCCCCTAGGCTCTCGCACTAGAAAGCATACCAAACCTAACAAACTTCAACAACTGCACACAGGTTCAGTAGTTAACCCTAACCCCCTAGGCTCTTGCACTAGAAAGCATACCAAACCTAACAAACTTCAACAAATGCACACAGGTTCAGTAGGTAACCCTAACCCCCTAGGCTCTTGCACTAGAAAGCATAGCAAAGCTAACAAACTTCAACAACTGCACACAGGTTCAGTAGTTAACCCTAACCCCCTAGGCTCTCGCACTAGAAAGCATACCAAACCTAACAAACTTCAACAACTGCACACAGGTTCAGTAGTTAACCCTATAACCCCCTAGGTTCTCGCACTTGAAAGCATACCAAACCTAACAAACTTCAACAACTGCACACAGGTTCAGTAGTTAACCCTAATCCCCTAGGCTCTCGCACTAGAAAGCATACCAAACCTAACAAACTTCAACAACTGCACACAGGTTCAGTAGTTAACCCTAATCCCCTAGGCTCTCGCACTAGAAAGCATACCAAACCTAACAAACTTCAACAACTGCACACAGGTTCAGTAGTTAACCCTAACCCCCTAGGTTCTCGCACTAGAAAGCATACCAAACCTAACAAACTTCAACAACTGCACACAGGTTCAGTAGTTAACCCTATAACCCCCTAGGTTCTCGCACTTGAAAGCATACCAAACCTAACAAACTTCAACAACTGCACACAGGTTCAGTAGTTAACCCTAACCCTAGGCTCTCGCACTTGAAAGCATATCAAACCTAACAAACTTCAACAACTGCACACTGGTTCAGTAGTTAACCCTAACCCCCTAGGCTCTCGCACTAGAAAGCATAGCAAACCTAACAAACTTCAACAACTGCACACAGGTTCAGTAGTTAACCCTAACCCCCTAGGCTCTCGCACTAGAAAGCATAGCAAACCTAACAAACTTCAACAACTGCACACAGGTTCAGTAGTTAACCCTAACCCCCTAGGCTCTCGCACTAGAAAGCATACCAAACCTAACAAACTTCAACAACTGCACACAGGTTCAGTAGTTAACCCTAACCCCCTAGGCTCCAGCACTAGAAAGCATAGCAAACCTAACAAACTTCAACAACTGCACACAGGTTCAGTAGTTAACCCTAACCCCCTAGGCTCTCGCACTAGAAAGCATACCAAACCTAACAAACTTCAACAACTGCACACAGGTTCAGTAGTTAACCCTAACCCCCTAGGCTCTTGCACTAGAAAGCATACCAAACCTAACAAACTTCAACAAATGCACACAGGTTCAGTAGGTAACCCTAACCCCCTAGGCTCTTGCACTAGAAAGCATACCAAACCTAACAAACTTCAACAAATGCACACAGGTCCAGTAGTTAACCCTAACCCCCTAGGTTCTCGCACTTGAAAGCATACCAAACCTAACAAACTTCAACAACTGCACACAGGTTCAGTAGTTAACCCTAACCCTAGGCTCTCGCACTAGAAAGCATAGCAAACCTAACAAACTTTGACAACTGCACACAGGTTCAGTAGTTAACCCTAACCCCCTAGGCTCTCGCACTAGAAAGCATACCAAACCTAACAAACTTGGACAACTGCACACAGGTTCAGTAGTTAACCCTAACCCCCTAGGCTCTCGCACTAGAAAGCATAGCAAACCTAACAAACTTTAGAAACTGCACACAGGTTCAGTAGTTAACCCTAACCCCCTAGGCTCTCGCACTAGAAAGCATACCAAACCTAACAAACTTTGACAACTGCACACAGGTTCAGTAGTTAACCCTAACCCCCTAGGCTCCCGCACTAGAAAGCATACCAAACCTAACAACATTCAACAACTGCACACAGGTTCAGTAGTTAACCCTAACCCCCTAGGCTCTCGCACTAGAAAGCATACCAAACCTAACAAACTTCAACAACTGCACACAGGTTCAGTAGTTAACCCTAACCCCCTAGGCTCTTGCACTAGAAAGCATACCAAACCTAACAAACTTCAACAAATGCACACAGGTTCAGTAGGTAACCCTAACCCCCTAGGCTCTTGCACTAGAAAGCATACCAAACCTAACAAACTTCAACAAATGCACACAGGTCCAGTAGTTAACCCTAACCCCCTAGGTTCTCGCACTTGAAAGCATACCAAACCTAACAAACTTCAACAACTGCACACAGGTTCAGTAGTTAACCCTAACCCTAGGCTCTCGCACTAGAAAGCATAGCAAACCTAACAAACTTTGACAACTGCACACAGGTTCAGTAGTTAACCCTAACCCCCTAGGCTCTCGCACTAGAAAGCATACCAAACCTAACAAACTTTGACAACTGCACACAGGTTCAGTAGTTAACCCTAACCCCCTAGGCTCTCGCACTAGAAAGCATAGCAAACCTAACAAACTTTAGAAACTGCACACAGGTTCAGTAGTTAACCCTAACCCCCTAGGCTCTCGCACTACAAAGCATACCAAACCTAACAAACTTTGACAACTGCACACAGGTTCAGTAGTTAACCCTAACCCCCTAGGCTCCCGCACTAGAAAGCATACCAAACCTAACAACATTCAACAACTGCACACAGGTTCAGTAGTTAACCCTATAACCCCCTAGGCTCTCGCACTAGAAAGCATAGCAAACCTAACAAACTTCAACAACTGCACACAGGTTTAGTAGTTAACCCTAACCCCCTAGGCTCTCGCACTAGAAAGCATACCAAACCTAAAAACTTCAACAACTGCACACAGGTTCAGTAGTTAACCCTAACCCCCTAGGCTCTCGCACTAGAAAGCATAGCAAACCTAACAAACTTCAACAACTGCACACAGGTTCAGTAGTTAACCCTAACCCCCTAGGCTCTCGCACTAGAAAGCATACCAAACCTAACAAACTTCAACAACTGCACACAGGTTCAGTAGTTAACCCTAACCCCCTAGGCTCCAGCACTAGAAAGCATAGCAAACCTAACAAACTTCAACAACTGCACACAGGTTCAGTAGTTAACCCTAACCCCCTAGGCTCTCGCACTAGAAAGCATACCAAACCTAACAAACTTCAACAACTGCACACAGGTTCAGTAGTTAACCCTAACCCCCTAGGCTCTTGCACTAGAAAGCATACCAAACCTAACAAACTTCAACAAATGCACACAGGTTCAGTAGTTAACCCTAACCCCCTAGGCTCCAGCACTAGAAAGCATAGCAAACCTAACAAACTTCAACAACTGCACACAGGTTCAGTAGTTAACCCTAACCCCCTAGGCTCTCGCACTAGAAAGCATACCAAACCTAACAAACTTTGACAACTGCACACAGGTTCAGTAGTTAACCCTAACCCCCTAGGCTCCCGCACTAGAAAGCATACCAAACCTAACAACATTCAACAACTGCACACAGGTTCAGTAGTTAACCCTAACCCCCTAGGCTCTCGCACTAGAAAGCATACCAAACCTAACAAACTTCAACAACTGCACACAGGTTCAGTAGTTAACCCTAACCCCCTAGGCTCTTGCACTAGAAAGCATACCAAACCTAACAAACTTCAACAAATGCACACAGGTTCAGTAGGTAACCCTAACCCCCTAGGCTCTTGCACTAGAAAGCATACCAAACCTAACAAACTTCAACAAATGCACACAGGTCCAGTAGTTAACCCTAACCCCCTAGGTTCTCGCACTTGAAAGCATACCAAACCTAACAAACTTCAACAACTGCACACAGGTTCAGTAGTTAACCCTAACCCTAGGCTCTCGCACTAGAAAGCATAGCAAACCTAACAAACTTTGACAACTGCACACAGGTTCAGTAGTTAACCCTAACCCCCTAGGCTCTCGCACTAGAAAGCATACCAAACCTAACAAACTTTGACAACTGCACACAGGTTCAGTAGTTAACCCTAACCCCCTAGGCTCTCGCACTAGAAAGCATAGCAAACCTAACAAACTTTAGAAACTGCACACAGGTTCAGTAGTTAACCCTAACCCCCTAGGCTCTCGCACTACAAAGCATACCAAACCTAACAAACTTTGACAACTGCACACAGGTTCAGTAGTTAACCCTAACCCCCTAGGCTCCCGCACTAGAAAGCATACCAAACCTAACAACATTCAACAACTGCACACAGGTTCAGTAGTTAACCCTATAACCCCCTAGGCTCTCGCACTAGAAAGCATAGCAAACCTAACAAACTTCAACAACTGCACACAGGTTTAGTAGTTAACCCTAACCCCCTAGGCTCTCGCACTAGAAAGCATACCAAACCTAAAAACTTCAACAACTGCACACAGGTTCAGTAGTTAACCCTAACCCCCTAGGCTCTCGCACTAGAAAGCATAGCAAACCTAACAAACTTCAACAACTGCACACAGGTTCAGTAGTTAACCCTAACCCCCTAGGCTCTCGCACTAGAAAGCATACCAAACCTAACAAACTTCAACAACTGCACACAGGTTCAGTAGTTAACCCTAACCCCCTAGGCTCCAGCACTAGAAAGCATAGCAAACCTAACAAACTTCAACAACTGCACACAGGTTCAGTAGTTAACCCTAACCCCCTAGGCTCTCGCACTAGAAAGCATACCAAACCTAACAAACTTCAACAACTGCACACAGGTTCAGTAGTTAACCCTAACCCCCTAGGCTCTTGCACTAGAAAGCATACCAAACCTAACAAACTTCAACAAATGCACACAGGTTCAGTAGTTAACCCTAACCCCCTAGGCTCCAGCACTAGAAAGCATAGCAAACCTAACAAACTTCAACAACTGCACACAGGTTCAGTAGTTAACCCTAACCCCCTAGGCTCTCGCACTAGAAAGCATACCAAACCTAACAAACTTCAACAACTGCACACAGGTTCAGTAGTAGTATACACAATGGGGGTTCTGGAACACTTTTTGCTGGGGCCGCCCCCACCCCCCTAGCGGGCCCCCAGGGGTAGTTCTGGAACACTTTTTGCTGGAATTTCTACGTACATAAATAATTGGGGGTAAAAATGCATGTAGGTGAAGAGGCTCTCACGTACACAGATTTTTGGGGGCAAAAATGCATGTAGGCGTACACAGATTTTTTTGATACACAAGGGGGGTTCTGGAACACTTTTTGCTGGGGCCGCCCCCACCCCCCTGGCGGGCCCCCAGGCAGTCCACGGGGGCTCGGGCAATGGGGCCGCCAGAGTACGGTATAGTAGCGGCCCAATAGGGGTGCCAGGCCCCGGGTCGGCGCATATGTCGGCCGTCCAAGATCCAAAGACAACTAGCAAACAAGATGCCCCCAGGGCGCTGTTTCACAATGGCTTTGTCAGTCTGGTATGGTGTATGGAGGCGGACGATCGGGGAATGTGTTTGATACACGGAACAGAGCAAAGCAAACACACTCTATTTTACCGGGGCTGCCGGAATGGCAGCAGCGAGCTCTTTCATTATTGAGGCTCGGGCCTCGGCCATGAGCTCGTTTTTGGTCACTTCGCGAGCATCGGAAACTCGACGAGTTTTTTTCTGAATATCAGCCTTTATTTGGCCATATTTTTCCACCTCCTCGAGTACGAGCTTAAACTCCTCAGGGGAGATGTGCCCATCGCGAAGCGCATGTGAGATCACATCCGCAATGCTGTTGAGCTTAGCTAGGGCGAGAACGCGAATCTCGTCGTGCTTCTTGGCTTTTATTAGGAGCCTCCGAGAGACGTATTTTCCGGCAATACCGGCCAGACCACAAGCAACTGCGGCCGCCTCGAGTACAACAACAACGGGCGCGGCTATAATTGTGGTGAGCAGGCCCACACCCGCCATACCCATTCCCAGGCTAGATGCAACCAGCGCTGTGTCAACGCCATCAACTACATTGATAACTCTGCGGTATTTTTTGTATAGCTTGGCTCTTTCATCTCTCTCGCGCTCTAGGCGGCGCTCAAGGTTGCGGATCTCACTAAGGCGAAAGCTGGACCCCTCGGACAGATCGGGATATATCGCCTCCACGACTGGCGGCGCCGTTGGTAGCTTAGGCATTTTCTCGAATCTCAAGAACTACAGTAAAAGGCATGCCGTGGTTGTGCACTATCGCGTTGTTATCATCTAACACGCGCAGGTTTAATTGGTGTATGTGCCCAACCTCCATATTTTTATACATAGGAGAGTAGGGGGTTATGTCTGTAATACCACCAACTGCGGCTGGGACTATCGCCAGCAGGGTAGAAGGAGCACCATCAACAAAATTGGAGCTTGTTGAGAGCTGCTCGAGATAAATGTAAAGCCACTTGTGGGCTACAAGGTTTACCGGTCTGTCTCCATTGTATTCCCCCTCCAACCAGCCATGGTCGTCAATGCCCAGGACCCGGCGTATATCGGGACTGAGTTTTATCGCGGTTTTAGGCGTTGTATCTGGGATTTTGATGTTGACCAGGCCAGAGTCGCCTATCTCCACCATTAAACCGGGAATATTTACCATTAAGATGTGCGCTAGCTGTCCAAAGGTATATAGCCCAGCCGGGCTCGACATCTTTTGAGGATGCATATCATCCTTGCGCCACATAAATCCGAATTGACCCATGTTGTGATAGCCGGCCTCATAATGGAGTTCTCGGAGCGCAACCTGGAGCCTACCGCGTGTATTGTCCACAACCGACTGGAGAATTGTCGGGTTTCCATTTTGAAAGTTGGTCGATGTATAGAACATGTTGCAGGTATGGAGAACCAAGCACACGCCTTTAATTCAGCCGCGTCTTATACGATAGTCGGAGGTTTCACAATAAAGGACCTAGAATTGCAACATGTGAACATACAGGTGGGTTCTGGGGCGGCGGGGTTTGAGACAACCTTTCCAGACATCTTATCTCCCGAGAGGTACAAGCTGCCGAAGGTTAAAAGTGATGCTGTTGTGAGCAGGTGGCTCTCAACCCCGATGAGATTTTGGCAAAACAAGGTTAACTTTGCCGCGTGGTGTGCTAGCACAGGGTGCGGCGTTTCTGCATATGACCATCTTAATTCCAGGAATCTGATGGTGCGAGCGGTTTACCGCTTTCACGTGTACTACCAGATCCGCAGGATACTCGAAGAGATGCAGGTCGCTCTCCCGCAGGACGACATGTTCGATGCCCTTGACAGCCCATACAACCAGAGGGCGTATGAACGGATTTGTGCCGAGTTCGTCGTGTCTCCGCACACTGACTGGCGTCAACAAAGGAGCACAAAAGAACGAGCACTTCTCGAGAAACTAAACGACGCAAAAAATGCTCTACCAACGAATCCAACTCACGAGGAGATCATTTCTTATAAACACCAAAAAGATTTAGAAAATATTCGAGATCTCGAACGGCAGATTAAAATTGAAAAACTATATAAACCATATACGCACCAAGAGAAAACAGCTATGGCTGAAGCAAAAGTTCAAGATCTTAAAGAAGAGACCGCGCTCTACGAAAGCAAAGTGAGAAACGCCGGCTCCGACGCACGGACTGGTCCCAGTGCCTCAACTATCAACCATCTGCACGACCGACTAGAGTTAGCGCAAAAAGAATTGGCTGAACTACGAAAAGGATCGATAGGCGAGTATAGTGATAATGCATGGGTAACATTTGTTCTCGATGATTCAGAAGGTTTTACTCGATCCGGGGTTGAAAGAATCAACGACTCTATCCGCACGTATGTCTGGGCCATCTTAGGTGCGCAAGCACAGATCCGCTCGAGAATTTTAGGTACAGGCGGCGCATTCGACGCCCAGAAACAGTTCTTGGCAAACGTTGAAGACGCGATCTCAAGTCCCGTGGACCTCCCAAGCGCGATAGCGCGCTACCAGGATGTACTTCGATACGCCCGCTCTAAGGTAAACTTTGCCTTCGGGAGCGGGTTGTATATGGCCCCCAGCAACATGGAGCTGCAGATTGGAACCATTCAGAACTACAACAACGAGATAGTCATCGCGGGACCGGGGCAACAAATGGGCATCAACACTGGCGTAAACGCCTCGACTCCATCACTGCCAGACGTGCACGACATGGAGGGGCCGGCTGCAAGGCCAGCACAGCCAGCCGAGGTGGGACCCGTAAAGACCGCGGTCTCACCTCAACCGCCCAGCTACGACCTGCCTGACGCTAACAACACTGGCGAAAGGAGGCCCATCGGGCCTCCACCCTTGCCGGCAGCGGGTAGCTCCGAGCATTTGTCCGCCGCCACACATGAGGATGGAAAAACAGCCCTCGTTGTTGGTGGGGTTGCCGTAGGGCTACTGGCGCTTTGGCTTCTACGCTAGCCACTCGCGGGCTGCCACGAGCAGCAAACTTCCGACAGCAACGGCAAGGGCCCACAGGTTTTCTGCGACCCAACCGGCGGTTTTACTAAGTAGGGTTAGGAGCCACGATACGATGCTTCCGATCAGGCCGGGTAGTGCGGCTGCGGCCTTTCCGGCAAGTTGGGCCAGCATGCGCCCGAGAGCTTGCAAGTGCTTCTTTGTCCACTCTTTGAGGCCCCCCCTGCCCGCCGGAGGCCGCGGTGTAGGAGCAACAGGCACGCCAGCCCCCCCGCCCGTCAGGGTCAGTACCAGGGTCGATATTGCAAACCCAACCGCCGTGAGGATAGATGCAATCGTGACTCCCTGCTCGCGGAATAGTGTGCGGATGCGCTCGGCCAACGTAGTGTCTTCGTTTAGCATCCGCTCGATCGTCTCTCTAATGCGGGAAACCTGGCCCCGGAGGGCGGAGCGGGTTGCCGAAAGAGCCTCCAATCGGGCAGCCCGTTCAACCTTTAGATCGCGCAGACGCTCGCGCAGACGCTCTCTGTTAGTTACGGAGTTGTCATCTAAGCCATCGGTCTCTTCTAGCTTCCGAGTTTCTTTGGCGATGTGGGCGTCTAGTTCTGTAAGTTTGGCTTGGTTGTTGAAAAGTTCATCTCTAACCCTGGTCATCGCTCTCCGAAGGCCCTCGAGCTCACGCCTGGCCTGTTTGACCCACGTGGTGTCAAGGGGCGGGTCATCTATGGTCGCCAATGCCGCGGACTGATCCACCGTTAGATCAGCGTCCAGCGCTGTTTCGACTTCTCTCGTCTCATCAAGGACGGCCTCTATTTTTTCGCCGAGGTCTTGTAGTTTGATGTTGTCAATGTTTGCCGGAAGGGCTGCAGCTGCCCCTTTCAAGGCGTTCTCCCCTCTCGAACCCGGCAAAATCTTCCACTTGCTAGAGGCTTGGCTCTTGGACGTGAAGTCGGGGAGCTTTAGGGACAAGCGTATGGTATTTATGCCCCCACTACCGTATTCGCCCGCCAGGGTCTTCAGGCTGCGAAAGCCCATGCGACCAGCACGCACTGCGCTTACGCGAATCCGGGTTCTATCATTTGGCGTCCAATAGAGGGTCCCATCTTCATCAATCGAGAACTTATTGTAGGGGATTCTCTTCGGGGCCCCAAGCCCATATTCACGGACAACTTCCGCGTAGAAGTTATCTGCCAGGCGCCGTTTTTGCCCATCAAGTTCGGAATTTCTGAGTTCATCTCGAATGTATGAGATGTTGCCCCCTACAGCGCCACCCTCGTAAGGATCGATCAGAGCGAGCGCTGGAGGGTCGGGCAAGCCACCGGTAAGGTTATCGTCTTTGTCAAAATCAGGGTCGAACGTGGGATTATCAAACTCAGCCATCGTATTAAAGAGATAACGGTGTGTTTAATACTTAATGACATGGCCTCCTCAAAGTACGGACGCAAACTTGATCCCTACAGGCGCCTCAGAGACTCCTTTGGGGAAAAAGGCATCCGGCAGAGCGTTGTCATAACCAACAACCCGAGCACGATCGGCGCCTCACAACAGCTGCTTGTTCGATTCCCCAATCTAGGGGCCCACGATGTGATCGTTCCTGGGACCGCGCGCCTGGCTTTTATGATCGCCCTCGTCTCGACCGGCAACAACCGAACGCTAGTTCAGAACATCGGCCGGGCCATCGTAAAGAAGATGACTATCAAGATTTCAGGAAATGAGGTCCTCTCCATCGACGACAGTGACGTCTACCATTGCTATATCGACCTTTGGAAGACCTCCAAAGAACGCAAAAACTCTGCATATCAGGGCATTGACCTCTCACCCAACCGTAACGCGACGAAGCTGCGGGTGGGCGCGGCGGATGGCGATAGCACATCTGCTAGCGTGGCTAAGGACGTTGCAATAAACTTGGCCTATGGATCAAGGTTCTTCGTCCCGCTGGATTTTGAACTCCTCAACGGGGCTGCGCCTTTCTACCAGAGCGCGCTCGGGGACCGCCTCGAGTACGAACTCACCTTCAACGACTATGCCCGCGTGATCATTAATACTGCGACTTCGGATGATGAGGTGCAGGATGCCAGCTACACTATCGACAACATCTCCCTCGAGTTTGACATGGTCTCTCAGCCCAACCTGGCGCGGATGATCAACGTCCAGTATGCGGGCCGCCACGCAATCCTGTATGACCGTGTTCTCCGCCACCGCAAGATTTTGAAGGACAAAAGCGACACTCTGTGGAACATAAACCTCAACGTGCCGGCCCACAGCATGAAGGGAATCCTCATGCTCTTCGAGGACTACACCGCCTATATCCGTAACACCGAAGCCTTTTACAACCCCAAAATACAAAAGGTCGAGGTGACGATCGAAGGGGTTCCGAACCAGCTCTACAGTCAGGGGATGCGGGCCTATCAGGTGTGGGACGAGGCGAAGAAGGTTTTCGCCGCGGGCGGTAAGCGAGAACCCGCAGTGGCCGCGATGATCAAAGACTCGGACATGGCCGACGTGACCCTCGGAGAGTTCTTGACCACAAAGTACGCACTATGGCTGGACATGCGGACCACGGATGACGACCAGCTGCATGGTAGTGGCCGAAAAATCGAAAACGCATCCGAGGGCGTGACAATCCAGATCACCAAGACGGCCGAAGATGCCGGCGCATTGAACGTGTACCTGTATGTCATTACAGATGCGCAACTAAACCTCAAAGATGGCAGGTTTGTCAACGCGATTTATTAGTCTCCTCCCCCATGACGCCCACTCGGCGATTATATGCGGGCAGACTGGGTGCGGCAAAACGGTTTTCGTCCTTGATTTGTTGGAAGACCGTTACCTCGGCGTCTTTCAGCACATAATACTCATGTGTCCTACCGTCAAGCACAATAAGACATACCAGGCCCGGTCTTGGGTCTGGTCCGACCCCGAGGTTCTCATAGTTGACCCCGGGGAGCGGCTCCACGACTATCTGCGGGTATTTTACCAGTGTTTTGCCGGGGAGCCAACGCTTTACATAATCGATGACTGCGCCGCCAGTAAAGCCCTTACCAAGAAAAGGGATACACTCTCGGAGCTCGCCTTCTCGGGCCGCCACGCAGAGCAGAGTGTCTGGGTCCTTACTCAGAAGTACAATGCAGTGCTGAAAGACTTACGCGAACAGACGCGATGGGTCGCCCTCTTCCACTGCAAAGATCGTGACTCTTTCGAAGACTGTCTTCGGGAGAACGACGTGATCTCAACTAAGGAGGAACGAGCTGCTGTTAGAAAGCTCCTTGCAGAAAGTAAGCATGCTAAACTCGTGCTAAAGACTGATCAGCCTACTGCTTATAAGGTTGTTTAGCGGCTCCTTGCAGATGCTAAACACTGCTTAGCGACTCCTTGCAGTCATGTGGATTTTCTGTGTGTTGCTTTGCAATCAGGCCTTAATTTTGGGCATCCTGGGGTGGGGCATATTACAGTATGTTAGAGCTAGAGGTTGTGTAAACAAGGTAAAACAATTTGTTACAAATATGGACTGCGACGAGCTTGTTGACCAGCTGCTGCAGGCAAGTAGTGACACGCCCGCCGCGGCAGAAACCTGCCAAGGGCAAGATGGGGTCGTCCCGACAGCGGCTGCAAAAAAGCGCGAACGGCTCACTACGCTGGCGGCTGGGGGGAAGGCCAAACAATACCTGGGTCGGCCCATTACATCAGACCAGGTTGACGAGATGACCGATGATGAGGTTGCCAAACACCACGGCCGCTATGAGGCACGACTGGGGGCCTCAATGACAAAAACCCTTGGAGCTTGTGCGCTGCAGATGTACGCGCTCGCGGCAGGCAAACTTTTACCCATTCCCCATGAAAATCTGCCCCGGCTCATCGCAGACCTTGAAGAAGACCCCTTTGTTGAGCATGCACTGACGACTGCTTGTTGCGAGCTGTATTATCGCTACGGGATGTACTTAGCTCCGCTAACGGCAGCGATGGCCACAGCTAAACACTGCCAATTTAAACAGGCATGCCCACGCGATATTGAGCTGCACGATGACGACGTTGCAAAGCAACAGCAATAACGATCGTCCCGACATGGATGCAGAGCATCAGCCGGAGAGGGTAACAATTGAGCCACAGCCGGGGACAAGCAAAGACCCTAAAAAAGTAGAGGCGGGCCGAAAAGGGGCCGCCGCACGGAAGGCCAAACAGGAACGGTTACTGGCTGCTCTCCGGGAGGGCAAGGCATCAAGCGCCCCCGTCGTCCCGACGGCCGCTACGCCCAACAATAGCCGCGATATGGCTAAGCCGGCGCAACCAACAGACGGGACCCCATATATACAACCTCTGGCTCTAGGTGGACTAGTTGCGGGCGCCCTATGGCTCATTTCTCGCAGTGGTGTCTGTGACACCACAACAGCGCCTGTAGAGACTCCGTCAATACCTGCCAAGCAATTAAAGGCTGGGCCAGACCCATTTCATATGCAGTGACTTTGTAACAACAACACAGTACGCGGCCCATTTTATATGCAATAACCGACATGTCTACTCCTAGTATTGATGGTAAACAGCTTGCCAATTTGGCATACCACTCCGCCGTTGTGGGCGGCCTTGCAATAGGATACGCCGCACTTGGTAAAAAAATCCTGAAAGGGGCTGTGCCAAAATTGGATTTAACCCCTTATGATGCTGGCATGGTCATTCTGGATGTTGGCCTGGCCATGGCCACTAAGGACATGCTCGTCAAGCAGGGGATATTCCCTGCGGACATATTAAAGTAGTGTATACTAGTAGTATATACAAGATGGCCTCTATAGCAATGCTTGTAGGTGGAGCCATCGTGAACGCGATCTCGTTCTCAGGGACAAGCTTCCTCTTTTCGAAGTTGGGCGCTTTAGGTGCCGCCGAGGAGCGAAAACGACATGACAGGGCCTTGGAGCAGCTCCAAGCTGCACAAGCCAAATGGTCGCACAAACGTACTGAACGTATTGACTGGATCAATGAAGAGCTGCGGCGCCAGGGACATGCTGTGCACACCTTTCGTGATGTTGATGAGGCCATTCGTCAGTACAACCTTTTCTCTGACAGCGGCGGCGGCCTTCCAGAGGAAGAGATGACACCACAACCCAAGCTCTCCGATTTCTACTCGCCATCCCCGGAGCAGCAAGATCGCGAACTCGCCTTTGTTGTTATGGGACTTGGAGTCACAGCGTTTGTAGCCTACAAGCTCGCTGAGTGATCGCGACTCCGTCGCAGCGCGGCTCTGGCCGCCGCTAGGCCGTTTCCTGCGCCGAGGCGAGCGGGGAGAGCAAAAAATGGTGCATGTGCGTATATCACACACATGCAGCATTTTTTTGCGCGTGTTGGAGGCCGATTCGGTTGTTAGAATACATCGCCATGGATGCCAAGCTGTCTGAGCTGTACTATAGCCCCAAGGGCTACTGGAAGGGAATTGGGGCCATAAAAAAACTCGCTGCAGCTAGCGCAGCTAAAGAGGACGCTGCCAAGAGATGGCTCAAGAGGCAGGCCATATGGCAGATATATTTGCCCGCCCCACGGCACATACCTCGGCCCAAATTTGATGTGTCTGCACCCAATGAGGTCCACCAGGCCGACCTGCTCTTTCTACCACACGACCGCCTTAAGCGCAAAACTTACAAGTATGCGCTCACCGTCGTTGATGTGGCGTCTCGCTATAAAGAAGCCGAACCACTAGCCACAAAACAGGCTAAAGGCGTCGCTGAAGCTCTGTCTCGCATCTATAATAGGAGCCCTCTTGCCTGGCCGAAGCTTCTCCAGGTTGACCCTGGGCGTGAGTTCATGGGTGTGGTTTCCCAGCTATTAGCTAAGCACGGAGTTTCCGTTAGGCGCGGCCGCGTGGATGTACACCGAGACCAGGGGATTGTGGAGCGGTTCAACCGGACTTTGGCTGAGCGGTTGTTTGAGCACCAATATGCTCAAGAAATGGTGCTTCCTGCTGGGAGGCGATCGACTGAGTGGGTGGCTCGGCTTCCCGCCGTTGTTGCGGCTTTGAACAATCAGGTGACCCGCTTGACTGGTCAAAGACCTAGGGATGCTATCAAGGCCTCTAGGGTGCCGCAAAAGCCCTCTTCCGTTGTTCCTGGCCGCCCTGTTGGTCAAAAGGAGCAAAAGCCCCCCTCAGGCGTTGGTGTTCGGTACCTCTACCTACCCGGTGAGCTGGAGGGCGGCCGCCGTCGCGCGACTGATCCTGTATGGTCCCTCAAGGTGTACAGACTGGGGCGCTCGGTCACCAAGCCCGACGAGCCTGTGCTCTACTATTTGCTGGATGGGCCTGCCCGTGGCTTTGTCCGGGAGGAGCTCCTCGTGGTGCCTCCTGATACCCAACTGCCGCCGGGTGGGGTTCTACTTCGGCGCGTGAAGTAGAGAGTGCATTCATTCAGCCGTGTCCTTATATCCATAGGCCAAGGTGTCAACCCCGTTTTCCGCGATCCAGCGCTTGCTGTCAAAGGGAGACAGCGATACCTTGTGTAGACGCTGCCCATAGATGCGATGGCGCTCCGACCGGAGCACATCCATGCCGTGGCGAAAGGTCTTCTTGCCAAAGAGGGCTTCTTTATACTGCTCGTGGCGAATGTGCTTCTTCACGACACTCTTTTTCACACCCTTGGCCTTCTTTATGTTCTTGCCATCCGCCTCTAGGATGGAATACATCTTGGGGCGCAGGCCCACATACTCGGCGATAGGACGCCCGGCGCACTCGTCTTTCATCTTACCCAAGACCTTCTTGTTCGTATCACTGCGTAGTGGGTGCTCCTTGGGATAGGCGGACGTGTCGTAGAGATGCGCGTGCTCTGCCATGTCTCGGTATACATCCTCGGTTTGGAGCTCGAGAAGAAGGCTATCCGTGTCGGTGTAAAGGAGCTGGCAGCGCTCTCCATACTGGCCCTTCATCTGGTTGTAGTAGAAGTCGTACATGAGGTGCTTGGAGAGGTCCAGGATACTCATCCCAACGAACACCGGGCGATTGAGAACCAACCTGCTCTTGTGGACCTGGATGGCCGCAAGATCGTCATCGAAGATGTTTGCCCGTGCAAAGGCTGGGCTTGCGATGAGGCGCCTGAGTCTGTCCTCTTCATCAGCCCTGACGAGTTTCACGTTGACCCGCTTGCGGAGGTTCTCCATGGTTTTGCCGAAGACGCTGTTGTTCATCAGCTTGTAGAGATCCTTCTCGAAGTCGCTGGTGGCGTTTTTGCGAAGCTCGGTGTTCATTCTGATGTAGGGCTCCATCCAGGGGCTTTGCTCGAATCGAAGAGCCCTGTGAACCTTTTTCAGGCGCATGCCCATAGACAGGTAGAGCTGCAGGTTGCGGTAGTGGAGCACGTAGCGTTCCTTGTTGCGAAGGTTGGGGATCAGCTTCTCAACCTCAGTAGGCGCCACCCCGACACCAAGAAGGCCGTGCTGATACTCCGACATCCACTCTTTCTGGGCCACCATGCGCTCCGGAGCCAACGGATACGCATTGTGCGCATCGTGCAGCTCTTCGGGATACTCCAGGCCCACCTCGAGGATGTAGCCATTGGGACTCTCCGCCGGGTGCTCCGCTATGCTTGTAGCGAGCCCATCGCAGTCCTCCACCCACCGAAAGCCGCCTGTCGGCAGGGGCTGGCTCATCGCCCAGCCATATAGGTTGTTAGCGTCGAGGTAGAGGATGTGGCTACGTTCTTTGGAGGAGTCATACCCCTCGACCAGGGGGTTGTTTGCTTTCGCGTACCTCCTCGAGACCATGGAGATCCCGCCGCGCATCCCCTTCTCGATGAAGAGGTGCTGGTCATAGTCCGTGAGTAACTCGAGCTCTACTCCCGTTTTCTTGAGCAACGCATCCCAGGAGAGACCGGGGCTCGTGTAGTAGTTGGCGGGATCTAGGCCGTATTGTTTCATGCAGGTCTTCCGGAAGGTCTCAAAGACGTCCGCCAAGAGTAAGACGTCGGTGCGACAATATAGGTCGCTGTAGTCCCCCAGGTTGTGGCACCCGAGGGCCTCCCAGACCTTTCGGGCATGGGCATAATCATCGTCGCTGATGTGCTCGTCCGAGAGTTTACTGTAGAAGGCCTCTTTTGGTGGTAGCGCGGGTTCGGCAAACCGCTCCCAAGAGTCCATGTACTCGTATGGATATATGCCCTTGCGCAGCAGCAGCCCGCGCCTTTCTACGTTGGGCTCAAACTGGGTTGTGATGTGGAATTCTTCGGGCTGGTTGGCGGCCGCGAGCTTGTCCAACGAGGCTAGCAGGAACTGCGCACTGTCGATGAAGCGGAGCTGTCCGAGTGAGAAGGAGATATATTTCTCCGTGTTGTTGGGGATACATGAGACCTTCCCCTCTACCTTCGAGATTGCCTGCATGAGCAGATGGGAGTCGTAGCCCCGAAGGTTGTGAAAGGCAACTGGTATAGTCGTGGTCTTCGGGTTCAGCCTCAACTTGAGGTTACAGGCGTTATGGGCTGCCCCTCGATATTTACCCGTAATGTGGCAGTGGTCACGCACAGAGTCACCCTCGAGGGGGTTGTCACACACGTGGCACGTCTCAGCTGTGCGAAAGACCAGCCAGTCCTCTCGTGTCATCCTCATGGCCTTAGGATTGGCCAGCACGCCCTTGATTTTGCGCTCTTCTCCCTGCAGCGCTTTAAGGAAATGTTCTGCCGCATTGGGGCCGCGGTATTCGACCGGCGGCTCTGTCTGGCCATCACACCGCACCACGATGTAGCAGTAACTACAAGCCTCGTGCAGCTGTGTTCGCCGGGTGTTGCTTTTTGTGGGGTTGAGATCAGGTCCCTCAACCTTGGTGGTGAGAGCCTCAAAGTCCGCATAGATGATGTAAGGGGCCGGCAGCTGCTTGTGGTGGTTCTGGAAGGTGAGCTTGTTCTGACCCACCTCTGGCATCTCCACCCGGACAGCCGTCTGGCCGATGCCTTGGCACTCAGGCTTGTGGGCCTCCAGCAGGTCTTCTCTGGTGTAGCCGTAAAGGCAGCGCTCACAAAAGTGCTTGCGCTCCCGGTGCTTGCTCTGGTCGTAGAGAAGACGGTTGAGGTTCTTGATCCATGTGTAGTGAAAATTGCCGGCCTTTTCAATCAGCAGCAGGTTGATCCGGGGTAGGTCCTCTGGCTGCTTGCTGAGGCGGTGGATAATGGCGCCCTTGTCCCAGCCAAAGACGTTGATGGCCAGGTTGTTCTGTCGCTCTACTTTGGGTACTTGGGAAATAGGTGTAGGGGCCTCGATCCCCTCGAGGTTGAGGCCGTCATCCGTTGGATATTTGGAGGGCCTGTGCGGGTTTTCAGCTGCTGGAAACATAGCAGATCTCAAGGCCCATCGGAGGCAGTTGGCATCCTTGTTTTTCACGTTGACGACTGCCTTCTTAGACCCTACAGCTGCTGGGAGTGGGATAAAGGACCCACCCCGAAGAGGCCGATATCTGGCAATGTCTAGCCAAAGGGTCTGCACTCTGTCCACCACCCACCCAGAGCCCCTTTGAGTCCATTTCTCAAGCGTCTCCAAGATATTGGGGAGGGCCTTGTCTAGTGCCCCGTTGATCTCACTGGTCTGCAGAATGGCCTCCTGCCTGTGGCGGAGCACAGGATCGGTGTACTCCTCAGAGCCATCCGGGTTATCCTTCCGAAGCTGGACCTTGAGGGCGAGCTGGAACTTTACGCCGTTCAGGGCCTCGATCTCTTCTACCAACTTGGCATAAATTTGAGTGCGCACGCCCTCCAAAAAGGCTTTCGGATCGGCGCCCAGTTTGTGACTCTCAGGGGCGTCCATCCACCAACCCCGCAGGTAATTGCCAATGGCCCATGGGGTTTGTCGAAACCCCAGGTCGTCGTTCTTCCGTTCTTTCGAGACAACCGCTTCTAGTATCTCCTTTTGGTAGTCCTGGGTTGTTCGAAGCGTTTTGGAAGGAGTGATCGGGTCAAACTCTTCCACAATGGCCTTCCTTTTTCTCTCCTTCTTCGTGCGTGGAGGAGGGGAAGGTCGATATCCCCTTGGAAGCAGAGGCTTAAGCAGGCGCTTCTTTACTTTCTCAGGGATCGGCTCATCCAGGATGTTTTGTACCACATGATGGAGAGCATTCTCAGGCATTTCTGCCAGTATCTGCTCTATGTATTCATCCATAGTCGCCATCTCGGATGGTCATGCTCATACTCGAGCGTCTGTCTAAATGGAAAATCGACCCCGCATGCGTGGCATGCGCCGCTTAACACAGCCCGATAAACGATAACGCCCGTTGCCTCTGCGCCATACGCAAAAGCTCCTGCATGACCGGTGGGTAAAGGCGTCTGGCGCGAGCTCCTGCTCGGTGCAAAGCCTTTTGCGCACGGTCAACGCCGCAAGGTTTGCTGCAAAGCCGGCTTTCTGCCTTGGTCCCCTTCCCGCATCTTCGGCAGGGGTGCGGCTCCGATCCCGGCTTTTGCCTCAGCTGAACTCGGTGGCTGGCGCAGAAGATATCCTTGCACCGCTTTCCGCATCGCTCGGCGCGCCCCACAATTAGCCACGCGCACTCGTTGTACTCCACCATGTCTTATGGCTATGTCTCCACTATGCCCAAGGCGCGCGTTTGTTCAAATGGGTGCTCGACTGCGCCGACCCGGGGCCTGGCACCCCTATTGGGCCGCTACTATACCGTACTCTGGCGGCCCCATTGCCCGAGCCCCCGTGGACTGCCTGGGGGCCCGCCAGGGGGGTGGGGGCGGCCCCAGCAAAAAGTGTTCCAGAACCCCCCTTGTGTATCAAAAAAATCTGTGTACGCCTACATGCATTTTTGCCCCCAAAAATCTGTGTACGTGAGAGCCTCTTCACCTACATGCATTTTTACCCCCAATTATTTATGTACGTAGAAATTCCAGCAAAAAGTGTTCCAGAACTACCCCTGGGGGCCCGCTAGGGGGGTGGGGGCGGCCCCAGCAAAAAGTGTTCCAGAACCCCCATTGTGTATACTACTTCAGTAGTTAACCCTAACCCCCTAGGCTCTTGCACTAGAAAGCATACCAAACCTAAAAAACTTCAACAAATGCACACAGGTTCAGTAGGTAACCCTAACCCCCTAGGCTCTTGCACTAGAAAGCATACCAAACCTAACAAACTTCAACAAATGCACACAGGTCCAGTAGTTAACCCTAACCCCCTAGGTTCTCGCACTTGAAAGCAAACCAAACCTAACAAACTTCAACAACTGCACACAGGTTCAGTAGTTGACCCTAACCCTAGGCTCTCGCACTAGAAAGCATAGCAAACCTAACAAACTTTGACAACTGCACACAGGTTCAGTAGTTAACCCTAACCCCCTAGGCTCTCGCACTAGAAAGCATACCAAACCTAACAAACTTTGACAACTGCACACAGGTTCAGTAGTTAACCCTAACCCCCTAGGCTCTCGCACTAGAAAGCATAGCAAACCTAACAAACTTTGACAACTGCACACAGGTTCAGTAGTTAACCCTAACCCCCTAGGCTCTCGCACTAGAAAGCATACCAAACCTAACAAACTTTGACAACTGCACACAGGTTCCGTAGTTAACCCTAACCCCCTAGGCTCCCGCACTAGAAAGCATACCAAACCTAACAACATTCAACAACTGCACACAGGTTCAGTAGTTAACCCTATAACCCCCTAGGCTCTCGCACTAGAAAGCATAGCAAACCTAACAAACTTCAACAACTGCACACAGGTTCAGTAGTTAACCCTAACCCCCTAGGCTCTCGCACTAGAAAGCATACCAAACCTAACAAACTTCAACAACTGCACACAGGTTCAGTAGTTAACCCTAACCCTAGGCTCTCGCACTAGAAAGCATAGCAAACCTAACAAACTTTGACAACTGCACACAGGTTCAGTAGTTAACCCTAACCCCCTAGGCTCTCGCACTAGAAAGCATACCAAACCTAACAAACTTTGACAACTGCACACAGGTTCAGTAGTTAACCCTAACCCCCTAGGCTCTCGCACTAGAAAGCATAGCAAACCTAACAAACTTTGACAACTGCACACAGGTTCAGTAGTTAACCCTAACCCCCTAGGCTCCCGCACTAGAAAGCATACCAAACCTAACAACATTCAACAACTGCACACAGGTTCAGTAGTTAACCCTATAACCCCCTAGGCTCTCGCACTAGAAAGCATAGCAAACCTAACAAACTTCAACAACTGCACACAGGTTCAGTAGTTAACCCTAACCCCCTAGGCTCTCGCACTAGAAAGCATACCAAACCTAACAAACTTCAACAACTGCACACAGGTTCAGTAGTTAACCCTAACCCCCTAGGCTCTTGCACTAGAAAGCATACCAAACCTAACAAACTTCAACAAATGCACACAGGTTCAGTAGGTAACCCTAACCCCCTAGGCTCTTGCACTAGAAAGCATACCAAACCTAACAAACTTCAACAAATGCACACAGGTCCAGTAGTTAACCCTAACCCCCTAGGTTCTCGCACTTGAAAGCATACCAAACCTAACAAACTTCAACAACTGCACACAGGTTCAGTAGTTAACCCTAACCCCCTAGGCTCTCGCACTAGAAAGCATACCAAACCTAACAAACTTTGACAACTGCACACAGGTTCAGTAGTTAACCCTAACCCCCTAGGCTCTCGCACTAGAAAGCATAGCAAACCTAACAAACTTTGACAACTGCACACAGGTTCAGTAGTTAACCCTAACCCCCTAGGCTCTCGCACTAGAAAGCATACCAAACCTAACAAACTTTGACAACTGCACACAGGTTCAGTAGTTAACCCTAACCCCCTAGGCTCCCGCACTAGAAAGCATACCAAACCTAACAACATTCAACAACTGCACACAGGTTCAGTAGTTAACCCTATAACCCCCTAGGCTCTCGCACTAGAAAGCATAGCAAACCTAACAAACTTCAACAACTGCACACAGGTTCAGTAGTTAACCCTAACCCCCTAGGCTCTCGCACTAGAAAGCATACCAAACCTAACAAACTTCAACAACTGCACACAGGTTCAGTAGTTAACCCTAACCCCCTAGGCTCCAGCACTAGAAAGCATAGCAAACCTAACAAACTTCAACAACTGCACACAGGTTCAGTAGTTAACCCTAACCCCCTAGGCTCTCGCACTAGAAAGCATACCAAACCTAACAAACTTCAACAACTGCACACAGGTTCAGTAGTTAACCCTAACCCCCTAGGCTCTTGCACTAGAAAGCATACCAAACCTAACAAACTTCAACAAATGCACACAGGTTCAGTAGGTAACCCTAACCCCCTAGGCTCTTGCACTAGAAAGCATACCAAACCTAACAAACTTCAACAAATGCACACAGGTCCAGTAGTTAACCCTAACCCCCTAGGTTCTCGCACTTGAAAGCATACCAAACCTAACAAACTTCAACAACTGCACACAGGTTCAGTAGTTAACCCTAACCCTAGGCTCTCGCACTAGAAAGCATAGCAAACCTAACAAACTTTGACAACTGCACACAGGTTCAGTAGTTAACCCTATCCCCCTAGGCTCTCGCACTAGAAAGCATACCAAACCTAACAAACTTTGACAACTGCACACAGGTTCAGTAGTTAACCCTAACCCCCTAGGCTCTCGCACTAGAAAGCATAGCAAACCTAACAAACTTTGACAACTGCACACAGGTTCAGTAGTTAACCCTAACCCCCTAGGCTCTCGCACTAGAAAGCATACCAAACCTAACAAACTTTGACAACTGCACACAGGTTCAGTAGTTAACCCTAACCCCCTAGGCTCCCGCACTAGAAAGCATACCAAACCTAACAACATTCAACAACTGCACACAGGTTCAGTAGTTAACCCTATAACCCCCTAGGCTCTCGCACTAGAAAGCATAGCAAACCTAACAAACTTCAACAACTGCACACAGGTTCAGTAGTTAACCCTAACCCCCTAGGCTCTCGCACTAGAAAGCATACCAAACCTAACAAACTTCAACAACTGCACACAGGTTCAGTAGTTAACCCTAACCCCCTAGGCTCTCGCACTAGAAAGCATAGCAAACCTAACAAACTTCAACAACTGCACACAGGTTCAGTAGTTAACCCTAACCCCCTAGGCTCTTGCACTAGAAAGCATACCAAACCTAACAAACTTCAACAAATGCACACAGGTTCAGTAGGTAACCCTAACCCCCTAGGCTCTTGCACTAGAAAGCATAGCAAACCTAACAAACTTCAACAACTGCACACAGGTTCAGTAGTTAACCCTAACCCCCTAGGCTCTCGCACTAGAAAGCATACCAAACCTAACAAACTTCAACAACTGCACACAGGTTCAGTAGTTAACCCTAACCCCCTAGGCTCTCGCACTAGAAAGCATACCAAACCTAACAAACTTCAACAACTGCACACAGGTTCAGTAGTTAACCCTATAACCCCCTAGGCTCTCGCACTAGAAAGCATAGCAAACCTAACAAACTTCAACAACTGCACACAGGTTCAGTAGTTAACCCTATAACCCCCTAGGCTCTCGCACTAGAAAGCATACCAAACCTAACAAACTTCAACAACTGCACACAGGTTCAGTAGTTAACCCTAACCCCCTAGGCTCTTGCACTAGAAAGCATACCAAACCTAACAAACTTCAACAAATGCACACAGGTTCAGTAGTTAACCCTAACCCCCTAGGCTCTTGCACTAGAAAGCATACCAAACCTAACAAACTTCAAAAAATGCACACAGGTTCAGTAGGTAACCCTAACCCCCTAGGCTCTTGCACTAGAAAGCATAGCAAACCTAACAAACTTCAACAACTGCACACAGGTTCAGTAGTTAACCCTAACCCCCTAGGCTCTCGCACTAGAAAGCATACCAAACCTAACAAACTTCAACAACTGCACACAGGTTCAGTAGTTAACCATAACCCCCTAGGCTCTCGCACTAGAAAGCATAGCAAACCTAACAAACTTCAACAACTGCACACAGGTTCAGTAGTTAACCCTAACCCCCTAGGCTCTCGCACTAGAAAGCATACCAAACCTAACAAACTTCAACAACTGCACACAGGTTCAGTAGTTAACCCTAACCCCCTAGGCTCCAGCACTAGAAAGCATAGCAAACCTAACAAACTTCAACAACTGCACACAGGTTCAGTAGTTAACCCTAACCCCCTAGGCTCTCGCACTAGAAAGCATACCAAACCTAACAAACTTCAACAACTGCACACAGGTTCAGTAGTTAACCCTAACCCCCTAGGCTCTTGCACTAGAAAGCATACCAAACCTAACAAACTTCAACAAATGCACACAGGTTCAGTAGGTAACCCTAACCCCCTAGGCTCTTGCACTAGAAAGCATAGCAAACCTAACAAACTTCAACAACTGCACACAGGTTCAGTAGTTAACCCTAACCCCCTAGGCTCTCGCACTAGAAAGCATACCAAACCTAACAAACTTCAACAACTGCACACAGGTTCAGTAGTTAACCCTAACCCCCTAGGCTCTCGCACTAGAAAGCATACCAAACCTAACAAACTTCAACAACTGCACACAGGTTCAGTAGTTAACCCTATAACCCCCTAGGCTCTCGCACTAGAAAGCATAGCAAACCTAACAAACTTCAACAACTGCACACAGGTTCAGTAGTTAACCCTATAACCCCCTAGGCTCTCGCACTAGAAAGCATACCAAACCTAACAAACTTCAACAACTGCACACAGGTTCAGTAGTTAACCCTAACCCCCTAGGCTATTGCACTAGAAAGCATACCAAACCTAACAAACTTCAACAAATGCACACAGGTTCAGTAGGTAACCCTAACCCCCTAGGCTCTTGCACTAGAAAGCATACCAAACCTAACAAACTTCAACAAATGCACACAGGTCCAGTAGTTAACCCTAACCCCCTAGGTTCTCGCACTTGAAAGCATACCAAACCTAACAAACTTCAACAACTGCACACAGGTTCAGTAGTTAACCCTAACCCCCTAGGCTCTCGCACTAGAAAGCATACCAAACCTAACAAACTTTGACAACTGCACACAGGTTCAGTAGTTAACCCTAACCCCCTAGGCTCTCGCACTAGAAAGCATAGCAAACCTAACAAACTTCAACAACTGCACACAGGTTCAGTAGTTAACCCTAACCCCCTAGGCTCTCGCACTAGAAAGCATACCAAACCTAACAAACTTCAACAACTGCACACAGGTTCAGTAGTTAACCCTAACCCCCTAGGCTCTTGCACTAGAAAGCATACCAAACCTAACAAACTTCAACAAATGCACACAGGTTCAGTAGGTAACCCTAACCCCCTAGGCTCTTGCACTAGAAAGCATACCAAACCTAACAAACTTCAACAAATGCACACAGGTCCAGTAGTTAACCCTAACCCCCTAGGTTCTCGCACTTGAAAGCATACCAAACCTAACAACATTCAACAACTGCACACAGGTTCAGTAGTTAACCCTATAACCCCCTAGGCTCTCGCACTAGAAAGCATAGCAAACCTAACAAACTTCAACAACTGCACACAGGTTCAGTAGTTAACCCTAACCCCCTAGGCTCTCGCACTAGAAAGCATACCAAACCTAACAAACTTCAACAACTGCACACAGGTTCAGTAGTTAACCCTAACCCTAGGCTCTCGCACTAGAAAGCATAGCAAACCTAACAAACTTTGACAACTGCACACAGGTTCAGTAGTTAACCCTAACCCCCTAGGCTCTCGCACTAGAAAGCATACCAAACCTAACAAACTTTGACAACTGCACACAGGTTCAGTAGTTAACCCTAACCCCCTAGGCTCTCGCACTAGAAAGCATAGCAAACCTAACAAACTTTGACAACTGCACACAGGTTCAGTAGTTAACCCTAACCCCCTAGGCTCCCGCACTAGAAAGCATACCAAACCTAACAACATTCAACAACTGCACACAGGTTCAGTAGTTAACCCTATAACCCCCTAGGCTCTCGCACTAGAAAGCATAGCAAACCTAACAAACTTCAACAACTGCACACAGGTTCAGTAGTTAACCCTAACCCCCTAGGCTCTCGCACTAGAAAGCATACCAAACCTAACAAACTTCAACAACTGCACACAGGTTCAGTAGTTAACCCTAACCCCCTAGGCTCTTGCACTAGAAAGCATACCAAACCTAACAAACTTCAACAAATGCACACAGGTTCAGTAGGTAACCCTAACCCCCTAGGCTCTTGCACTAGAAAGCATACCAAACCTAACAAACTTCAACAAATGCACACAGGTCCAGTAGTTAACCCTAACCCCCTAGGTTCTCGCACTTGAAAGCATACCAAACCTAACAAACTTCAACAACTGCACACAGGTTCAGTAGTTAACCCTAACCCCCTAGGCTCTCGCACTAGAAAGCATACCAAACCTAACAAACTTTGACAACTGCACACAGGTTCAGTAGTTAACCCTAACCCCCTAGGCTCTCGCACTAGAAAGCATAGCAAACCTAACAAACTTTGACAACTGCACACAGGTTCAGTAGTTAACCCTAACCCCCTAGGCTCTCGCACTAGAAAGCATACCAAACCTAACAAACTTTGACAACTGCACACAGGTTCAGTAGTTAACCCTAACCCCCTAGGCTCCCGCACTAGAAAGCATACCAAACCTAACAACATTCAACAACTGCACACAGGTTCAGTAGTTAACCCTATAACCCCCTAGGCTCTCGCACTAGAAAGCATAGCAAACCTAACAAACTTCAACAACTGCACACAGGTTCAGTAGTTAACCCTAACCCCCTAGGCTCTCGCACTAGAAAGCATACCAAACCTAACAAACTTCAACAACTGCACACAGGTTCAGTAGTTAACCCTAACCCCCTAGGCTCCAGCACTAGAAAGCATAGCAAACCTAACAAACTTCAACAACTGCACACAGGTTCAGTAGTTAACCCTAACCCCCTAGGCTCTCGCACTAGAAAGCATACCAAACCTAACAAACTTCAACAACTGCACACAGGTTCAGTAGTTAACCCTAACCCCCTAGGCTCTTGCACTAGAAAGCATACCAAACCTAACAAACTTCAACAAATGCACACAGGTTCAGTAGGTAACCCTAACCCCCTAGGCTCTTGCACTAGAAAGCATACCAAACCTAACAAACTTCAACAAATGCACACAGGTCCAGTAGTTAACCCTAACCCCCTAGGTTCTCGCACTTGAAAGCATACCAAACCTAACAAACTTCAACAACTGCACACAGGTTCAGTAGTTAACCCTAACCCTAGGCTCTCGCACTAGAAAGCATAGCAAACCTAACAAACTTTGACAACTGCACACAGGTTCAGTAGTTAACCCTATCCCCCTAGGCTCTCGCACTAGAAAGCATACCAAACCTAACAAACTTTGACAACTGCACACAGGTTCAGTAGTTAACCCTAACCCCCTAGGCTCTCGCACTAGAAAGCATAGCAAACCTAACAAACTTTGACAACTGCACACAGGTTCAGTAGTTAACCCTAACCCCCTAGGCTCTCGCACTAGAAAGCATACCAAACCTAACAAACTTTGACAACTGCACACAGGTTCAGTAGTTAACCCTAACCCCCTAGGCTCCCGCACTAGAAAGCATACCAAACCTAACAACATTCAACAACTGCACACAGGTTCAGTAGTTAACCCTATAACCCCCTAGGCTCTCGCACTAGAAAGCATAGCAAACCTAACAAACTTCAACAACTGCACACAGGTTCAGTAGTTAACCCTAACCCCCTAGGCTCTCGCACTAGAAAGCATACCAAACCTAACAAACTTCAACAACTGCACACAGGTTCAGTAGTTAACCCTAACCCCCTAGGCTCTCGCACTAGAAAGCATAGCAAACCTAACAAACTTCAACAACTGCACACAGGTTCAGTAGTTAACCCTAACCCCCTAGGCTCTTGCACTAGAAAGCATACCAAACCTAACAAACTTCAACAAATGCACACAGGTTCAGTAGGTAACCCTAACCCCCTAGGCTCTTGCACTAGAAAGCATAGCAAACCTAACAAACTTCAACAACTGCACACAGGTTCAGTAGTTAACCCTAACCCCCTAGGCTCTCGCACTAGAAAGCATACCAAACCTAACAAACTTCAACAACTGCACACAGGTTCAGTAGTTAACCCTAACCCCCTAGGCTCTCGCACTAGAAAGCATACCAAACCTAACAAACTTCAACAACTGCACACAGGTTCAGTAGTTAACCCTATAACCCCCTAGGCTCTCGCACTAGAAAGCATAGCAAACCTAACAAACTTCAACAACTGCACACAGGTTCAGTAGTTAACCCTATAACCCCCTAGGCTCTCGCACTAGAAAGCATACCAAACCTAACAAACTTCAACAACTGCACACAGGTTCAGTAGTTAACCCTAACCCCCTAGGCTCTTGCACTAGAAAGCATACCAAACCTAACAAACTTCAACAAATGCACACAGGTTCAGTAGTTAACCCTAACCCCCTAGGCTCTTGCACTAGAAAGCATACCAAACCTAACAAACTTCAAAAAATGCACACAGGTTCAGTAGGTAACCCTAACCCCCTAGGCTCTTGCACTAGAAAGCATAGCAAACCTAACAAACTTCAACAACTGCACACAGGTTCAGTAGTTAACCCTAACCCCCTAGGCTCTCGCACTAGAAAGCATACCAAACCTAACAAACTTCAACTACTGCACACAGGTTCAGTAGTTAACCATAACCCCCTAGGCTCTCGCACTAGAAAGCATAGCAAACCTAACAAACTTCAACAACTGCACACAGGTTCAGTAGTTAACCCTAACCCCCTAGGCTCTCGCACTAGAAAGCATAGCAAACCTAACAAACTTCAACAACTGCACACAGGTTCAGTAGTTAACCCTAACCCCCTAGGCTCTTGCACTAGAAAGCATACCAAACCTAACAAACTTCAACAAATGCACACAGGTTCAGTAGGTAACCCTAACCCCCTAGGCTCTTGCACTAGAAAGCATAGCAAACCTAACAAACTTCAACAACTGCACACAGGTTCAGTAGTTAACCCTAACCCCCTAGGCTCTCGCACTAGAAAGCATACCAAACCTAACAAACTTCAACAACTGCACACAGGTTCAGTAGTTAACCCTAACCCCCTAGGCTCTCGCACTAGAAAGCATACCAAACCTAACAAACTTCAACAACTGCACACAGGTTCAGTAGTTAACCCTATAACCCCCTAGGCTCTCGCACTAGAAAGCATAGCAAACCTAACAAACTTCAACAACTGCACACAGGTTCAGTAGTTAACCCTATAACCCCCTAGGCTCTCGCACTAGAAAGCATACCAAACCTAACAAACTTCAACAACTGCACACAGGTTCAGTAGTTAACCCTAACCCCCTAGGCTCTTGCACTAGAAAGCATACCAAACCTAACAAACTTCAACAAATGCACACAGGTTCAGTAGTTAACCCTAACCCCCTAGGCTCTTGCACTAGAAAGCATACCAAACCTAACAAACTTCAAAAAATGCACACAGGTTCAGTAGGTAACCCTAACCCCCTAGGCTCTTGCACTAGAAAGCATAGCAAACCTAACAAACTTCAACAACTGCACACAGGTTCAGTAGTTAACCCTAACCCCCTAGGCTCTCGCACTAGAAAGCATACCAAACCTAACAAACTTCAACAACTGCACACAGGTTCAGTAGTTAACCATAACCCCCTAGGCTCTCGCACTAGAAAGCATAGCAAACCTAACAAACTTCAACAACTGCACACAGGTTCAGTAGTTAACCCTAACCCCCTAGGCTCTCGCACTAGAAAGCATACCAAACCTAACAAACTTCAACAACTGCACACAGGTTCAGTAGTTAACCCTAACTCCCTAGGCTCCAGCACTAGAAAGCATAGCAAACCTAACAAACTTCAACAACTGCACACAGGTTCAGTAGTTAACCCTAACCCCCTAGGCTCTCGCACTAGAAAGCATACCAAACCTAACAAACTTCAACAACTGCACACAGGTTCAGTAGTTAACCCTAACCCCCTAGGCTCTTGCACTAGAAAGCATACCAAACCTAACAAACTTCAACAAATGCACACAGGTTCAGTAGGTAACCCTAACCCCCTAGGCTCTTGCACTAGAAAGCATAGCAAACCTAACAAACTTCAACAACTGCACACAGGTTCAGTAGTTAACCCTAACCCCCTAGGCTCTCGCACTAGAAAGCATACCAAACCTAACAAACTTCAACAACTGCACACAGGTTCAGTAGTTAACCCTAACCCCCTAGGCTCTCGCACTAGAAAGCATACCAAACCTAACAAACTTCAACAACTGCACACAGGTTCAGTAGTTAACCCTATAACCCCCTAGGCTCTCGCACTAGAAAGCATAGCAAACCTAACAAACTTCAACAACTGCACACAGGTTCAGTATTTAACCCTATAACCCCCTAGGCTCTCGCACTAGAAAGCATACCAAACCTAACAAACTTCAACAACTGCACACAGGTTCAGTAGTTAACCCTAACCCCCTAGGCTATTGCACTAGAAAGCATACCAAACCTAACA